>JANAVB010028395.1:6856340-7124190 GCA_029216955.1 Iris pallida
TTTGCCATCCATTTCTTGTGTTTACAATAATTCCTAAGACTCATTACAGACTCCAGATAAACTTAGGCAGGTGCAGGCTTCTTCAGAGTCTTGAAATGATGAAGGCATGGCTGGCTCTTCCTTTGATAGGTGCTAGTTTTCCTCCGGTCGTGGCTCCAGAGATGTCGTCGGGTGGTTCAGAAAAATCTTGTGGGATCCATCGTCTTTGGCCCACCATGATTTTCTTCATTGCATATGTCCACATTGATCTAGCTTATTGCTTTTCTGTATGTACATGTTAGACGAACAAAGCAATATACATAGTAGCAAGATAGGTTTAATGCACATTAGGACAATGCTGAGCTTAAGTATAAGTGCTAAGGCGATAGCATAAATATTAGTGATATCATAATGATTAAACTTAATTGAATGACCACAATCAAAATATAGTTTTAATTTTGGCAACCCGATTAAATTTAAGATAGATAAGCTCATATCACTAATATGTAAACCAAAGGCACATATCACCAAAGGTATAAGTATAAGTAGAAATGCTTTTAGCGATAGTATGAAGATTAGTGATAATGAAGTGCTAAACTTAACATATTAACCATATTCAAAAATATGATACAATCATTGGGCCAACAGACTCCATGATGGTCATTTGCATTAATTTCATGTTCTTATACCAACCGTTTACTAACATGAAATTGACTCCATGATGGTCATTTGCATTAATTTCAAACAGAAAAGACAAAGGATTATAATAGTTTTAACCAGCAATGAAGAAAGGGTGTGCCACAAGTTGTGGACTTGCTAAGTATGTATGGATGAATGAATCACTAATAAATTCAACTGACAATGGATTCTAGTTGTTTGGTTTATTAAACTCATAGAATTTTAGGCAATTTTATATTGATAGCTAACTCATAAATTCAACTGCTTGTTTTAACCATGAACACTAATGTTCCCCCTATATTGTGTAGGTTGGATGAAGTAAGAGGATTTCTGAGGAGCTTTGGTTGTTGATAGGCTTGAAGGGTTCGAGCTACATTTTGGATATGCAATATTTTGGATATATGCATGAAAACAATTAAACGCTGACTACGTTGTTAACGTTTAAGTTTGGAGAAATTATGAAGGATTTTGAATGTTTTTGACAGTGAAATTAATGAATTTACTTGTGTTCGGAATTCATTCTGTGATTGATTCATCGAGAAGCATTTAAATTTTTGAATACCCACATTATGTGTATATGCAATAGATATCTGTGGCATTCTGTATATCTGCAATGCTATTTGATATACTGCAATACTATTCTGATGTGAATTGTTTCTTTAAACTAATGCATTCTGCAATAGCATTCTGACATGATATTGGTGCACATATAATAGCGCGAAAGAAACGCTATAAAAACTATTTTGTATCGAAAAGCTATTCAAACGTTATTATGAAACTATAGCGTTCGTCAATGCTATGTAAACTCTATAGCATTTGCCATGCTATAATAAGTCTATAGTGTTTATGGACGCTATAATCTAAATAGCGTTCATGAATGCTATTACTATCCTATAGCGTTCTTATATGCTATAACACTTGTATAACGTTCATAAATGCTATAACCTGTCTATAGCGCCATGGAACGCTATAATCCATCAATAGCGTTTATGAATGCTATAACTTTATAGCGTTCTTGTACATTGGGCAATTATAGCGGGGGGCATTTATAGCGGACCGAATACGCTATAATAGGCATTCTACAGCGTTCTGAGCACGCTATCGTATCCCATATTTGTTGCAGTGTATATATATTATATATATTGATAAAATATATTATATATATTATATATATATTTTATATATTTTTGTTATATATATATATATATATATATAAAGGCTAATTTTGATATCAGGAATATACTTATATTTATGCACAAGTATTATATATATATATATATATAATATATATATTATATATAATATATAGCCTACATAAATCCCACATCCAAAATATGATAAGGAAATATTCACTATTCAATTAAAACATTAGTTCTTTATGACAAGCATATAATATAACTGCCTTTTGTAAAAGGCCTACTAGGTCTCTAAACAATTTAAAAAGGCTAATCTGTACATCCACATGGACATCCTTAGACGCTCTACCCTCCACATGCGCTTGGGCTTGGTTCGGATTCAGTCTGGGCTAGTTTGGTACAACCAGGTCTTCTATGCGTCAATAAATTAATTAATAAATAATTAAAATCTATAGAGGTTAAGTCTCAACTTGGACTGGTTTTCCTAGTTAGGACATCATTATGGCTCGGCCTTCCCTACCAGAGCCAAACAATAGTCAAGGCACACAACTACACTATTCGTGCCATGATTCCTCGTCACCTTGTACTATAATTCCTAACTATGACTAAAGTCATCTACCGTAATAATAAATAATTATTATAAGAAAATCTAAAAATCACCATTTCAATCAAATGAATTATAAAATATTTTAAAATTTTCGGGAAGGGGAGCTACAGGTAGGTCGTAAGCCCACTTTTCGTTTTCTTACATTTTCCATTTAGTTTATTTTAGTTTAAGTTCTTTTCCAAATCGGGAAATAATTTTCATTCTATTTCTATATAGATACGTTGAAAAAAAATAAGATTTGCCAATTTTAGAAGAGATTTTAATCTAAGATTATTTGAATTACTATTTTATCAAGTGTTATCTCAAATTCAAATTATTGCTATATTATTTTAGAAGATATTGTATTTGTAAAAAAATATATAGCTATCAATAACTGAATTATTCTTAACAATATTTGACAATTGATTTTATTACAAGGATTATTTAAAGCAATAGATATTATTTTAGATAATATTTTTGTGATTGCGTTGGAGTATGATTGGGTCAAATCCCTAATTCCCAAAATCCCCAATCATCCAAATTCCTAACCCTAAATCCCCTTGCCGGATTATCGGAAATTTTTATTCATTTATTCATTCATATTTTATTTGTCGTGTTGAAGGCAGATCTCGTCGATACTTTGTTTATGATTATTTTCCTTATCAAACTTGTTTCAAAATTAAAGTTGGGAACACTTTAGGGCTTTTAGAGTTTCAAACACTATCTTCCTATTTTATTTTTATTTTCCTTTATCATAAAGTTCTACTACCTCTTACCAATCTACCAAGTCCATCCTGGTAGTACTTAAATTCGAGGACAAATTTATTTCTAAGGTGGGTAGATTTGTAATCCCCCTTCCCAAAATTTTGAAGATAATTTTATTTGATTTTATAACTAAATTAAAGTGAGGACTTTTGAATTTTTATAAATATCTATTTATTTAATTAATCATTATTGAAGGCCTTAAGTCATGGCTAAGATTGGAGTACAAGATGACTAGAAATTGTGGCACGAATAGCGTTGTCGCGTGCCTTGACTAATGTGTTAGCCATGGTAGGAAGACCCGGCCATAAGTGTTTTCAAACTAGGAAAACCAGGCCAAGTTGTGACATGGCCGACATGGCCACTGTAACTAATTTAATTAATTATTATTTAGGTTATTACTGTTAGGGAACCCGGTTGTGCCAAACTAGTTCGGACTGAACCCGAACCAAACCCGAGCCTACATGGTTGTGTGGTACGTCCAAAAGACGTCCATGTAGATATACAGATATGTTTGTGTACTGGTAGATCAATTTTTAGTCTAGTGAGTAATTTTATAAATTGAAGATTATGTATTATTTGCTATTTCAATTTATATTTACCTTAGGTGTATGATAACACCCTCTTAGTATGATTTTAGATATTTCAGGATTGTGAATAAATATTTGTGTATAAACAAATTCATAATCGACAAGTATAGTGTTTATGTAAACCTCTGGATTTTACGTATAAATTTCAGTAATTATAAGTTATATATGTATATATTCATTATTTTAGGTTATTCTCTAAAATGTTGCTTGTGTGTGTGTGTGTATATATATATATATTTTTTTTGTATATATATATATATATATATATATATATATATATATATATATATATATATATATATATATATATATATATATATATCCATATACGGTAGTATGGATTTATACACAAGTTTATATCATGTATATAGGCATATAACATATAGAAAAGTATTTATTAAAAGAAAAAGAGAAAAGAAAAAGGAAAAACCAGCCCAGCCGAGTACAAGAGGGACTCAGCCCGAGCCTCCCAGGCCGAACAACCCTAAACCCGATTTCTTTTCCTAAAATCGCAAATATATAATGAGAGTAGAAGAGGAATAAACCCTAACCCCGCCCCCGACTCCTTGGGCGGCCACCCTAGCCCTACGCACCGCCGGGGGCAGTCGCCGCTGGCCGAAGGCTGACCACGCGTGCGCCACACGAAACGGCAGCAGCAGCACATATGCGCGAGGTACATGTTTTCGTTGTTTTATTACTTCACGTATATTCGTCGAATTTTGATTTCGTAAAATTGTATGGACAGCCCACATAATCATCTAGGAACTCCAGTAATTAGGTTTTGATTAAGTCGCATGACCTGTCCACGAAATCGACACGAAGTCGGTCAAAACCTATTAAAAAACAGGACATGAATCAGTCCAAACCTCCCTTGTTGGAAGGCGATTCATTGTCGAACTAAGGACAGTCTAGAAAAACTAATTAAAGGGACTTTTAGACAACATATAGGAGACCAGAACCTACTTTATAGTTTAGAATTTCATTGATTGTGTAGAGAGAAAATAGTTATTAAAAAAAGAAAAACTATATAAACTGTTTGGAATTTTTAGAAAAACTCCCCGAAATGACGTGCATCCCGCCAACGCGGGCGACGTGGTCACGAACCAAAATCATCTAAAGGTGCATATCAACTTCACAGACGTCTGGGATTTGATGGAATTCAAATTGGTTGCGTGTGCGCGACGAATTTGATGCGTATCCGTTGAAATTTGCCGTTTCGGCCACTTTGCAAATTTCTTAATTACTTTGTGCACGTTTGTCAAATCGAGACGAAACTTGCAACAACAGGACCATATCATTGTTCTGGTCCTGTATGCCAAGTTTGGTCCAATTTTGAGATAGTTGATCGGATCGTCATTTTACGGGCCCTACGATCCAACTCAACGGGCGATTTTGTGCACGGTCCGTCGGAATCCAACTTTGGATATACGGTTGGGTTCGTATAAAAAAATTGGATCCATAGACATGTAGTTTGGTAACTTTAGAGACCATAAACTCTGGCACATTTTTTGGTGCAAAATGGGTCCAACAACGGACATCGTTTTGACCCAAAATTATTATTTTACCCCTGATCCAGAATTGGATTTAAGGACAGGCAATCTTAGCTAATTTGACTATTCTGAAAATATTGGTAATATTTATTTCAGCATCTGGAGACTTTTGTATGTGTTGACTTTAGTGACTCATCTGAGTGGTTGTACTATCGGTTTCACCAGCTAAGGACCTCAGGGAAGTGTACTTTCTGATTGCTTTCGATTCATAGTACTTTCTATTTCATGTTTATATATATGCTATCTTGCTTGTTGACACGCTCGTCACACGAAAATTAGTATCATGGAACTCTACTTACTATATTCGTGATTATCATGTTTTCATGTTTCGTGACTTGTTCGAATCTATGAGTACTTGTCGGGAGGAGAAATATCTTAGTAGACGTGTGAACTACCCCTAACCATCCCCCGTGTCTTTCGTGGAGAATAGCAGCTGCACACGACACGTGCAGGGTGCCTGATTTACCCCATAGCCGTTCACATGTCGAAACTGATATTTCAAAACACATCGATAGTTGTCTTTTATTTGTTTCCTTATTTTCTTCACCGCTTGCCATGACATCAGTTACGTATTTACAAAATACTGCCTCAATTCATCCTATTTCATCAGATCCGGGATGTGATATGGTTCAGAAGGATGAACCGGATATGGACAGTTCCAATAAGATTTTATTCTTGAACAAAAATCCATTTTTTGAACTTTCTAGTTTTCATCTCACATATATTTTTTTATGTCTTGTGAATTCTATTATATTTTCGATTGGTCGTTGGTTTGTGTGCTTGTTCCATTCTAGACTGGAAACCAACATTTTTTAGGTTTAGTTGTAGCTTCACTTAGCATGGGGAGATACGAGTGTACTGGCATGCAGAAACCTAAAAATTAGATTGAAGTGGTATCATATTTATTAATTATGAGAACCTTATATTTTCTTTAAATATAAATATTGTAATCAATTTAGAAATGTGAATGAGCAATAAATATTATTTATGTGATTTTAAGCATCATGGCCGTGACAGCGTTCTACCGTCGACTCTGCGGCGTAGGCTGGCTTGGACACGTCTTGTTTCCGAAAAGCGGGTGTAGGTCGTGACACTGTACCTTCAGCTTTCCTCAGGGACTTCCTTTTGGCTTTAACCGTAGGCAATGAAGGCGGTGGTGCCAGAGAGACACTTGCCCATTCTTCTGCTTAGCGACTCGCTTCAGGTCAATCAAGAAGTCGTCTAGCCATGATCAGGGAGCAAGGACTTACCTATCTCCATCGCATCATGGATCGAGGCCGGTTGTCGGATACTCGCAATACTGTCGAAATGTTGAAACCTCGTTTCTTGTTTGGCGACAAATTGGTATTGGGGGACGTAGCATTTTTAGACATCACCGAAGACTGGTATTTTGACAACGCTGGTGGCACTCCTTTGTTCGTGCCTTCCATTTCTTGTCATCTCCCACTTTTTGCTTTCTTCTGTCTATCTGAAATACACAACATGCGCTGGGATCTGACATCCGAGTGCCAAAATGCTAATTGGCCGTATTGAGGAAAAATTTGTTCTGACCCAAAGGACTGTTTTTGTGCTGTGCTTATGGGTTTGCCTACTACGTTATACGTCCTGCTCCCTAGCCAGGTATCTGAGGAATTTACTGCTAAAATGTACCCCTTTCGTGCTTCTTTTTTTGCTAACAGCTATTATTTGCCTGCTGTACGTACTCGAAAGGTGACTTTCATGCCGATGGCTAGATTCATCCTGAATTGGAGTGGAAGGCCTTGTCCCTCTGGGCAATAAGCAAGTTCAGGGGAGACTTGAACGAAGCGGATATTTATCGTTGTGTTAAAGCCTCTGTGTATGGAAACGCTGTCAACCATGCTCTTTTTTCTCGTCCTGCTGGAGATGTTCAATCATCATACGGGTATGTTCTTTACTCCCTGCGGGGAGTTGGGTTTAGCTCTTCATGAGATGCATGCACTATCCAAGCTACCATGGGGAGATCAGCCTTATGAGAAGTACACTCTTTGTAAGGAAGAGTTCCTCTATTTGGAGACCGAGCATCCTACTATGATGAATGTGTACAAGGAGCTATTCTGTCATTATCATGTGTGTAAATATCAAGACCAGGCACATGACCTGCCCCAGATCCAAGCTTGGGTCAATTATATTTTCATTCGGACTCCCTCGACGCCGGGGATGCCTTACTATACCTCGCACCCCGTATACTGCCGACGAGGTAGATGAGATGATGATCGCCGCTGGGGTATCGGCTCTGTCTGTTGATGTCGAGGGTGATCACACTTCTAATATTACAGCTTTTTCAGCCAGAATCTGGTCCCAGTGAGCTCGAAAGCGACCTTGGTGGCCTTCTGATGGTATGGCTGCGGATGGTCGTAGTGCCAGGGGCTCTGGTCTAGCTGGCCATATTAGCCAGGATCTGATCCTGCCTTCTGTGAGGCTTGCCTTTATACAATCGTTGTCGTTGTTACCGGCGATGGTGTGCAATCTACTGCACAACTTAAGGGAGTTTTCCTAGAAGATTCTTGATTGTGAAGAGAGTGGAGAGGACTTTCTGTCAGTTGAGCTTCTTTACCACTATTTGATGGGTTGGTTGGCTCTTTATCGTCCTGGTCCGATGAAGCCCGACACAATTTTGGGATATGAGGAGGAAGATGCAACTCTGTGCAATTACGAGTGCACGGAGGGGGTCCTCGGGATCTTTCTACCTGTCGGTGGATGCTGGGCCGGTTAGACAAGTACGCCATCTACCGGGTCCCGCCCTCCTTCCTTGGCTTCCGTTCGGACGAGAAGTTGGTGGACAAGAACCTGACTGCTGGGGCATTCTTCTAGTTGCAATCCATCCGTCATTCTCACCTGGTGTATAGGAATCATAACCGGGTGTTCTTAGAGCCCTATTTACCTAGTCGTTTCGCTCGCTAATTTAGCTATAGCCAGGCGATGGTGGGTAATCCGAATCTCTGTCTTGGGCATGAAGGTAGTCTCTTGGACGGTACTCGGGCTTGGTATTGTTATATTGCCAGTCGTACCGAGGCAATATATACCATCCCTCCTTTACAGGGGGTGGGAGTCTTCTATACTCAGCTGTCCAGCTCTACTGTGTATACAACACCTTTCCGTCGGAGTATGATCGTCAGCGGAGTCTGCTCGAAGGGACAAAGTTTGAAACCCGTCCTTCGCCTTTTCTGCTTTAATCTGGAATTACGCCCTCCGAGAGTGAAGCCAATGATGGTTATAGCTCGTCTGTAGAGGAGAGAGAGGAGGGACGAGCTCTTAGTAGCTTGTGAGGGTGTCCGACTTTGCCTAGGGGAGTTTTCCTCATGCAAAAAGAGCCAGAATGACTCCTGTGCCGCAAAGGGTGCAACAGCTTGCTATGCTGGGTCTCCCTCTGGAGTAAGTCCTCTTATTCTTTGAACTCGTCCGTCCTTTTCGCATCTTATAATTGAACGGTTTGAACAGGTGGGACCTTCTTGGTCAGAGTAGGAATTTCCTGAAGAACCTGCGTCTGCTGCACCCCGACACTTGGAGACGGATGAGGGGGATTCTATCGCTGCTTTTCTACTCTGGGAGAGATTCCTCTTTCTGCCCCTTTGACTATGGTTCAAGAGAGCTTTTGGACCTGTCGGATTCGTCTCTTCTATTGGTCGGAGAGGGACCAGCTGCAAAGGAAATTGTGCCGGGGTGGGGCCAATCAGAGGACTTGTCTTCGTACGGATCAGAATGTGAGCCAATGCTCTGACCGTCGGACATGCGACTGACAATAAGACCTTTGAGGCAATGACCCAAGGAATTGCTGTAGGGCCGATCTCGACGGTAAAGGGGGCTGTGGAGACGGTTGAGCCTCCCAAACAATCGAGCGTCTCATTGGCAACTCTTTTCGCGTCTGCTCTGGTACAGGAGTAGCGTTTGGTCCTTACTTCTGCACCTGGTCCTTGGGTTGTAGCTTCTACAGTGACTTCAGTGAGTCTTGCCGACAAGGAATACTGCGCCCAGCTTCTGTTGGAGGCTATCCATAGTACGTTGACTCATGGTACGGAGAGCGCCTCATGCGTCCAGTCGCTGGCCGAGTGGATTCGGGACTTAGTGGAAGGTCAATTGAAGATCTTGTGCGATTATCCGAAGTACGAGGCTCAAGTCGTAATCGCGAGAGGTTTGCTGGCTGATTTGCATGCCATTACTTTGGAACTTCAGGGCCTTGATGATAATCTGCCGACCATAGCCAAGCAGAACTAGATAAGATAGTCTCTGAAGAATCCCGCCAAGAGCAGATGCACAAGGCTTTTTTCTGATCGACTTGTAGAAGTCGAGTCACAGATTGCCGAGTTGGTCGATGCCGAAGGGGCTCGAGTCTGTCGTCACGCAACCACGGAGGAGCACTGCAAACCTTCATAACAGATCCGGAAGCTGACGGATGCCCTGGCCCTTGCTGTGGATAACCTAAAAGAATTAGATGAACATGGAGAAGTCCTTCACTAACGTTTGGAGGCTCTAACTCAAGAGAGGGCGGATATCGGCACCCGTCAGGCCGAGTTGGCTCTTGCGCGTCAGGCTTGGACCCCTGTCGTTGACGAGACAGCCCAACGCCAGGAAGCCGATGTAGGAGCGTAAAAAGTGCTTCATAGACTGAGTCAAAGAGATAGAGATTTACACTCAAATGAGCTATTTTACGCCAACTACTTTACGCCAGGGACGGGTCAGCTACTTTACGCCAGAAACAGGTTGTCAAATCATGCATTTAATGTAAAGTGATAATGGGTCTGACATAAAGATCTACTGACAGCGTATTACACAGAATTCGAAGGGATTTGTTTTACACAGAAACTTATTGTCATTTAGTATGTAGACTGAGCTATTTTACGCTCACAAGATGGCTTCTTTTACGTATGAATACTATATGAGCTTTTTACGCTCAAAGTTGACGTGTGCATAAAGTTTATTTGGGCTACTTTTTACCCTCAAGGTTGTTTTATCAACCACTTTACGCGAGAAGTCCATTTTAGGGCTATTATACGCCTAGTCTACTACTTTACGCTCAGAGTATATTGGGTTGTTTTTACGCCCTATCCTTCCTAACTACTTTGGAACGTGGTTTGCCTACGTGGCTTTCATGCCACACATCTCGAGGAACGTGTGTACGTGCATCCTATTCTATAATGGGACATGTGTCAACGTGTGTAGAGGATGACTTCAGTCATGGGTGGCAGTTACTAGGTAAAGACAGAACTTTGCTGAGTTTTACGCACAAAAAGCCAAGTCTATAAATAGACTTATTTTTTTTATATAAGGGGGAGACACGGAGACAGAGGGGAGAATACAGAGAGATCAGAGCCCAGAGACTTTGATTTTCCAGAGCATTCTTCTTCAACCTTTCTTCTAGAACAGAGTGAAGCAAAGAAGGAATGCATTCGACCTCGCCATCAGTGCCCAAGTGCGTCGATACCTTTCTGGTGACTTAGTTCTTCCGGCTGTTCATGTTCTAGCAGTGATCTTCATCATCATCGTATGGTCCAAGGAACAAAGTGATCTCCTTAAGATCAGACTTCCATAGCAATACTTTCCAGAATAATTTGTACTTCTTGTACTTTTTTTTTGTTTATTTTCAAAAGCCAATTTTTAGGCATTTTTGTTAAGTGAAACAAAATGGCGACCCTGGGGAAGAACTTCTCCTCTGACGAGGAGGCAATTGCTCAATACGATGATGTGTCGATCGGATCGACAAAGAAGACTCTGGTTGTGCACTTCGACCAGACTGCCTACAAAGAAATACTCCGGACTGGGGGTAGCACTCGATGCTCTAATGCTCAGAAATTGCGGAAGGCGCAAAAAGTTTGGGTTCCCAAATCCAAGGCATTCTCGGATCTCCCTACTGTCTCTGCAGGCAAAGGAATCCTTCCTACTCCTGTTGTAGAGGCTCCCATCTGCGATGAGGCAGTCTCTACTTCGGTGATACGCCATGCGCATAAAAATAAGTCTTCCGTTTGTAACGTGGCAGACTCTCCAGTGTTATGCTCTAAGCGTAAAAATTAGGTTTTACGCCATGGGCATAAAAATCAGGTTTTATGCTCTAAGCGTAAAAACATATTTCCCGTCTGTAACGTGGCAGACTCCAATGCTTTAGGTTCTGAGCGTAACAATAAGTCTTTCGTCTGTGACGTGGTAGACACACAAAATTTATGCTCTACGCGTAAAGGAAAATCTTCCGTCTATGACGTGGCAGATACTCATGTTTTGCGCTCTATACGTAAAGGTAAATCTCCTGTCTGTGACAGTGTAGATAAAATTCACAATGATGCTTCTGCATCAAAAGTGAATGTACCTACACGCATGAAGAATAAAACATAGTTGGTAAAACTTCTGTTTTCAACCAACAATATTTTTATACTGCTGTACGCAAAGTACCAAACCTACAAATTACACGCAATAAAGATGGAGTCCTTCGTGCTAAAAATCTCAGGATTTACGCTCGCAACTCCAAGCGCGTAAAAATGTACAGTTTGGTTCTGCGAATGCAGCCAGTAATCTTCTTTATACACAAGGGATTAAACGTTTTTCTACCCCAAATATAATAAAGAACTATTCCCTCTACTCCTTCTGATTTACGTAAATTGCTAATGCAAAAGCGTAAAAATAGACAATCTCCCGTGATACTCCCCCAAGAAAGTCACCATTATGAGTGTCACTAGATTGTAATTAAATGTTGTTGTTCGGCTTCTAAACGATCAGTTTTTGATCGGTTAAGTTTTAATGCGCCTCAACAACAAGCTGATGACCAAGAACACGAGTTGTCATATGCGTCAGTCAACATGGCATCTCATACCAACTGAGGACGACGTCCTAGACGGAACACGTCCCAAACTCTAGGTCAACAACAATTCAACAGACTTCTTGATTCCTTTGAAGGAGTATATCAGAATACTCGATCAAGAAGACAAAGACAATTGCAGACTTCTGATTCAGAAGCTGGGGGTACTCAATCTCTTGAGTCCGAAACTGATAGTGTCGATTCATATCTCTATACTAATCCCTCTGTATCTTCAAGAGAGGTTGAATCCTACGCTATTGGAGATGAACCAGAGATGTCATCTGCTAATACAGAACAATGTCTCACAGCCGTTGAGCAATCACTGAAAGACATGCTTACCACGATGCAAAGCATGCACCAGATAATAACAGCTCAACAAGCTGCTCAACCGATAATAGTAACACCGGTGTAGGTAGCAGCTCAAACTCAAGATAGTCAAGGGGCTGATATACCTTTGAATATTCAAGAGCCTGCTGTTAACCAAAATTCTGCATCTCCAGATCCCATCATTCCAGAAGATGTACCATCTCCGGTGGGGGCTACGGTACATCCAACAACCATTCAATCAAATGTGCTTCCTCAAACCAGTGAAGTCATTCAAGCAGTGTGTGAGCTCAAAGCACAGTTTAAAGTTTTGAAGCAAAAGGATCAGCTCCAGAGATTAGGGATTAAGCAACCTTATCCTCCTCATTAGAATGATGTACCCTTTCCACCAAAATTCAAGCCACAATCAATGGTATTATTTGATGGAAAGGCTTCTCCTAGTCAGTATATAAATTACTTTGATATTATGACTGTACATCTGTAGAAAAATGATGCTATTCTCACTCGGGTGTTCATCGGGTGCTTGACGGGTTCAGCTTACGACTAGTATCGTAGTTTACCCGACAATTGCATTTCATCTTTTGACAAATTTAAGACAATGTTTCTCTCCCACTTCTATAAAGGAGGTATGGACATGAACATGTCCTCCTTAATAGAAATCAAACAAAAAGAGAAAGAAGATACTCGACGTTCATTGAACGTTTCCGACAGGCGATTCTAAAGATGCCTCCTAGTATGCCAGATTCAGCGTTAATTGATACATGCAAGATGAATCTGCGACCATCCATTGCTATCTTCACGGGTTTCCAATTCACAAATTGGACTTCGTTTATTATAGCAGCAGTTTCTGCCGAGACCAATGGTAGGTTGGCTCGTGAACATGGGATGATTTTTGCCTCAGAGAATAAAGGAAAGAAAGGTAATCCTGGTAATAATTCTGGCAATCGTAATACAAAAGAAAAGGACAGCCTTATGGTTAATCATTCCAAAAATAAAATGATGCCGAATAATCAGGAGTCTTCTAAGCCAAAAGAAGAATATTCTTTTAACGAGAGTGATATTTCAGGGATATTCCAATGTCTATGAAGAGTGGCAAACTCCAGATCCGGAGCCAAAGAGCCTAATGAGGTGAATCTGACTGACAATCCCAAATATTGTATCTATCATAGATACATAAATCATCCCATCAGGGCTTGTTATGTCCTAAAGAAGAAAATTCAAGAGTTGATTAATGCCAATGCCATCTCTTTAACTAACGATGAGCATACGGTCACAACCAATATGGTTTCTCTTCAATTCGGAGATTTTCCTTCTCAACAAGTACCAGATGGGATTGTCCCAATTTCGAAGGCGACGATGAAGATTGTGAATATCCTACCTGCCAGGGAAAAAATGAAGGATTGTTGCCTCTCACATTAAAGAATGGTGAATTATGTGGGTACATCCTGACTTAGTACCTGAAATGGAAGATGAAGGTAAAACTTCAAAATCCAAGAAAGGTAAGAAAGTCAAAACCTGCAACATGATTTCTCATGTTATCCCAGATCCTGGTGATTTGGATCATCTATGGGATGGCATTCCTTTGGAAGATAGACTGAGAGGATTGAACATATGTCCTCCAAGTCTGCTCCTCCTACCAAGCTCAAGTTACTCATCAGCAGTGGTTAGCCATGAATAGTGTTCCCTTATACAGGGCACAACAAGTCTTCACTGCTTATGAAAAAGCTCCTATAGGGATTTTTTCTCGTATCCCGAATCCTTCTCCTCCCGTAGCTACAGAGACTTCTATTCCTTATTCTCCTGTAGTTACAGAGATCTCTTCTTCTTCCTCTGTTGAACTACCTGTTAAGAGTCCGCTACCTACTTACTTGGACAGTCAGCAATCTGTCCTTCTCATGAAGAAGATGGGTTATGACTTTCAAAAGGCAGAAGGTTATGATAAAGGAATACGACTTCCTTTACAAATTCAAAGTCAAAAATCAACTGTTTGATTGGGTTCTGAGGTTCCTCATAACAATCCTCGCATGAAGAAGGCTAAGGGAAAAAAGACTAAATCCTGCAATATGGTACTTCCTTCTTCTGAGTTGAAGAAGAAACCTTTGCTGGTACAAGATCTGGAAAAGTGTACCACAAAGATTATGAAGGATCCTCCAAAGAAGCAGAGGATATTGAAGCACCACCAACTCAACCGTCTCCTATTCCTGCTAAACCATCTGTTGTTGAAAAAGGAAACAGAAAGTAGTACGCTTTGACGTCCCGTTGAAGTCTGCTTCCAGTCAGGGGGTGGTGATGAAACCCTATAAATTTGATATTTTAGCCCAGTTAGCTAATACTCCGGCTAGACTATCTATCTTCGAGTTGCTTCGCCTTTCTAAAGAAAGTCGCGAAACCTTGAGTGAAGCTTTGCTGCAAGCTGACTCCTGCTTTGCTCAACTCAAGACTCCTGATAATATACCAGTTTCATGCCCACAATGCCATAGTGTGATGGAGGTAATTCCTAATATTATCTTCACACAAGAAGATATGCTGTTGAAGCATAACAAACATGACAGGCCTTTGTGCTACAATGGGTATATTGAATCCACTGAAGTTGACAGGATTTATATTGATCCTGGGTCTTCCATTAGCATAATTCTTCAAAGTATGCTAAGACCGTTGAGGATTTCTACTAGTGACTTGACTTACACTAGTACCACAATAGTTGGTTTAACTCTGGAAAGAGTAAACCACTAGAGAAAATTCGTCTGAAGATTCAGATTGGTGATCTTCGAACTATGGAAACATTCTATGTTATTAATTCAGACGTATCCTACAACATCCTTCTTGGAAGACCGTGGATACATGAGCATAACATCGTGCCTTCAACTCTCCACCAATGCTTCAAGTACGTGGATTCCCAAGGGATTGTGAAGACTGAGTTTGCTGATATTAATCCTTTCAAGGGTGTCGAAGCCTATTTTTCTGATTCAATGCTCTACAAACAAGAGAATGTGAAAGCGATATCAGACATAGCTGAAGATCGATCATCTACCGAAGATCAGTCTATTAATGAAGATCCGCCAGAAAAGCAACCCTTGAAGATCAAAGTCAAAGGGCGAATTCATCCCCAACCTGTTAACAATCAACCTCTGATGATCAAGGTCAAAGGAAAAACTCAAGCTTCATCTGAGGAATCAGTGAATGTTCCTGCTAAGAGCCAAATTCAACCTCTTATGATCGAGGTCAAAGGGCGTACTTCTCGTACGAATGATCCAGAACCACCATTGATCGTCAATCTTGGCAAGTCTGCGCAGAAGACGGATGATGGTCCATTAGTGATTAATCCGAAGCATAGCAGCCAAATTATAAATGATGTAAATATTGATCATTCTGTATTTTCTAATATCAATGAAGATTTCCTTTTTGAGTATATGGCTGTCAAATTTGTTGAAAGAATGACTTTATCTTCTGATAATCAAAGTCATCAATATAAAGACGACATAAATACAGAGGAAACTTTATACATTGACAATAAAGAAAATTCTTTTCCTCCTCATGTCGATGTTGGACCTTATGCTCAGAGGTTCCTAACATCTTCTCCTTATCTTCTTCCTGTAGTCACTTCATCGCAAGCTTGTGTAACTTATAGACGTCACGAAGAATCTTATTTCGTGATTCCGTCTGATAAAAAAATAATTACCAAATTGTGTTTGGCCTGGCTAGAAATATCCCTGTTGCTCAGACAGATGATTTGAGATATAAAGATAAAGAAAAACTGAATTGACAAATATAGTCAACAATCTCTCAAGATTATCCAGAATATGGGATATGATTTGAAGACTATGCAAGGTCTCAATCAAGGCAAGGGTAGATGATTACCATTATGTGGTGATCTGTTTTACCAGAAAACTCGTTATGGGTTGGATATGATCTGTCCCACATGTTTAATGACGAATATAAGAAAAATTCTCTTCTAGCTCTTCACAATCATCAGATTCGGAAGAAATCCAATTCATCAAATCTGATACATCTCACTCCTCATATGTTAGAGGAGGTTATTATGATGAATCTGAGCAAATATTCTCTGTCAACATGGTTCAAACTGATGGTGAATCTGAACCATTTGAGAATGATCCTTGGGCTCAACAAATGGACACTCAATGGGAACTTCGTTTTGAACAGCGACAGCCACTACAGAGGATGAGATTGTCCAGATTGATGTTGGAGATGGAACTACGTCCAAACCAATATTCATCAGTAAAAACCATTCTGAGGATGAAAAGGAAGAGTTGATAAAACTGATCAAAGAATATATTGATATCTTTATGGAGTTATGAGGATATGCCGGGTCTAGATCCTAAAGTTGCTACTCATAAACTCAATATTCTTCCTAATGCCAAGCCTGTAAAACAACAGCAACGGCGTTTTCGACCAGATATGATGGATGCAATTGAGATGGAAGTCAAAAAGCTGATCACATGTGGCTTTGTTCGTGAAGAACAACACCCGGACTGGGTTGCCAACATTGTTCCTGTTATGAAGAAGAACAAAAAAGTCCAAGTTTGTATAGATTTTCGAGTTCTTAATGCAGCTTGTCCATAGGATAAATTTCCACTTCCGATTACCGATGTCATGATAGACAATACATGCGGTTTTGAACGCTTGTCTTTTATGGATGGATTCTCAGGATACAATCAGATTAAGATGCATCCAGAAGATGAGAAGCATACTGCTTTTTGTACACCCCTTGGGGTTTACTGCTATACGGTTATGCCGTTTGGTCTTAAAAATGCCAGTGCCACGTATCAACGTGCTATGAGCAACATCTTTCAAGAACATCTACGGAAGACAGTTGAATGTTACGTAGATGACATTGCTGTTAAGAGTCGATCAAAGGATGATCACATTCAAGACTTGAAGACAGTATTTGAATTGATGCGTCAACATCAATTGAAAATGAACCCTACTAAGTCTTTCTTAGGAGTTTCCAGTGGCAAGTTTTTAGGATTTGTCATTACTTCTCAGGGTATCCATGTTGATCCTGATAAAGTTAAAGCAATTCTTGAAATGCGTCCTCCTCGTAATCTGAAAGAACTCCGTGGCTTTCAGGGTCGCATTGCTTATATCAGGAGATTTTTATCTAATCTCTCTGGGAGATGTCAACCTTTCTCCCGTCTATTAAAGAAGGGTGTATCATTTGTTTGGGATAAAGCGTGTCAGAAAGCCTTCAATAACATCAAGCAATACTTACAAATCTACCTGTTCTGGTACCTCCAGTGGTAGAAAGACCATTTTTGCTATATGTTCGAGCCTTGGATCATTCACTTGGTGCTCTTCTTATACAAAAAAGTAATATGGGGCAAGAACAAGCAATTTATTATCTTAGCCGAATGATGGTCGGAGCTGAACACAGGTATACTCCTGTAGAAAAGGAATGTCTGGCCTTGATTTTTGCTGTCCAAAAGACAAGACATTATGTGACAGGACAGACTATTCATGTCATCTCCAGAATAAATTTCATTCGGGTATTGATGAGAAAATCGAGCATTCTTAACTCTAGGTTAGCTACCTGGGCGATGTTGCTCACTCCTTATGACATGGTTTATGTACCTCAAAAATTAGTGAAGGGTCAAGCATTAGCTGATTTCTTAGCTGCTCACCCTATACCTGAAACATCAAAGTTATATGAGGACATTCCAGATGAAGTCGTGGATTGCAACATGACTTTGAAGGATGACATCTGGCAATTATATTTTGATAGAGCATCATGGGTTGGAGCTAAAGGCAATATTGTCTCTGGGGTAGGAATCGTATTGGTTTCTCCTGATAAAATGGTCATATACCGTGCCTATTCTCTCAATGAGCCATGCTCCAACAATGTAGAAGAATATAATGCTCTATTGATTGGTCTTCAAGTAGCAAAACAATTGGATATTGAATCCCTAGAAGCTTAAGGAGATTCTCAACTGATTGTTA
This sequence comes from Iris pallida, assembly GCA_029216955.1. Classification (NCBI taxonomy): domain Eukaryota; kingdom Viridiplantae; phylum Streptophyta; class Magnoliopsida; order Asparagales; family Iridaceae; genus Iris; species Iris pallida. The sequence continues at coordinate 6,874,703 of JANAVB010028395.1, forward strand.
ATCAAGTTAGAGGGACTTATGAAGTCAGAAATCCTGATCTCATCTCTTATCATCAAGTGGTAATCGAGTTGGTCCTTTCATTTAAAGGATTCTTCATCGAATTCGTACCACGTTCTTAGAATGTGGAAGCTGATGCTCTTGCTAGCTTAGCTGCAGACTTGGCTGTTCTAATTCGAAGACAAAATATAATTACTTTATTGGACCGAGACTTATTCTGTGTCAAAAATAATCTGTATATTGAACAGAGTTATACTACAGGGTTAAGTTCCCAGCAGAGGGATTAGAGAAGTCCATTCATTGATAATGTGGTTCATGGGATTTTACCTGAAGATCCAAAAGAAGTTGCATCAATTAAGAGACGATCATTCCTGATTCGTCTTTACATATGCTATACCGTCGTTCATATGATGGACTTTTGTTGTGCTGTCTCTCCGAGAGTGAAGCCAAGCAGACACTCCGTGAGGCTCATGACGGTGTCTGTGGTGCTCATCAACCAGGTCCAAAATTACAAGACCGCATTCGAAGAATGGGGTATTATTGGCCTTCTATGATAGCAGATGCTGTAGACTATGCCAGAAAGTGTAAAGCATGTCAGATTCATGCTGATTTTATTCATCAACCGTCTGAATTCTTACATCCTAGAGCAGCCTCTTGGCCCTTCAAGCTTGGGGCATGGATATTATTGGGCCTATTAACCCCCTTCTGTTAAAGGACATCGGTTTATATTGGCTATAACCGATTACTTTTCTAAGTGGGCAAAAGCATTCCCCTTGCTGAAGTAAAAACATCTAATGTGATCAGCTTCATTAATAAACCATGTCATTTATCTTTTCGGGATTCCTCGACGGATAATTCATGACAATGGACCACAATTTGCCAGTCAGGCATTTTATCGATTTTGTAATAAGAATCGAATTCAAAATCTGGCTTTACGGCTTATAATCCAGCTGCTAATGGCTTAGCCGAAGCTTTCAATAAGACGATCATCAAACTTCTCAAAAAGTTTGTCTTCTAATAAACGTGATTGGAATGAGAAACTTGAGAATGTTTATGGGCTTATCGAACGACAGTCCGAACTCCTACTGTACTGGTTTACACCATTTTTATTGGTCTATGGATGTGAGGCTGTCCTTCCATTGGAAATTCAGATTCTATTTCTTCAAATAGCCATTGCTAATGAGCTAACTACAGAGAATAATGATCGCTTACGACTCCAAGAACTTGAAGGACTGGACGAGAAGCGTCTTCAAGCTCAACGGCATATTGAGCTATATCAAGCCCGTATATCTCAAACTTTCAATCGTAAAGTTAAAAAGAGGGTATCCAAGGTTGGCGAGCTGGTATTAGCTGTTCGAAGACCGATGGTGATGACTCACAAAAGCAAAGGGAAATTCCAAGCAAAATGGAAGGCCCTTATGTAATCGAGACCGTGTTCTCCAATGGCGCCTATCGATTATCCAAGCCCTATGAGATTTACTCATGATGCCGATCAATGGCAAATTTCTTAAGAAGTACTATGTATAAAAAAAGAGACATAATGAAAATAAAATCTCTATTATTATTTTTGTTCAGAACAAAGGATTAAGGACGAGGACCACTGCCTTTCTTATTAAATACATAGTCTGCCAATGCATCGAAGACATCGTTGCCTGTGTTCACAAAAAACTTGCAGGCAACCATCCTCAGCGCCTCTTCCTCAGGAGTTTTCCCTGGCTCTACTAAGAAAGCGAGGATGTCTTGTGGTGGCTTGGCGTAGAAGAGCTTTCGCCTATTTCGGTTGAGCCTGACACAATTAGCTCAACAGGGCGCGTCTCGATGACGTCCTCAACCTTCATGGAGACTTCATTCTTTTGCTGCACGTCCTTAGAAGACATTTTCGATAAAGGAGTGGAAATAAGGATGAAACTTTACAAAAAGTTCTCATCTATTTATGGAGAGAGCTATTAATGAACCGGCCTGGGAAATTGAAAATAACTTTTCATTTCCGAAAAGACCTGTTCCTTCATTACATCAGATTCATCCATTTAATTGTGGAATTGAATTGACCTTCTCTTTTTTCCTAAAGAAACGTTGGTTCATTCATTCTTTCATCGATATTGACATATACTCTCAATGACGTCTGTCTTCTTATTTTCCCAGCTACCAATGTTTGGTTAAGCTGATTACTTGTCTCTCCTCGGAGAGAAATTTTAATCTTCCATCTTATTAGTTGATTAAAAAAAAAGTTGGATTGGTTATTTATCATGTTATCATGACCTCTGAATAAATATTAAATCTGCTTATATTTCCTATCTATCATGTTTATTTGGCCTCTGAATAGATATTAATATATTTTTTCTTTAAGTTGTTAAGATCTATCATGTCCATATTACCTCTGATAGTATTATATACTCTAAACAGAAAATAAGATTTTATTATATATCATGTCCATATTACCTCTGGATAGATACAAATTATTGAGTATAGAAGACTTGTCATTTCCATTCTCACTTTATCATCATAAAAGTCTATTACATTTCTTAGACTTTCTTACAAATCATAATGGAAATCTATTACATCTTGGATTTTCATTCTATACGACAACGATGACCTAATCGAGATCTATTTCTTCTTTGGATCTTCTTCATCGGATTCGTTGTTGGTGTCAATGCCTTGCTGTTTGAGCCTCAATAGTGACAAGAGCAGTAGGAATTAACTCTGGTCTTCTCTCTCAGACGAGAGAAGAACCCCAGAGTATGGTAGCCCGAAGACGCGTTGCTGCCAATACAACTGGTGGAGAAATGACGGCCCTTCAGAAGAAATAGGAATGTATCCAGCATTGGGATACGATTCCTAGTTTTGCCGTAAAGGAACTCTACTATCCAATTTCCCGGGATAGAGTTGACTCCACCATCCAACTTTCCGTGTATAAAGGCTCTTCCTACCATCTGAGGAAGACCCTTTTATCCCACGAAGAGTTCTGAGTTGTCTGGTTTGCGCATCAAAAGCGTATGAGCTCCCTGATGTTGATGTCAGAAGATTGCTCCCCACAGCATCCAAGTCGCCAATGCCGGTTCTGGAAAAGTTTTTTAGCCAAGCTTCTGCAGAAAACAACAGAGAAATTTTTTCAACAGAAGTATCATCAGGCGCATACTGGCCAATTAAAGGCTGATGCTCGCGCACCTTATTTAGGATTTGCGCTCGTGTTTCATGCGCACCTTATTCAACAAGGATTTGCGCCCGTGTTTCATGTGCACCTTATCTAACAAGGCTTGCACCCGTGTTTCATGTGCTCCTTATTTACCAAGGATTTGCGCTCATTTTTAGTAGGCGTGCCTTATCTATCAAAGTGTCACGCCCCAGAACCAGAATACTGGAGAGCGGGGGGCAGACATAGCCAGCTACGTATATTGAAGTGCAACCCACCTCGCTATACGGTCACGGCTGTCTAGATACATGAGGGTTTACTACAAGCCAACAGTCTCCTATGGTCGTGAACAAGCCTAGTGTCTCAATCACAAGCAAGTAAGTAAAGTCACAAGATGTATGATCATTAAATATACAATAATAAGGTATCCCAAATATTACATATTCAGCTGATCATGAAGCTAGTCGTTACAAAATGTTAGGACTAGCAAGAGTTTAGTCATACATGATCAACCCTAGGATTTGTCAATCATGTTACAGCCCGTAGGCAGACAGTAAGTAAAGTGCAATCGAGCTAAACAGGTGCTCGTCGGCTAAATGCCTCAAAAGAATATTTTTACAATAGAGTGGGAGAGCCAAAAATAACCCACTCATTGCCAGGGTTCCTTCTAGTGGCCACCATCTGGCTGGAAGGTCGGTAGATCCTCTGGAGCTGCTCCGAAATCTGGCCACACAAACCAGCTGGGTCAGACCCCAGAAAGAGCAAGTGCCACAAAGGAGGCTTCACTTAGGAACTAAAACCAGCAATCAGCACAAGATATAAAAGTAAGAACTAGAAATAAAGAAAATACATCAGAATGATATACGACGAGATAACCATATAATTATTCAGATAACCAGGTTACAACCCGTAAACCAAACAAGGATCGGGGTTGTAACCCTTCGTCTGAACAGAACTTGGAATTCTCACCATTTATCGGTAAAATAAAAAATACAGGCATCCTGGTCATGCAGTAGTCTGGAACAGAATCAGGACAAGACTAGACAGGTTAGACTCCATCCAATTATTTCACGGCCAAGAAAGAATTACGGCTTGATAATTTAACTAACTAGGGTTGTCACAGGCCTAATTACTAACAAGATGCAGTGAGAATCTTCCACAGCCACAAGCCCTGCAGTCCATCCAGGTTACCCGGGTTAAAAGAGTTAAAGTTGAATTCAGGTGGGTACATCGTCCAGGAAACGAATGTACCCTTAGGTAGCTTGAAGGGTGCAACATATGACAGTGTGCTGAAATGTGCCCTACTCGACGGCAGGCTACAGATCCTAAGGCGTGCCCAGGTAACGGGATTGCCTGTAGCTGGGAGATCTCTTTATGACTAGTGTATTAATCTAGTTATTATCCTTAGTCCATTTCAATGGGTACTCCTGACCGTGGTACTCAGGAGTCCCCTCCTAGACATGATGCAAGACAGGACTGGATTATTTGTACAAGCACAATCGCCTACGGTCCAGATTAATTATACAGGTCATGTCATGTCAGGTAGCCGTCGTAACAGCTTATCAAGATATATCATGTCAGGTTTATCATGTCAAGTATACTGGTCAAGAGTGCGCCATGACGGGCCACTATCAGGTCAGGTCATGTTATTATGTCAAGAGTGCACCACTACGGATCACTATCACGTCATGCTCAATTATCAATTCCAAACATATCAAATGAATTCATGATTTCCAAGTTCAGGACAAAAGGCATAAGGATATAAAATGGACGTAAAATATCTAATAAATATCAATACACAGGGCTATAGAAGAGCTATGCGGCTAAAGCATATGCGGCCATGAATGATGTCATGCGGCTGGAAGAGAACAGTCCATGCGGCTGAACATGCGGCTCAAAATCTGAGTTCATGCGGCTTGGATAAATCGATCTCAAGGCAGCGCAGGCGCACGGCGCATGCGGCTGTAGGAGCTTATGCGGTCAGGAAGGGGGAATCTCATGCGGCTGGGGAGCACAAGGAGCCTACGGCTAAGAGTAATGGGGAGCAGTCTATGCGGCTCAAATGGTCCTTGCATATGCGGGTGATCGGTTGAGGGTCCCTGCGGCTCATGGTAGATGGGCCTCATGCGGCCCAAATAGTGGGCACATATGCGGCCGAACATAGAGGGATTATGCGGCTCGCGGAGAGCGGGAACATGCGGCTGCATTGGTCTCAGCCTCATGCGGCTGGGGCTAAGTTCATGCAGCTAGAAGTGCAAAGGGTCTCATGCGGCTCAAATATGCATGCGGCTAGTTAGGAGTACAAGTTCATGCGGCCAGGAAGGCAAGGGCGCATATGCGGCTAAGTGGGGGAAAGTCCATGCGGCTGGAAGAACACTTGCCGCATGAAATGTTCATGCGGTCAAGTCAAGTACTGTTCTTCTCCTCCAAATTCTGAGAAGAAGAACGCCATGAGAGCCAAGTTTCCAAGCTCCCTAACTCCATCATCCGGAGCCCAAATCCGAACTTCTATAGGTCAAAATGGGGTAGAACGAGATTCTCTACAACATAGAACCATCAAAACTTAGAAATAACAAGATTAAGTAGATCAAAACCCAAGAATTTCCAAAAATAAAATAAACTTAGATCTACAAGAATCTAGCCATAAAAATGAAAATGCCAAGTTCTAAAGTGTTTTAAAATATAGTAAGGAAGAGAATGAAGCAATAAAATCAGAGTTCTTCCATGAAGCAAGTTGCACTTGCCTAGACCTCTCTCTCCTCTCTCTGGTAGGTAAGGAAGTAATGGTGGAGAAGATGATAAAATGAAGAGAGAGAAAGGAGAAGGGTTAATAAATGGTAGTGGTGGTGGTAGGTAGGGGGTTCACCCCTTGGTCATGATGAACCAAAGTAATCCCAAACCAACCAAGCCAACCTAAACCAAGAAGAAACCAAGCCCAGGGAGGAAATTAAGCAAGGAAATCATACAATACAAGAATAAATATGTACACGTATTCCAGAAATACGTAATACGAACCACAGACATTACACAAAGATAGGCGTTTGTTTTCAACAAAAGCTCAAAGGCAGCCGATTGTGCACCCTGTTTTAATTAAAAAAAGAAGAGCGCACCCTGCCCCTTTTATGTAAATCAAACTTACCATCAAAATTAGATGGTTCGTCCCTAAGAGTTATTGAATCAACGTTTGGTGACCTGGCGTACAGAGGAACGACATCGTAAAGCATCGCCATTATCAATCTCTTGTTGGAGAATGAAATCTTACAAAAAGCTATCTTCGGAGAAAAAGAATGAGAATAAGAATGTGTAAACATTCTTTAACTCAGCTATTTATAAAGGGTCAAAGAAACAGTTGGCGTGAGTCTATTTCGGCAAAGATCCTAATAAGAGGCGCTCATGACCACATGACAGTTGCCACATGTTGTTTTGTTTCTCTTGGGAATGAACAAACATGGAAACTCAAAAGAGATGTAAAATGATCCTATATTAATGCATCACAGAATAAAGGTGGAGATAACACCAGGATTTTATTTTATAAAGAGTAGGCCCCTACAAGATAAATTGAGTGTCGTAATACATAGATGACACTCTTGCACAAAACATTATTTTTTTTCTCTCTTCTTCGTTAGGCTGACGAAGGGAGGCGCCCAACTCATGTACATTGTGAATTCCAGAACGATGTATTAAATTGAGGAATGCTTCAGCATCACCTGATCCTTCGTAGGCAGTTGAGGGACCACCATTTATACGATCGAAGATCGCTGGAGTCAATCCAAAGCTCCATAAAGTTGCGCGCTCGCAGCGATTGATCGACCTCTGCCTCTAGGTCAAGCTTTGATCCTTGAGTCTTTTCATCCTCTATTTCTTTCTTCGGTACCATGACAATATGAAGATGAGAATTGAGAATGAAAAGCTTTTTCTTTATACAATCAATTAACCCTTCATATTCCCTACGGGAAATTGAACATTATCAATGCAACTCGGGGAGACGAAGAGGCGTTCGAATGTTTTGAGAGGAAATTTACTCTGACGGTGAGTATTGACCGGCACCATTTCCCAATTTTTACGCTGAATGGTCAAAACCGGAATTTTACGCTTCTGTTCAAAGTATTTCAAAATTTTGAAAAAATATTTAAAAACTTTAAAGGGGGTCTTGTAGGAGCGTAAAAAGTGCTTCATAGACTGAGTCAAAGAGATAGAGCTTTACACTCAAATGAGCTATTTTACGCCAACTACTTTATGCCAGGGACGGGTCAGCTACTTTACGCCAGAAACAGGTTATCAAATCATGCATTTAATGTAAAGTGATAATGGGTCCGACATAAAGATCTACTGACAGCGTATAACACAGAATTCGAAGGGATTTTTTACACAGAAACCAATATTGTCGTTTAGTATGTAGACTGAGCTATTTTACGCTCACAAGATGGCTTCTTTTACGCATGAATACTATATGAGCTTTTCACGCTCAAAGTTGACATGTGCATAAAGTTTATTTGGGCTTTTTTTACGCTCAAGGTTGTTTTATCAACCACTTTACGAGAAGTCCATTTTAGGGCTATTTTACGCCTAGTCTACTACTTTACGCTCAGAGTATATTTGGGTTTTTTTACGCCCTATCCTTCCTGACTACTTTGGACGTGGTTTGCCTACGTGGCTTTCATGCCACACATCTCGAGGAACGTGTATGTGCATCCTATTCTTATTAAAATAATGGGACACGTGTCAACGTGTGTAGAGGATGACTTCAATCATGGGTGGCAGTTACTAGCGTAAAGACAGAACTTTGCTGAGTTTTACGCACAAAAAGCCAAGTCTATAAATAGACTTATTTTTTTTATAAGGGGGAGACACGGAGACAGAGGGAGAATATAGAGATATCAGAGCCCAGAGACTTTGATTTTCCAGAGCATACTTCTTCAACCTTTCTTCTAGAACAGAGTGAAGCAAAGTAGGAAAGCATTCGACCTCGCCATCAGTGCCCAAGTGCGTCGATACCTTTCTGGTGACTTAGTTCTTCCGACTGTTCATCTTCTAGCAGTGATCTTCATCATCATCGTATGGTCCAAGGAACAAAGTGATCTCCTTCAGATCAGACTTCCATAGCAATACTTCCCAGAATAATTTGTACTTCTTGTACTTTTTTTGTTTTATTTTCAAAAGCCAATTTTTAGGCATTTTTGTTAAGTGAAACAGCCGACAATAGGCCCGCGCATGGATCGTCCAGCAGAGGGTTCATCTGATGAGCTTGCTGGAAGACCTTCAGGACTAGTCTTTCCAGTTTTGATTTCCTGCTTCTTTTTGTCCTTTAACTTGTGAGGGATCATATGTGTATTTTATAGTAGAAAATATTGCCTTCTTTGTATTTGATGTTTCTATTTTCCTTTTCTGTTTTATCTATCTTCACGGTGTGGATGCTGTACAGGGGTGAGAATTCCCTCAGGGGGGTAATTCTCCAAGGGACAAGGTGTTTGCTCAGAGGTTATGTGACATGGTAAACACGAGCATTTTTGCTATAGACACTTTCCTTACTCAGAGGTGATATGGCCATGGTAAGGATAGACTCTTCTGGTGTATAGAATGACTCAGAGGTAATATGGACGTAAAGGGTTCTATAGATGACAGTTGTGGGGAATTGTCAGGAAAAGGAGGCATTGCTCAAAGGTTATATGGACATGGCAAGCATCCTTTTTCCTAGAATAATAGTTCAGAGGTAATATGGACGTGACTATTTTTTCTTAGGGAGTTATGACAACTTTGGGGTTATCATAACGGGGTGACTACTCAGAGGTAATATGGACATGGCAGACACGATGTAGAATATACTTCAGAGGTAATATGGACGTAAAATGTTTTCTAAAGATTATGACAACTTACAGCTATTGTGGAGGAGGTGACTACTCAGATATAGAGAGTACATGGTAGATACGTCTTAGGATGACATTTTAAAAGCGAGTTCATAAAATATTTCTCAAGAGATTCACGATGATCACTGGTTCATCGTGTCGGAAGCCTAGTCAGGATGGACCCTCATGACTCCATCTTATGGTATGAAGAATGGGACCAGCCCTTGAGCATTTTTCCATGCTGGTGGAAGGTTGACTACTTCCATCGTCGCCTTTGGAATCGGGGCGATGCCATCTTGCACTTCTGTGGCTAGAAAACTCTCGAACAAGAGAGTAACCATGTTGGCCGTGACGGTCTTCTCTTCGTAATCCAACGATATGACATTGGCGTTAATGAGGCGATGAATTTGCCCCTTCAATACATAGCAGTCTTGTGTTGAATGATGGACGTACTGGTGATAATGGCAATACTTGGGATGGTCCACCTTTCCTACCTCATTTGGACGTCGAGTGCCGGGATGGATAGTTTGCCACTCATCGTAAGCATCTTGAAGAGATCCAGTGTATCCTCGTCATTAAAGGAGTAAGTTTCCTCAGCCTCTGTGCTTCCGCGGACTTGGGGTTCGTAGCTGATGTACCTTTGGAGATGTTGACGGTCATGGCTTGCTTGTCTTTTCCATCTTTAGGATTGTAGCTGGATGAGCATTTTTCCTTGTCTTTGGGTACAGAAATGTGTAGCCCCAGGAGCTGTGTATCTTGGACTTTCCTTTGTACGGCATTCGCCTCTGTAATAAAAGGCGTCCACTCCGTGCAGGGAGCACTGTGCCACAATTTTATAGCGGACAACATGTTCTTGCGGCAGGAGTCCATAAGCATGGGCTCGAACATGCCAGATGGTAATCTGAGGGCTACCTGGCAGAAGCGCTCGATGTATGCGCGGACAGGCTCTTTCTTCCTCCCTCTGAACAATTTCTATGAGGGTCGATATGGTCATATATATGCCTTCTTCGTAGAATCGGTCCACGAACCGAGTCTTCAGGTCTTCAAATGACGAGATACAATCGTCTGAAAGACTGCAGAACCACTCATAGGCTACCCCCTGCAGAGCTTCTATGAATATGTTAGATAGGAGGGTGTCATCATTTGGCAGTTGCCCTGTTACTGAGGCAATGTACCTTAAGTATTACCGGGGAGACCCCTTACATTTATAAGGTGTAAGCGTATGCAGATTATATTTGGGAGGATAGAAGAAGTTGTCCTACTCGGCAGGGTATGGCTGTCAAATCTCCATCATTCGGAGCGTTGCTTGCTTCTCTTTGGCATCATGACGAGCATACAGCTCCTTGATGGCCTGCTGTATTTGATTGACATTGCGGAACCTGTAGCCGATGTAGTAGACGAGGATGGTCCTGATGAATGGCAGTAGGCAGCCTGCTGGATTCGTTATTAGTTGGCGGATCACGCGTAGGTCTAGGGGCAGCGGGGGCCATGCTACCCTTGAGGTCGATTATGACCGAGGATAGGGTCTTCATGTTGCCCGTAATCTAACTTTGTCTCGAGGACTTTGATACATTTGAGAGCTTCGTTGTTGTCTTCCTCATTGCTATTGGACATGAACACAGACCGAGTGTGAGGGTGACTCGAGGGAGCCGGGGATCCTTCATTTTCTGGCTTATATGCCTGAGCTTCACTGTCCTGAGGATATACCGTAAGATTATGATCTTTTTCGGACTCAGTATGGTTGCTACCCCCAGTCTGGTGACCGACTGCGCCAATGGAGACATCCGTGTCGTATTGCGCCTCTTCAGATTAGAACACAGGGTTGTCGTGCATGGTTAGAGGCTGGCTACCCCCAGTTTTTGATAAGGCACCCAATGTAGCTCTGGAACGAGTGCCTTAGAACACACCTGCATCGGGTACCTTAGCTTTACTACTCTCTGACCTTCTATTCGGTTGAGCAACCGATATGGAAGGATTCTGGAAGGGCTTCTTGAAAGCTCGGGAACCCTGCGCCACGTAGCATGTGGAGATGCGGGGTTCGTCTTCTCTATGGCTCACCGACCCCCTGTTAAGTCTCTGGCATGGGGTTGGCATGGAGTAGAGTCTCTGGAAGACGAAACGCCTGCTCGGTGATGGTACAGCCGTCTGCTGACAACAGCAGTTGATGGTAATCTGGGTACAAGAGTGCCTTGATTTAGGCACGTCCTGTGCCACAGATTTTTCTTCCGCTTAGGAGAAGGTTGAATCTTCTGTCGTAGAACTCCCGTTGTACTGTATGGAAGCTGCATGTAAGTATGGTCAAAACGGGTCTGGCGAGGAAGCCTTTTGTCGCTTCTGCGGGAACGCTGCTCGTATGGCTCCCTCTCTGTGGGATGTACCCCCTGACTTGGCTTATGCACAGGAGTACCCCAGTGGAAGAAAGATTCGACTGGTTGAGGCATCGGAGGACGGAAGCCAGTCTTGTACAGCTTTCTGTCGGCTGCGCGTGTAACTATCAACACGGGCCTCTGGTCGGCCATTGTTGTCGCACGCTTGTTGTACGAAGCACATGCCACCTGGAATCTCTTTCTACAACCCCCAGCGGGCGAGTAGGATTCAGGGTCCGCCGAAGGTTTACCTGAAGAAAAAGTGATTTTGTCGAAGACAGATCTCCTTACCGGCAATACTTTCGTCTTGAGGGTTTGACCAGTGTGCACTTCCTTTGGCATCGTTCTTTCGTCAGATCAACCACGGAACCACCATCTTCCTCGTCGTGCTTTCCCAGGATGGGAATCGGGCGAGGGGATAAAGCTGTAATAGTCGGGATCTTCTCTGTGGCCTTAACGTTAAGGGGGTCCTGAGACGCAGTTCCCGCCATCGTGCTTCTAGCTTCAGCTGCCTTAGGCCTCTAGACACGTCGAGTCTTCTTCGGTTGTACGAACCGCTTCGAAGTCTTTGACTTTTCACCAGAGAGGTTACTTTAAAAGCCTGCTGATCGAAGTGTACGACCAGCATGTCTTGAGAAGCTCCCAGCAAGTTGTCATCAGATTGCATCACCGCCTTCTCGTTAGAGGAGAAGGTAGTCCCCAGCATAGTCATCATTTTGTTCGACATAACAAAAGGTTGAATGAACTTTTTGCTTTATTTAACATATAAGGTATCTGTGTACAAAGAAAGAAGTCCTAAACAGAATATTCTAAGTACAGGGAGAAAAGATTTCTGGAAAAGTATGACGGTGGAGATCGAGCGCTGCAGCGGCTCCTTTACTCCGTTGATGATCTGACGATGAATCAACCTTGCTATGGCTCTCTGGCACCTTTGATGGAACTCTGGGGTCACCGATCAAGAGGCTGTCTGGAGGAGAAGATTCCTTGAAGTTGGTTGGTTGGTTCTTTGGTTGATCGGTGGATGAGGGTGTTCGACTCTTCGTAGATTGAGATTGCTGATCCTTTGAAGATTATCAATTGTCAATTTTCCCTCTGTCTATCCATTGATGCTTTGGTGGAAGAAGAACTCCTTTTGTTTATAGAGAACCGAGCACATATACGATGTGCATTAGGGTTCCTGAGATATGAAAGAATCTGCCGTCATTGTACAGTACGAGTTTCTGCGGCGTTGACACTTGGCGGACATCGAGATTACCCAAAACATAACTGAAGGAGGTGACACGTGGCACGTGCTGATTTTCTTGCTCGGATACAGCCAAGTAAATCTTAGGATTTTATCCTAGATTTGGAGTCTAATTGATCCTTCTTTAAGATTTAAATCAATCTGATATGATATCAATCATGATTTAATCTCAATCTTCTCTGCAAGAGGCGGTTTAAACAAACCAATTGGGGTGGAACCATGCTTTCTGTACCTCTGGTGAGGACTAAATACTGCTGTACTTCTAGGGCGACGAGTAGACCGTGCTTCTGGAGACGACGACACCTCTGTGCTTTTAGGTGACGAGTGGACTTGGCTTCAAATGACGATGAGACTTCTGTACATATAGAGCAACTTATGAAGCTATGTTTTGGGATACCGGTATCACTGTACTGTAGGCGACAAGTAGGCTTGTGCTTCAGGTTGGCGAGGTTACTGTGCTTCTGGAGCGACATACTGACTTGCATTGGCTACGATGGAAGTTCCCAAGTCTCTTGTAGAAAAGTGACTTAAGATTTTGGACCGGAGCAGACGATTGCGTAGTATGAATGAAGATGGTGTGAGCATATCACCATCTTGTGCCTCATGCGGATGCAGGTAAATAGCTACACTCTGAACAGTGAACGCGTTGGCTGCGCTGGGAAGGGTATGACACCCATACGCGTCTGAGATTGGCGTTGGCAGGTAGCTGCGCCTCTAAAGTGAAGACACTGGCTTCTGAAGTAAAAGAAGGGGAGAGGGGCCTACCACCATCTTGCTTCTGAGGTTGGCGCAGGCAGGTGGCTATGCCTCTGGTTTGAAAGCTTTGGCTTCTGAAGCAAAGAGCAATAAATATCCGCTCTTTAAGGAACTTCCCTCTTAATTGCCACCGTAATATAGGGAATTCCAAGGGTCTAAGACTAACATTCAAAGTGCTGAGCTTAGGTTCGTCCCATTAATGTGAGAATTCTGACCGTTGGCCATGTGGCGTACGCTCTGGGCCATTCTCGGTCCTATAAAAGGGGAAGCTCTACTCTGAAGAGTCGTTGTCTTCTTCTCGGCATCCTTCACCACCATACGAGATCCAAACTTAACTTCGAGCGACAATAGACCTTGTGTAAGTTGGCTGCTGGTTGAAGCTTTTCTCGTTTGTAGGAGCTATTTTCTTATAGAAGAATTATGTGTAGAAGGAGCCATCGCTACCCTTGAGAAGTATGCAAATGTCCTTCTTAGGGAGTTCGACTCTGAGCGACGTCTGAGGGATGTGGGAGATCCAAGCCACGGGTTCGAGATCGGTTTCTCACCCGATGAATAGCCAGCCGTGCTCTGTCCTGATCTTTGGGAGCAATGGGGCTTCGCCGTGTGGTGGTTCTAGGTCTTCCACTGCTTTAGTATATATTGGAGCTCTAGGTTCTCTTGGTGACAAGAAGGTTAGCTCTGATGACGCTGTGAATCGGTGGGGAAATGACTTTGATGGATACTGTATATTTCCTTTCTGCCCATGACGATCACACAGTGAAGGCTGCCCATCAATGACGATCCTTCTTTTATGTTCATAGGAATTTCTATTCTCATTTGTGTAACAAAGACCTAGTAGTTGATCCTTGTAAATGAGATTTAGGAAACTTTTTTCTTATGTACTTGCGATAAGTCTTTGTAATAGACCCTTGTAACCACGATTAATAAGAAGAGTGCTTTTTCTGAACTTTATCCTGAGGTTGTCTTCATCCTTGGTTGGTCTGCGCATCTCACTGTCTGTGCCTCTGTGATGTTAGGTCAGTACTGGGGATACTAACCTGTGCCATATGTCATCTGGACCATGGTAGGAAGAGGGTGGGCGATGAGAGAACCCTCTGCGCCTTGCATCAGCTGTAATTTTTCATGCTTCTACAGATATGAGCAGAACACATATAGGGGTGACCATTACTAATTCATATGGGTGATCTTCCAGATGGTGGCTCTAGTTCAAGGACTAAACTCAAACACCCATAACACTAACACCTAACTATATAGGTTATCTAAACTATTACAAAGTAATCTCCTTAAGGCTAACTAATACCCACAAAACATGAATGAACACAAGGATTACTAGAATATGGGGTAGGCTAACATCAAGTTTAAACATGACTGAACAACTTGAAATGTAATTTAATCAAGAAGAAGGGGGCTGTACAGATGATACCATGGTCTCATGTGCCTCTAAGTTAATAGGTAAGCCATAGGACTGATGTTTGATGCATATAATGGGCAGATCAAAATCATTTAACTAGATCATTAATGACTGAACATTCAATTGTTCAAAAGGACAGAACAAGGGTCACTAATGGGACACAACTGATACTCGAAATTGGGGTGTGAACTAATAAGGAGAACATGACAAAACCAATACAAGCAGTGAATGGCTCAACTTCTAGTTTCAGATCAATAACAACATGCTAATGAAAATAACTTATAATATAGGGTCTGCACAATGCAGAACATCCAAGTAGCCGGTCAGTCAAGAGTGGGCTCGACTGATACTTGAAAGATATGAGCATGGGGATAGAGGTTAATGTGTGGCTATGCATCTAAGGTGTTTAGGAGTGAATAACAGATGGTTGCAACCCAAAACAGGGGTGCACAGCAAGCATGCAAGGGGCAGACCTATGCATTGCTCGACTGCTCCAAAACTGAATCTGTGGCCCAAACCATGGTTCAAAAACACAATCAATTGGAGCCGAAGTCCCAAGGTCACATGTCAGACATTGCTCGTTCCCAAAACATCCACCAACATGTGAAATAGAGTCATGCCGAGGCTGCACGAGCACTACAACTGTGCTTGTGCAGTATCCCCGTGTCTATTTTCGACACAAAAAACCTCCCAATCTCAACTCAGTCCTACATATATACAATCTACATATAATAAGCTACAAAATTATGTATTTTTTTTAAAACCAAGATTAAAAATTTCTAAGAGACATTTCATCGAACACCTTGCATAGCTCTCCGATACTCCTCCGATACGCATCCTAAATGTATTCGTTTCTAACCAAACTTGGCCTAGGTATAGGGGGACCCTAAATGAATGCATCTATGGTGAGAAATTAGAAATTAATTGGTTTAGAGGTCATTACCTATTGAGAGTTGGAATCTCAATGAAAGCTCCTAGATCTCTACCAAGCTCCAATGGTCAAATTACTCCAAATCCTTGCTAGCTAGCCAATAGAGACATCCTCTACACTAGGGGAGTGTATTGCAATTGATTTGGTTCAATTTGGAGGTAATTTGGAGAAAGGGGACAAATTTAGGAAAGAACACAAATTAGGGTTAGGGTTTGTAATAAAAGAGGCATGAGGGGGCTAATGTGAACTTATACAGGGAAGGAAATGAAGGGGTGGCCGGCCATAGGTTTCCCTAGGGTTAGGTCCAAATTTGTTTTAAGGTCCCTTCTATGGTTGAAATCAAGCCTCTTTATTAAAGGCCCAATTAGAATTAGGGTTTCCACTAAATATCTAACTTGGACATAATGTCTAGATATTCTAAAACTTAGTTAACTTATTCTAATCTACAAACTAAGCCTCTAGGTTCATGATCAACATCTAGATTAGGGTAATTCTAGGTTTAGATCTAATATATCACTTAGCACATTATTAATTAATTAAAATTAAAAAATAATCCAATTTCACAAATTACTAAAATACTTTTAGTCTAAAAAGTGGTGGTGACAAATCTACCCCCTAGAAAAATTTTGTCCATGAAATTTAAGATGGTCGTACTCCTTCTAGGTCAAACCCCTAATAATCAAGGTCAAGAAAATAATATGCAAATCATGGTCCTACTGGTCGTGATTTCACAGTCTCGTACATGATCACTACAGTATCTAGCACAGCATAACACATCCTGACAGGTACTAATGGAATCACACAATAAGATTGGGGAGAAGAACAGGAAAGACGTACCTGCTAACCTATCACCTGCAGCGTAGGTCTCCTCGACCGTCAGCGTAAAAGGCCCGCTCCTCTGGTGCTGGGCATGGTGCTGCGCTACAGGTGGCCTAGCTCCCTCTCTCTGACCTTGTGCTCCACCATATGGAGGTGCAGTGGGGTAGTCTCTCATCTGGTGAGCAGCGGATCCACATAATAGGCAAACTTTCAGCCTCTTCCTACAAACATCCCAAACATGCCCTGGCAAACCTTCAGCCTCTTCCTACAGTAGGCACAAGTGGGCATCTTCTGGTCCTGTCCCCGGGGCCGATGCTGCATCTGCGGGACTCTAGCCGGTGCCTACATTTGTTGGGACTAATGCACTACCCTCTGTACAGCGGGATGCTATGCACTCCCACTCGCCCCTCCTGAATCATCCCAGCTCCGCTTGGACTTAAGCTCCAAGTCATCCTCTCCTGCCATGGCCCCTGTCAAGATCTGCTCGAAGGTGACATCGCTGTCGCTCTTGGTCAGCGACTTGACCTCCTTGATCAAGCCCTTGCGGAACCTCCTAGCCTTCGCTGCCTCGCTCAGGCCCTCCATATATCTGCCCAGATGGCAGAACTCTCCAACATACTCCTCTACAGTCCAGTTCTCCTGACCAGTTCTCGAACTGCGTCTCCAATGCACCAAGTGTTGTATCAGGGAAGAACTTCTCCTTGAAAAGCTTCTTAAAAGCCTCCCAAGTCTGTCCCTTAACACCAACTCTAGGGTTAGTGTGGTACCATGTCCGGGCAAGATCCTGCAACTGGCTGTCCGTTGTCTCAATCTGTATCCCGACTGGAATCTGTGCAAGTCGAAAGATCTCCTATATATGCTCGATCCAGTCGTCTACATACAATATGCCCTCCGTGCCCCTGAAGTCTCTCGGCCGCATCTTTTGGAAAGCCAAGATGTTCTCGGTCCTCGGCTGCTGCATCTGGCCTCCCTGGTCCCCCTGTGGCTGAACAGCCACTCTCTCTACTGCTGTCATGGCAAGCTGATGGGCATTGTCGATGCCCTGCCTCATCTGCAAAATGGTGCTGTTGTACCTCCATCATCTCTCGGAAGAAGTCGAAGAACTGGGCTATGTCAACTGATCCCGGACGTGGTGTCGGCTGAAGAACATTCAAAATCACCGGGGTAGGCCTCCGAACTGGTGGAGGAGCACCCCCAAAAGCTGTCAACGCTCCTACATGAGCAGGAAGAAGAGGTGCTGCGGCTCCAGTGTCTATCTGGATCGGACGAGAGGTGGCAGACCTCTCACCAGTGTCCGTTGGACCGGAGCGATGTGATCGTGTCTCCACCATCCGGAAGATAGATCAAATAAGGAAATCAATACTGAGCAAGAAGCGATATCATCAAGGAAGGACATTTATTTCAAATAAAGGCAATTATTAGCAAGAATTTATAGATGGCAAGAATTAGATCATAATTTTTCCTAACTGTGATTGAGTAACTCTCAGCTAAAGCCTATTTCTTAATTCCTATCGCAGGCTCGCAGCAATACAACTAAATCGCCATACTACCGTGATATCGTACTAATACGAATCTCGACCTACGTGGGCCACCACAAAAAATATGTCATAACCCGCACCTGGTATAAGGGTACAAGTACATAACAGCGCCCAGCCTATACCGCAAAATCGACGGTAGAACTCTGTACTAGGTCACTATCTAAACAACTCACGTAATTCTATATAATGTACCTGTCATGGATCTCAACTCCGAATAGAGGACAAGTAAAGATATAGTAAAACTCAATCACAGTCTAAGCACAATAAGGTTACACAGAAGTCTAGATAACTAATAAGACTAAACAAACAACAACTTAAAATAAACTACTAAATAATAATATCTCAAACAATCTCAACTACAAAGTCAAGTATCTCTACTTATTACAATTCAGGTTCTAAACATGAAATCTAACACAAGTCTACTAAACTAGCCTCCCGATCACTCCTGAGAATCGGGACCAAAGGTAGCTAATCCCTCTTCGGTTTCATAACAAGTAGGGCATGTGTCCTCAGGGAAAACATCTATAATATTTTGTCAACATATCCAGCCAGAATTGGAACGAACACATCTCATCTAAAAATCCCAAGTAAATGGCAAAGACTATAAAGAAGTTATAGACAGTTATATTGATGAAGCATGGTAAGTTTTAGACAGGTAATAAAGTAGAATAACAGTTAGAACAAAGAAAGTAAATACTATAAAACAGAAGTTCATGGCAATGAAGACTGTACAATAAAGCTAGCTGAACTA
Source organism: Iris pallida (assembly GCA_029216955.1). Lineage (NCBI taxonomy): Eukaryota > Viridiplantae > Streptophyta > Magnoliopsida > Asparagales > Iridaceae > Iris > Iris pallida. Next base: position 6,893,488 of record JANAVB010028395.1, read on the forward strand.
GAGTGATATGATATGAGTCCAGACAGTACAATTTAAGTCAAGTGTGATCCCAGTATGAGTCCAGTAAGTGATTCTAGAGTGAGTCCTAAGCATGACGCTAACCAGTGTGTTTTAAAATACCGAGGTCGACATGTAAACAATAAGGGTAAGTACGACTCATCGTACACTTAGCAAGTGTAGGACTTCAATCATTCCAGTTTAGAGGACGTATATCATTCCAGATTAGACCAGATGGGGTGATTCCAGCATTTTGGGACTGTTTACATGTCTACTCGAATATTTCCTCGCCTAATAAGTATAATAGAATCCAAAAAATGACACGAAAGTAAAGTATAAGTCCGGCCAGAAAATAATGATGCCAGTAGGTGATTCCTGTAGTGATTCCAGTAATGATTCCAGTAATAAAGGCCAGACATGTAAAAGGTGAGTGTCGCATGTAGTGGATCCAGAAATACCAATCCGTGTTGACAGAGAATCAAATAGAACTAACTAGAACTGAAATACAGTAATCAACAAGTAAATGAAAGAACTATCAGAGAATGTACTCGCTTGATACCCTGTGCGACTGATGAATACATATGTTCGAACCGGAGTGATGATGTCCTATTATAGCAATACAGTTTATAATGTGTTCAATGTATAATAATTAAATTTTATTTTTGCCATATTTTAATTAGAGATTTGTAAATAAATTTAGAAATCTAATATATATTATTATAGTATTTCTAATATTGCTTTGACTGAAATGTTTAGTTTTAAAACCCTAAATAAATTTTTTAGATTTTTAATATTATTTAGAAATATGTTGACCCATAAAATGTAGTTTGCAAATTATGAAATAAATTCTTAGTATTTTTTTCTCTTCAAATATTTATCTAAAGTATTTTTAAATTATGAAATATAGATTTTTACCTAAACTCATATCTTAACAACCTTAGAGTTTTAGCCTAAATCGATTTTTCCATATTTTCAAGTATTTATCAAATATATATATATATATATATATATATATATATATATATATATATATATATATATATATATATATATATATATTATATATATAACTAATAAATATAGTTTTCAAGGAGTATAAATAGTTTCTAAAATCATATATACCTTATTTATCAAATAATATATATATATATATATATATATATATATATATATATATATATATATATATAAAAACATATATATATATATATATATATATATATATATATATATATATATATATATATATATATATATATATATATATATAGTTTTCAAGGATTATAAATAGTTTCTAAAATCATATATACCTTATTTATTCGATTTCTTTTATTATCCTCCTATCCGTGACTAGGCCCATTATTCCTATTCCTTTACCAACTCTGTACTCCCTTATGTCGACCCTAGCTAACTTGACCGTCCTGGACCCTATGGAACCGTCCGTGTCGTTATCTGAGGTCACCTTGCATAGTTATTATCTGAAGTTGCAGTTCGTGTCACATTGATCACTGCAGTACACCAGACGTCCTACCAGGCAAGATACCTTGCCATTAGCGGATTATTTTACTTTATCTCTTATTCATGCATTTATTTATTATTTATTTTTCTGCAAAATAAACTGTGATACATGGCACAAGTAGATAAACTTTTACTGTCTAGTTCTATTTCCTGCTATGTACTATTTTTTTATATATTGAACTTAGAATTAAGAGACCACCCTTTGTGTGTTGCATTCATAGGCCTTGACACATTTTAACCATGGAGTTATGAGTCGCATGTAGAACTCGGACATGTGTGACTGGCTGGCCACCAGTACGTATAAGTCGTGCGATAGGAATAACCGCTAATAGAGGTTGCAAGCTTAGTTTGACTTAGCGGTTAATAGAGGTTTTGTGTTATGGATACAGCATAGTAGGCATTGGGCGGGGAGGACAATACCTTAGCGTACGGGCAACTATGCACTTTTTCTTTTGTAACCCGTGAGCTCCGTCGGAGACGCAGGTGAGATTACCCATGATTACTGACGGCTACCGACGTTCTGCGGAACGTTATATTCTTATTGATTGGGCCTCTGGTGCCCCAATAGAGGACCATGCCGATCCCATTTTAGCCAGGGCCCATGCGTTGGAGGATGTTCTTAAAACTGCATACACTTAGACTGGTTAGGCTACCTTATCCGTTAGGTATGAGTACTTTTGGCTTAGGTACTTGTATCTGATCGCAGTTTGGAACAATAACTTGTCACGGACTAGTTTACCACATCTTATCCTTATTTGGTTGTAGGTGTGGCTTACTACTCCGATGAGAAGGTATTGAACCTTGTTGGGGTCCGGATACTATATTGGATTCGTGACTTGGAAAGATACGTCAACGTGGGTTAGTGTGCCATCTCCTGTCCTTGTTTGGTTGGGGGGATGGTACGCTAATTCAAATGGTGAGGTATTGGACCATGTTATGATCCGATCTTACTTATTATTATTGAGCAGTATTTATTCAGTTTATATGGCATGATATTATGTATCTTGTTACGTCCCTCTGAGGACCTGGTTATCTCTCTAGGTGTGTGTGTTCATGTCTTCCGCATGTATTCTAGCCGAGGTCGTGATCTTCTCTATTCTTTCGAAGATGACATGTCTTGGATCTATCTTGCTACTTTCGTCAAATCATTTTATATCATGTACTTCTTTTCTTTTATTTGATTGGTAGTGGATGTGTCTCCACCCAACATATTATACCAAGACAAATCATGGTTATTATAAGATATGTTTTACTCTTTTATTTTCTGTGGATGAGATTAGTTAGTTGTGGTTTACTGCATTTTATAGCTTATGTATCCATACGAGGCCCATGTACTTCGTATGTATGTAGCTAGCATGTCTACGTTCCTAGTCCTATATATTTTAGGACTGGAGCGTTACAATAGTATCTATTTTGTGTCCGTATCGGACACGTATCAGTCCCTATAAACCTATGTTTGATGTAATGCCTCTAAGAGTTTTATTTCTGTTATTTCAATTTTTGTTTGAACAACAATGTAGCCCTATATGTATGGATCACGAAACCCTAGCTCTGAGCTCATATCGACTGTGTCCGTATCCAAAATGGATACGAACTCACTGCACGAGGACTCGGTCGAGTGCCCTGCTGCTCGGTTCTCTGTAGGATACGACACAACACGTGGAGACACAATTTTTGGTGGATACGAAGGGGCAATGTCTGCGAGCATGCCCGTTAAGTTTCGCATCAATTGGTGTCACATACACGATATATGGAGTGCACTGGTCCTTACCTATGCATGGACGTACGAGTTTTGCTCTCCGATATGCATCGATTGACACGTACAGACACTATTTGGACACCTCGTGTCGTATCCAGTATGTAGCCCCAGTGCTAGGCTACACGTGGGTATGACCACGAGGCATGTCGTGTCCCGTGGCGTGTCCACGAGGGCCATGACACGTCGCACGAGACTATGTTCAGTGAAACTCTAATACTTTTTGATTATTTCATTTGGACACATCGTGTCCCATTTTGTGGACATAATACCACTTGTGTAGCATGCCCATATATGTATGATGCTTTACCATCCATTAATTTGGGTTTTTATTTGATTTCGAATTGGGTTTGGGATTTTCCCTATTTTTCTGATATGGGTTACAGTATTCAGTATTTTTGAGCTTTTAAATGCGTTTTAATTGATTTTAAATATAAATTTTACAGGATTATATATGTTGACATGTCAGGGATATTGGACTTCGTGTCTGGGATCAATGTGGAGAAGTTTGGATTAGTTTTGGGTGTTTTCAAGTGTGTGTTGACATTCGAATGAATGTTCATGGACTACACATGAAAACCAGAAAATTTAAGTTGGTAATGTTAATATTAATGAAGTTTAGTTGTCTCAATGAAATCTGGGATTGGGATTCAATTCATGTATATTGTCTTAGCTGTTGTTGAACCTACATACAATACATATTAACCTTGCTGTCCCTAACCTTTTCCTGTACACTTCTAAACACACCCCCTGCCTATGCATTTACACAAACAGACCCATCCCCTTTGCTGTCCAGTTTATATATGTATACACACACACACACACACACACACACACACACACACACACACACACACACACACATGCATTCTCACATACATTCACACATATATGTAACACTAGTTAACCCCTTGCTATTTACTGTGATAGTTTGAACTTGACACACTATACACATGACTGCCTAATGTACTTGAAACCCCCCTTTCACAACTGTACATCACACACACACACACACACACACACACACACACATATTTTGATATCCCCTTCTCCCTATATATATGAATGCAAAGTACATGATATATATGTAATTTAAATATGATATATGTGTATCTTATCTAATATACATGATATGCAAGTAACAATGTATGCAAGTTTATGTGCAATGTAGTAAAAGTGGAAGCAATGAATAAATGAATGCATGTACCCAAGTATGTATGCAAGTATGAATACATATATGTTATGAATGTAGAAATACAATGTGTGTACCTATATATATAGGTTGCTTATATATATATACATCCTATCATATATACTTGTATATTATGTATAATATAACATGATGCAATATGATAATATAATGTATTATAGATGCAAGTATGTGTATAGATGCCTTGGTGTGGTTCACATTGTTTTTCTTTGCTTGTGTCTAGCCATGATTGCCTAGAATAGCCTAATAGACCTAGTTTGACTAGAGTGTTGACCAAGGTTGGCCGAGAGTTGACTTTGAACTAGATTAGCTAAGAATCATGTAGATTGCAATGTATCTCTTATTTACCTTATATTGAATACATCATAACCTATATTGCTCTGATTAGGACATTGTGGCTACGTTGCAGACATTTGATATTACACTACTCTTTTCAGAGTGTCACGCGAGCACATTCTCTGATAGTTCTTTCATTTACTTGTCAATTACTGTACTTCAGTTCTAGTTAGTTCTATGTGATTCTCTGTTACAATATGTATTGGCTTTCTGAATTTACGCATGCAACATACATACTTTACTTGTCTGGCACTACTATTCAAACCACCTATTCGCATCTTCATGTGCTGGTTGGACTTGCATTCGTCTTATGTATTGGATTATGGATTCATTTGTATTAGATTGGGCGAGGAAATACTGATTAGACAAGTAGACATTTTCTACTATTCGAATCACCCCTCCGTGAATAATATTCGTACAATAGTCATCCCTCACCTGATTAGTGTGTGGTGTGCCGTATTACCTACAACCATTTACATGTCGATCTCGGTAGTTTAAAACACACTTGGAGAATTAATTCAAATCATTGTTAGAACATCATGTGAATCATTATTTGCACCACCTTATTCGAATCACCTTATTAGAACAATGATTAGAATCACATTCGACTCATACTATACTGGAATTACATTAGACTCACATTGAGATTTACACTTGACTCATATAGTACTGTCTGGACTTACATCATGTTACTCTAGTTTAGCTAGATATTATTTTATAGTCTTTCTTGCCATGTTTCTTCTCTTGTTTTGTACCTTACTTTTCTTGTACCTTAACTGTTCTCTACATCATCACCTGAATATAAACTGCCATGTTCATCAATACAACTGTCTATAACTGCTTTATAGTTCTTTGTTATTTACTTGGGATTTCTAGATGAGTTGTATTCGTTCTTGTCCTGACTGTACCTGTTGAAAATATTACAGATGTATGCCCTGAGGACACTTGCCCTACATGCTATGGACCCGGTGAAGGGTTAGCTACTTTGGCCCCCGACACTCAGCAGTGATCGGGAGATTAGCATAGCAGACTTGCATTAGTTTTCTTATTTGAACTTGTTTGTATTCATTTGAGACCTTGAGTTGTATTGAGATTGTTTGGAATTTTGTTATTATTTTAGTAGATGAGTTTGTTGTTGTTTTAATTCTTTAGTTATAACTTCTGTGTTATCTTATCGTGCTTAGACTGTGATTGAGCTATATCATATCTTATACTTGTCATCCGTTCGGAGTTGAGATCATGACAAGTACATTATATACTGCGTGAGTTGTTGTTCAGTTAGCGACTTAGAACATCGTTCTACCGTCGATTCTGCGGCATAGGTTGGGCACTGTTACGTACTTGTACCCTCACAGTGGGTGCGGGTCGTGACAATTTCATACTTCGTTTCAATGTTCAATGACATCATGCCTCAATCCAATGTTCGTTAACCGAACGACCCGAAGGTCCCTAACACCTTTCGGGGCATCATGCCACATCTGACAGTTCCGTCACCTACATGCCACAACTGTTCTTTTCGTAACGAATTATAATCTCGTACATGTATGCATGTTTTGACACATTTATCATTTTTTCCTTCGTGTTGTGCACTTGATGCACGCATCAAAGCCGTATTTCTATGTTCTATGATGTTCAATGTTCGTGGCTTGCACGCTAGGGCGCTCACCTATTACTTTCAATGTGCTAGCCTTTTTAACTCGTACGCGAAGGCACAGAATGGCTCGTGCACGAAGGCACTCATCAAATACAGTTATCCCATATTCTTGCGGCTTGCGCACCGAGGTGCTCGCCTTTGCGGTATCCAATGTCCCATAGCAATTCTTGCATTTGATGCACGTTTTATTTCAATTGTTCTAACTAGTGTTCGACACACACTATGATTTATCTTCCGATCGGACCATCCCCGTGGCGTCGATAGGTTAACTTAGCATACAATGATACATTCTGACTTAGGCATAAAGGAGTAAAAAGAAGAGTCAGTCCTTCCACCTTGAGTCGATACGTCTTGTCGTTTTGTCGAGCCGATGCGGCTCGATTTCATAACTTCGTTGCACAACCAACTTTTTCGACTTAGCCATTCGAGCACTTCCTGCTTCATTGAATTATATGTCCGATTTGGCTTACCGTACCCAAGTCTCAGCCCGTTGTGAGGCGGTGATTTGGGTTTTGCGGACCCATTACGAATGAGGCAAAATGTTGACCTCTAATATTTCAGTATAAATGGATAGCCTGTACATAAAACCAACTAAAATCAATACTTGCATCGATTCGGACTTGTACCTTGGTCAATTGAATTTCTTAGAATCTTTGAGCTTACACAACGCACTTATCCTTCGGGGCAATACGGCGCTTTGCATCGATTCAACTCGATGCATTTCTTTGGGACAACGCGACTCTTTGAGTCAACGCCTCAGCATAATGTGCAGTACGGAGCGGGGCAGTACAGAATATACCACTTAAAACAAGGTTCATCCTCAAACCAAAACCAACACTCCAATTAAGTGTTTTATAGATCTTTTTACGATCTCGCCCCACCAATGTTGTTCAGTTTCATACTATCTTGCAAGCTTTTCATTAACATTCCAAAGTCCTTTCTGCAGCTCGATTTGAATTTGTATGCAACTCGATTTGGATTCGTACCTATATTCAAGGTGTCCCAAAGATATATGTATTTTGACTAAGTCCAGTGGTAGCAAATTGGAACAAAGCTAACAGGTAATTTCAATCATATGCTTGCCATCTCGTACTCTCGATCGGACTTATCTTTAGCAACTGTTCTCAAAATTTTATCGCATACGTATATTCGATACTTACGTGATTCATTTAATAAAGTCACTACACGCGATGTGATTCAAATTTGCATTTCTTATTTCGTATGTTTCGTATGGACTATCAATCCTATAAGTTGCGTCGAGCCGTCGCACATCCGATCACAACTATCCTTCGCAACACCTTGCGTTCGAATTTGCCACCCAACTATTTCTGAAGTCTGACTATGCAACTTATCTCGATACTATCTCCTTTGCTGACTTGCAAATGCATCAACATTCAGGGCTATGTCTGCTAGGTTACTTGCCTAGACACCATGCTTAACTTCTCCCGACGCAACTTTAAATTGACATTGCACAAAGGCTACAATCTATTTGACACAACAGTTCACATCGAGACGACGGTGCTCAAGGCAACAATCGTTTTGACCCAAAATCTCTATGATGCATCTTACGTTCGATTCCTAACGAGTAGGAATTCACTAGCCAAATTCCCAACTTATCCGTCTCGCAACATCGAATATAAGTTCGATTAACGCAAGCTCAATTGCAAGGTGAATCCAAATCTAACGACATAACTCGTAAGTCATTCCCTTATCGTTCTCTCTCGTGCATAGCACGATTCTCACAATTGCCTATCCGAATCACCAAGTTTTTTGGTAAATTTCTAGTTCGATCGCCGACCTAACCATTCAAGCATTAATTCGACGAATACTCAAAATCTAACTATATCATTCTCAATCGAAAGCTGTTCCAATAATTCTCGATCGCCTAGACTTATCGTCAACATGCACCATATTTTCTTTTTCGATACAATTTTATATATGACATCGCATGGGTCATCTTACGGTCTACAACATTCAATTTGATTTGGCGGTCAAGTCTTCTATTGTCAGCTGCTTCGAAGCTACGTTCGATAATTGTGGATCATTAACGAAGGATAATTTACTACGAACCATGCTATATCTTATTTTAGAGCTAAATCACGTTCCGATGATTTCTATACGACTACCCAATTTCTTACAAAACTATTTCTATCAGCGCAACTGATGCGCAACTATCCTCCGAGTAAAGTCATGCACTACCGTCGATGATTCTGCTATTCACAACTACTCGCATTGAGTTCGAGTCTATCTTATTTGCGGTCGACACATGAGATGCTATACGCATCGAGCAATCGCCGGTGACTTATAGTCTCATCTTGATCAATCACAAAGTTCATGATCAACCAGTTCGTTCATTCTCGTATTATTATTTACAAAATTTTGATAGTGCTAGGCACACTCCATTTTGTATTCCCATATCGTGCTTATGTTTTCTTACGTATCGATCTCGATACGTCGTATCAATTTCGATAGCGTAAGGGTCAACTTTAATTCTGTTTTAATGTCGACAACTTGAATTGCATACGTCTAAGTTCTCTACAAACATTTCCGTACGTCTCGAATCATTTCTTGATTTGTTGCATTCCGTTTTGCTTTGATCGCGTAACCGAGTTACCAATTTTTCGACGTCGTGCCCTCGAGTCATGTAATCGTGCCCTCTAAGTTTCATATGATTTCATTCTCCTCACAGTGAGTCTTGTCTCGACATAACCTACTATCTTTCTTAGGCGCGGCTATCCGAGTCAACCAATGTTTTCATCGAAATCGCAAGTCGTATGATTCGATTACACTTTGCATCGACTAACATTTCTATCGAGATCGCATGCCTTGCGATTCGATTACCATTTGCGTATTCTAACTTTTTTGTCGAGATCGTAAGTCATGTGATTCGATTATAATTTGTATCGCCCAACATTTCATCGAGATCGCAAGTCGTGCGACTCGTTTATAACTTCTAGTTTCCTATCGGTTCGTTCCGATCATTGCCTCAAGGCATAATTGTTTTGTTAGTCTCGGTCGTCCGACCGACTTATAATTTCCACCTAATGTATCATTCATTGATACGAGTCCCGCTTATCTTTCCAACCGATTATCGAAGAACAATTGCATTAACATACCGTCATACAAATTTCCAATCGAGTCTCGGTACTCTTCCGTCCATTGCGGACAAACCTTCCGCAATTCTTACAACGCGTCGATGCAATTCATCACACAAGTGGTATATCATATACCACTCAGAATTGAGTCATTCATCGCATACGTGGTATGGCATATACCACTCGGAAATGAAGTCATTTTCCTCGTATTATACTCAGTATGAACCAACGATCTCTTTCGACTCACAATTTTTGCAGTAATCGTGCTTGATCACAACCGTAACTTTGATTAAATCAAAATTCGACACAATGCGGCCAATGTTTTCATTTGTCAACACAAGTTCGTTGTGAACTGACTGATTCCTTTCTATCAATTTATGATTTCAGTTCCTTCCATTGCATCTTGTGCAATAATTTATTTCCAATCTCCTTTGCACTCAGTGCAACGATTACTTTGATATGTGTTGCACCACGTGCAACAATTTACTTCCGACATGCGTTGCACATCGTACAATGACTTATTTTCGACATTCATTGTACCTCGTATAACGATTTTATTTTTGACATCTGTTGCACCTCGTGCAACGATTTACTCCCGACATTCAAAGTCAATGCTCAAATCTGTTCAACACATTTGATATTAACTTATCGATTTCATTACAACGTACATTCATAATCAACTTGTTGTACTTCCTGTAACACATTATTTAAGTTTCCGTATTGGTGCAACCAATATTCACAACCCATTGTACTTCATGTATCGTTTCATTTCTTATTCGACATGTCACATTGCAACAGCATCATCTCAAATCATATTTCATAATTTATTGTACTTGCAGCAACTAAAATTTTACGGCTCGTGCATTCAATGCAATGAAACATTTCACGACTTTCTCTGCAACATCAAGTAAATTTGAAGTACTTGCGGCAACGTTACCCGGCTTTGTATTAGACTTATTGTATGGAACATCTAGTACGGCATCGAGTAGAGTCAAGAGTGATTTCGATTGGTGGTGGGCAACTCTTTGGAATTGAAACAGAGCAAACGTCCTAAGAAAATTGAGCCTAGAGCTCTGATACCAATTTGTCACACCCCGACCCGGAATCACCCGAATCATCGTCCTCGTAGGGGACGTGATACCGCACGAGCCTGGAGTTGCACTCGTGCAAGGCAAGATGACAAGTTCTCAAATGGTTATCTTTGATTTGATATTTACAACGAAAGGAAAACAGAGTATAAAAGCAATTATCTTTATTGATATTCGAACTGAGATTACAAAGGCTTTCAATAGCCCAAAAGAATTTGCCAGATTGGCTACAACACTCAGGTTCTTTCTTGCCCACAAAGGATTCACCGTTCCATACATCATGCCTTCTATATCTCGGCCGCATCAATCCTATTGCAAGTCCGAGCGTCAATGCAATCGCATGCTTCAAACGCTACGGCATTCCATGCCTCTGCACGATCAAGCGAAGCTTCGCTGCGAGCAATCCATCCCCTGCACCCTGTATGAAAGCTGGTGGGGATCAGTAAGTTCGTCCTCGCATGTGCTGACAAAGAGACCAACTTTCTAAACCGATATTTTAGTATTTATGTTCGATCATGCAACTTAGCTTATGATCTTGCAATATTCTCTTTAGGGTCAATTTCATGGCATATTCGAAAGCGGTAAAGCATTTTATCATGGCAAGCATGTTATTCGAATTGAATAGGCAAGCAATCTCGTATTTGTTTCGTAGCGCACTTCTTACCAAGTCGACGCACTCGCCCTTGCAATGACGCAAGGTGAATACACCCCATTCCTTCCCTGTCATGTTATAAGTGCTCTCTAAGCAGGATCTATGTGCACATGATACATACGTGCCAGCACTTTTAACCCATCATTCCTTAACTATATGAAGGTCTGGGCGTATCCGTGCCAGAATGGACTAAAGGCGTTTCTCTTTTTCTTTTCTTTCTTTCTTTTCCTTTTTTCTTTCTTTCTTTTCTCTCTTCCTTTTCTTTCTCGAATTGGGTAGCCCGGCACCTCTCGTAGTGGGTTGCTGTCCCAATTACGGAGATCTACCGCTGCATACCATCATTTGGCTTTTTACATCTCGCTAGCGGTCGCTAATCATCTTACGGATGTGCGCCTATCAAAGATTATATCCCTCCAGGGCCGAACGGTCTCGGTTCTTCGGTACAACCCATTCGGAGGGAACGTTCCGTGCACGGAAGATTTTTGCAATTATCTCAAGTCCATTCGACCATGCAACGCCCTATTATTCAAACAACCAAACATAGTCTTGAGTCCGAGACTCAGACTTTATCATCTCGTATTTCTTTATTAACTTTCTATGTTATTATATTTCATACTTCGTTTCAATGTTCAATGGCATCAGCCTCAACTCAATATTCTTTAACCGAACGACTCGAAGGTCCCGAACACCTTTTGAGGCATCATGCCACATCTGACAGTTCCGTCACCAACATGCCACAATTGTTCTCTTCGCAACGAAGCCATCTTTTATGATCTCGTGCACGTATGCATGATTTGACACATTTATCATCTTTTTCTTCATGTCATGTACTTGATGCACGCATCGAAGCCGTATTTCTATGTTCTATGCCTTAGTGTTCAATGTTCGTAACTTGCACGCTTGGGCGCTCGCCTATTATTTTTCAATGTGCTAGGCTTTCTAACTCGTGCGCGAAGGCACGGAATGGCTCGTGTATGAAGGCACTCGTCGAATACAGTTATCCTATGTTCTTGCGGCTTGCGCACCGAGGCGCTCGCCTTTGCGATATCCAGTGTCCCATAGCACTCTTGCATTTGATGTATATTTTATTTCAATTGTTCTAACTAGTGTTCGACACACACTATAATTTATCTTCCGATCGGACCATGCCCATGGCATCGATATGTTAACTTAGCATACAAAATACATTCTGATTTAGGCATGAAGGAGTAAAAAGAAGAGTCAATCCTCCCACCTTAAGTCGATACGCCTTGTCGTTTTGTCGAGCCGATGCGGCTTGATTTTATAACTTCGTTGCACGGCCAACTCTCCTAACTTAGCCATTCGAGTACTTCGTGCTTCATTGAATTATACGTCCGATTTGGCTTACCGTGCCCAAGTCCCAGCCCGTTGCGAGGCGGTGATTTGGGTTTTAAGGACCCGTTGCGAATGAGGCAAAATGTCGACCTCTAATATTTTAGCGTAAATAGATAGCCTGCACATGAAAACAACTAAAATTAATACATCGATTCAGACTTGCGCCTTGTTCTATTCAATTTCTTAGAATCTTTGAGCCTACTCAATGCACTTATCCTTCGGGGCAATGCGACGCTTTGCATCGATTCAACTCGATGCATTTCTTTGGTTCAATACAACTCTTTGCATCGACTTAGTTTGATGCATTGCTCAGGACAATGTAACTCTCGTATCGATTCGCATCGATACATTTCATTCGGTCAATGTGACTCTTTGAGTCAACGCCTCAACGTAATGCGCCGTACGGAGCGGATATTACATGGATGCCTAGTTGTTTAAACTTGTCAGCATTGTCTTCGACTATCCTGGCACTTATTATGAAAGAGGCCCAGTCTTGGAATTGTATGGGTCTAGTCTACATGATGACTATAGGTAACAAGTTTGATTTGCATGTATCTATAGTCAGTGCATCTGGAGTACCCAGAGGCATTTTGAGTGCCTTACGGTGGAAGCGCTTGATGAATTCATTAGGCCGTTGTTTGATTTTGATGAGGGCCGACATGGTTATGTCGTCGTTCCCTCATAGAATTATTCCAGGAATATTTGCTTGAATTATGCAAAAGATGTTATGCAACCATCTGACAAACTACGATACCAGTCATAGGCTGTACCCGCCAAGCACCCGACGAATACTCTAGTGAGTAGAGCATTGTTCGGTTGGAGCTGACCATTCATAACCTTAAAGTGATTGAGATATTGACTTGGAGATGAGCTACCATCAAACAGCATGATGGTTAGTGGCTTGTACATAGCTGGAAACAGAACTTCCTTCCACTCTACAGGGTAGGGTTGTTTGATCCCTAGATTTTGTAGACCGTCCTTCTACTTGAAGGCTTCAAACTGGTTACGCAAAAGCTTTACTACCTTTAAGGGATCATCTGAGACTTGGGGAGCAGTAGACTGATTCGATGTGATAGGAGACGGAACTGTATGATAAGCACCACCCCAGCACTAGAATGACTTGGAGTAACCTGAGCGGGCATGGTAGCATTGTGGAGAGATTGCATCCCCAGACCAGTGTTGACAGAGACAGATGCTGCTACGTGTTCTTGGGTTGGAAATGGATTCGCAACCGGTGGAACAGTGTGTTATGCTATGATCACAGCATACATACTTGCAACATTTTAGCCATGGTTTTCAAGTTAGTCTCTAATACCAATCCTCTAATCTTAACTGCCGGAGCTGGACGCATCTTGTTCTTCATTAGTGACATAAGCAATCACCTCTTTGGCTGTCGATTGAGCTGGTGGAAAAGATGGTCCGCTCAGAGATTGTACTATCGGCGTCGAAGTGATGCAGGGAACAACCCCTAGAATGAGGAGTGGGAAGATTCCTTTGATCGAAAAAATCTTTGTCAGAATCAGGAAGATTCCTTTGACCGATTGTTACCTGGTTGGAAGAAGATACCTTTGACCGATTACTTCTTGGTCAGAAGGAAGATTCCTTTGACCGATTATTTCTTGGTCGGAAGGAAGATTCTTTTGACCGATTATTTCTTGGTTGGAATTAAAAGGATTTCTCTGACTGAGGACACCCCCAAGATTAGGAGAGGGAAGATTCCTTTGACTGAGTAGGTCTCGATTTCTTGATCTGGTGTTTTGGTAGACCTCCTCACCGGAGTCATAGATACGATCCAAGTATTGCTGACTGGGATTGCAGGATGCATTACGTCTTGGACGTTTTCCACCCCTAGTACTTTGGGATGTCATATTGACCGAAGCATATAACAAATTGTCTTCGTACACCATAATGAGTTCTGGAGTCCGAGTGTAGTTCAAACAGTCGAAGACAGACCGTTTTGCTGATTGGCAGCAACATTTGATCACTACTTTATGGTGATAATTACAGTGATGTTCCTGATGTGGAGTTACAAGTGGACGAGATGGTCCTCCGTTCTTCTACTTTTGTACAAGAAGTTCACGGAGATCGGTTATAGTAACAGGATAAGGAGAATCGGAGGTACATATTCCTTGATGATGTTAGGAACATGATTTTGTTCTTGAGATGCCTTGTTCCCTATGTATAGATAAGTACTGAGCTCATTAGCATAGGTGAGGGATTCATGATTTAAGAGTCTCTCTCTCTCTGTGCGCAACTTAGTAGGTGGCGTAGATTGCTCTTGACGCAGGCTTGATATTCTGTGCTGGTTAAGGTAAGTGTGCATGTCAAGGTTCTGTGCCACCTGGCTGTCTGTCTAAGACACCCTCAGTTTACCCTGCTTAGTTCTTGAAATGTGCAGAGTAGGAAGATCCTGGCTCTGGCTTGACTGGCTCTGGCCATGAGTAGTGGGCAAGACGCCCTGTTATTCTGCGCACATTATTCTAGCACATTTGGCGTGGCACAGATGAGCAATAGGAAATTAGCTTTGAACAGAATCTAGTTTCTTGGCATTGATTTGATTGTCTCTGCCAAGAGAAATAGTCTTACTACTCAAAAGCGTTCTCGCATTGATTGGCACAGAGGCACAATCAGATGTATTTTCCACCGAGTTCAGGACTGGAGAAGGATAAGGAGAGGCCATAGGATGCTTTCTTTATTCTGCGAAGGGCAGCGATATGTAACTTCTCCACCAAGTTTAGAACTGGGAAGGAATGAGGATTGGTCGTAGGGCATTTTTTTGTTCTGTGCCAGGACAATGGTTGGTGCACTCTCACCAATTTTAGAACTGGAAGGAAGAGGGAGTATCCATAGGGCACGATCCCTTGATTAGCGCTAGGTCATGACTTGCATACCCTCTACCAATTTCAAAATTGGCGAGAAAGAGGAAGTGGCCATGTGGTGCTGTCCCTTGATTGGTGCCAGGGTAGGGGTTGGAGCACTCTCTACCAATTTTAGAATTGGCGGAAGAGGAAGTAGCTACACCGCTTTCCTCCAAGTTTGGCACAAAAGTTGTGATTAGTACACTAGAGGACTTTGGCATCCAAACAACACGCGCCTGTGGACACACACAAAAAGAATAAGAAACGCTATTTTTTTATTGGCACAAGGCACCACAAATGAGTACGTCTGAGAGATCCTGCGCTGAGGATCCCCGAGTACAAAAAAAGAATTATGGGGAATAGGACGATGGAGATCGAGCGACAGTTGCTCCATTACTCCGTTGACACACGATTACAAAAATGAGAGAAAACCTAAGAAAATTACTAACTCTCAGCTCACTGGCAAGAAGTGCAGCAATTTGGCTCTTGAAAATGCTCTCCGTTCTGTGTTTTGAAAAGGGATGAGACCCCTTTTTATAGTAGTTCTTGAGCTGGAATGATGTTATGCACCCACATGAGGAAACAAACTGGTTTTTATGTGGGCGCATGGTCCTGCTTTGGGCGCATAGGATGTAGGCGTATGCAGGCTGCGTGGTCGTGGGTTGATCGTGGTGTTGACGTAGCCGCATGCTTCGGTGCACGACTGCTCGTGGGACTGACGTGGCCATATGCTTCGATGCACGTTTTCATTGTGGCTTTGACCGAGTCAGGGGCTGTTCTGGCTTGGGCAATAGGGATATGTGCCCCCCTTCTAGAGGAGTTTGTCTTGGGCGCATGGGAATATGAACTCACTGGAGCTTGGGTACATATGACCTTGCTGGAAGCTTTAGGCGCATAAAGCTCATTGGTTACTTGGGCGCATATATCCAGTCTGCTAAAATTTTCATGCTTCGATAAGACCCGCTTCAAATTTTTTGATACTTGAACGAATTCGAAATACTTTGAAAGAAGCATGGACCGTCTTCTTGTGATGCAGTGGGCGCATAGCACGGCTCTCTCTTTGGGCGCATAGAGTTTGGCCAGCCTGTCAGAGATGGCTGTTGAGATCTTCCTCTAAAATCTGAACTGACAGATTCATCGAGGTGAAATTTGAAGAGGTCCATCCTTCATACATTGTCCATGTCGGCAAATGGCAGTCGCATAGTGTGCAAGAGGCTGGGTCTTCACGTGGGCGCATAAGCCATGGTGGGCGCATAGTGTGCAATGGGCGCATAGGCGCATAGGAATAGTGGGCGCATAGGAAATGGCCCATGCCTATATATAGGCTTTGAAAGAGAAAGAAAGTTTATTTTTCTCATTTCTCTTAGAACTTTCAAAAGACTCTTCATCTCCTTTCTTTACGAACCATGTCTCCCAAGGTCGCAAAGAGATCTGTAAAGGCAAGGGGGCTGCACCGAGTGGCTCTCCTCCTGCGGCAGCGTCCTCACCAGTCCAGGACCCGATTCTGGGTGAGGCCACACCTCAAAAACAAAGTCTCGAGCGTTAATTTACGATGCTCAGACTTTTCTTCTGCCTGGGTTCATGCGCCTAAGCAACATGCTTCTGTGAGCATTCTTATGTGCCCACAGAAGTCATGTGCCAATACTGTGGTGTACTATGTGCCCACATGTTGCCATGTTATGTGCCCACATGCTGCTGCTTGTTATGCGCCCATATACTGCTGTACGTTATGCGTCCATATGTTTGTTCTGGGCACATAGCCCTTTGGGCGCATAAGATTCCTTCAGCACTTAGTTTTTCCTGCGGATTCTGAGCCTGACTTTCTCTTCTGTCCTTGCAGTAAACATGTTTGTCCCAAATTTGTGGGAATCCCTTTCGGCTCTGCTTATAAAGTCCTCGGTACCAGTCTCATAACAAATATGATCAGCAAGGTTCAAGCCATGATCAGTCAAAACTAGCCTACGGAACGGACACTCGCCATACTTGAACAGGATAAGACCTTCTTGAAGCAGATAATTAACGATAAGAAGTTCTTGCTTGGAGGGGCACGTCATTTCAAGAAGCCGTACTTCATGTTCGGTGACAGTGTGGGGTTCAAAGATGGTAAAACAATACGCTTGAGAAACCCAATGGTGATCCATCCGAACAATCAGAAGATATGGCTACCGTCGATGGAGCGTCAGTATCCTTTGTCTGCTTTTACTGTCTTAGCCGTACGGCGACAAATGAAGTGGGAGCTAACTCCTAAGCTCCCTGGGTCATCTTCGGAAGAATACAGTTCGACTCAGGCGATCAGAAGCAGGACACTTTCAAGTGTGTCCGGGGCTCTGCATCTTACTCTACGATGGGACTACAACCTGGTGCCGTAATGAACGACATTTCGACTAACCTCCATCCTTATGCCGCTGACACGCTTTGCAGTTTGATGATGACAGGGGACATGTCATATCCCGTAGGGAAGATACGGATGGAAGGCTGGAGGTATCCATCTTAATTCTGGAGCAACCTCACTGTTGGGTGCTTTCCACGTATGAAGCCACCCTAAAGATTGCTGGCCTTTATTATGCTATTAGGGCCACTCAATATGGTGTAAGGGTCAACTGGCCAATGTTTGTCTCTTTGGCAGAGTTATATAACCTTCACACCTGTACCTTTTTTACTTCCGGACGGGGAGATGGGATTGGCTCTCCACGAGATGCAGGAAGTGTCGAAGCTTCCCTGGGGCACGGAGCCCTATGAAGAGTACGTGTCCTTGTGATGAAGAGCTCCGAGATCTGGAGAATGAAAACTCTGAGATAATTTATGTATACAAGGAATTACTCTGCCACCTCCTTATCTTAAGAAAGGGAGGACCGAGGGGGCCAATCCCCACACGAGAGCTTGGATGGGCTACGTCTTCGTTCAAGAAGAAGGGGAGGTTCCGGCCTCCTTTTTGATTTTAAAACCTATGACCAAGTCCGATATAGAAGTTCGGATGACAAATTATGATACGGCGGATACTGAGGACAGTGATGATCCTGAGTCCCCGATTGGCCACTATTTCTGTCAAGCCGAATATCCGTTGTCGGAGAAAGCTGTGCTAGCAGCTTTCTTAATGATCTAGCATCGTGACTGCATAGTCCCTGGAGGTTCAGGGTCCATTGAGAGAATAAGCCGAGGTATAATACTTCCGGCTGTGAAGTTGGCGTTCAGATACCGTCTTGCATTGCTTCCTGCGATGGTCTGTGCCACTGGACGAGGTCTACGAGATTTTGTTCGGAATGCGGTGACTCCTGCCGGCAGGGCCAACTTTGCCCGGACCGAACTTCCGTATCATTTTCTGATGGGGTGGCTGCTACTGCGTTGTCTTATCCCTGATGAATGCTGGGCCGGTGGCGGACTCTTTGGTCAGCATATGCCTTTCTTCGTAGATTTCATGATACGGATTGGACCGTCACTGGTGTACCTACTTGCAGAAAGGCTTTAAGCTTTTTGCAGAACTATGAGTTCTCCAGAGTATCCCCTCCGTTCGGACAGCGGTAATACGGGATATATCTTAGTGGATGAGGGAGTTCATGCCACTAGTTTGACTGCTGGGGCATTTCACTGGCTTGAGTCTATTAGACCATCGCATCTGGTGCTCCGAAACATGAATCATGCCTATCTGGAGCCATATCTGCCGAGCCGTTTCGTGCGGCAGTTTGGCTACATCCAGCTTCTTTTGGGAAATGCTATCCCGCATTTGGAGTCGATAGGCAGCTTGATTGAAGGGCACATGCTTGGATGTATTACAATGCCGGGTACACGGGGGCAATCTTCACTCTACCCTTAGATAAGCCTGAGACCCATTTGTGCTATGCTGCCGCAAAATTTTATGTTCAGATCAATACTTTTCTATCCCCGGTATGATCGTGAACATAGCTTGATATTAGGGACTCGGTTTGGCCCCCTTCCTGCAAAAAAGGCGCCGAAGGGCCATAAGAAGGGGAGTGTTGTTCCTGCTGTGAAGCCAGCCGTAGTACCCCGGTCGAAAGCTATCCTTAGGGAGCCAACAGTGTCTCCAAAGGAGGACACGAAAGATGATGATTCTTCTCCTCTCAATCCTCCTCAGAAGAGGAAAGCTTCAACTGAATTGGCCCAGAAGCCAAATTTAAAGTGGAAGAAGAAAACTGTCGCCCTGAGGAGAGCCAAGGAAGTTGTGCTGGCTCGCCTCCCTTGAGGAGGTCTTTCCAGTAAACTAAAAAAGGTGGAACAGCGTCACGGGCCGTTACTATTCGGGAGGTAGATCCCTTCCTATACTCCATAGCCATTCTGGTCAAGCCCTTAGAAGCTTTCTCACCTTTGCGTTTGTCCTTTGCACAGGACCCTGAAGTTGAAGCTGAGGCAGGTGCCTCCTCGTCTGAGGAGGTGACGTGCAGCAACGTCCCCTCCTTGTCCTCGACCGGCAGCCGACGCTTAGCCTTCCTCAGCCAAGGAGGCTAAATCAAAGGATGATCAGGGTGAATGCCCGAATTATGGTGGTGACCAGAGAGCCAATCCTTCTTTCGATATCTCCCTGGGGGCGATGTCTGAAATCGGGGCCATATTGAGAGAGTTAGACGAGAATCAAGTCCAATCGGCTCATCTTCCTACGGGTACGTTATCTTTGTGCCTCTCTTCGGATGAGATTTTTCGACTTTGATTTTGCGTGCTCCTCGTGAGGCTGACCACGATTGTATATTCCCTTGTAGACAAGGAGAAAGGGCCACTTGTGAAGATAGTCCCAGGTATTGGGGGAGGAACATATGTTGTTCCCGGCTCCTCCAAATTTTTTGGTGCGGTGGAAGTTGTTAGTGAGCCGGTATCTGCCATAGAAGGAGAGGTTGAACAGCCTGCTGAGGGGGCTGTTGCTGAATCTGTTCCCATTCCAGCTGGATTTATGGAAGAAACTAGGCCTGATGCCGCTCAGGGCCTTGATATTGTTCTCCTTGAATAGTCTGGGCCTGCTCTCGATTTCCCTGAAGCCAAGGCTGATGGCGTAGCCCAGGCTGGCGCTGAGCATGCCGAAGGTACGAAATTACAACTCTTTCATATTTTGCCCCTTTTTTTGGTCACTGATGTATATATTATTTTCTTGTCAGGTTCGGCTTCTTGTCAGGTATCCTTTCCTGGAGCGGAAGAAACTCTCCAAGCCTCCTCCTCGATGACCTCCACTGAAGATGACGAGATGGCCCAGGAAGTCGTCAAAGCTTTCTACTCTGTGCTGAAAGTAAAGCTTTCTGGAGTCCTAAATTGGAATGCTACCTTTGGCCCTGTGAAGGCTATTACCGAATGCCAAGTGGCGGCCCTTGAGAGCATTGCCGGCTATGAGGAGTGGGCTAATACTCTGAGGAAAGTTCTGAATGACCTGGAGGGTCAGGTGGCCAGATTCCGGGATGCCAAACAACGGAGCTCGACGTCGCTATTCCGTACAGAAGACGAGGCTTTGATCACGGCTCTCGCGAAGGAAAAGGCCACTTTCCAGACGAGGAAGGATGCCCTCGTTCAAGAGATCAGCGAATTGGCTGATCAATACGGTCAGTTCAACGCTACAAGTGAGGCACATGCTGCCTCGAAGAATATACTGGCTGTGCAGATTATCGAAAAGTATAATCACATCGCGCAGATCCAAAATGAGATCGCTCAATTGGAAGCCAACTTGAGAACGACAACGTTTGAGCAGGAGGACACTTGGCTAAGGCTGCTATGACTGCCACAACTTCTGCCTATTTGAAGGAACAGCTGGTGAAGTTGGAGGGAGAGCACATGAGTCTGATCCTTTTCGAGGATGAAGCTGCTTATCAAGAAGAGGCGCGCCGTCGAGCTACCGCGAAGTCTGAAGCCAAAATCGCGGCTCTGAGGGACAACATCAATTGCCTATGTATTCCTTAGATTTTTTGTTTGTAACTATTTTTTTTCAGCCGTCACGGCTCTTGTACCCCTTTTTTCCCGTCTCTTGATAGACGTTCAAGTAAAGAATAAAGAATCTTTTCAAAATGAATGTGGTTTTATAAAATATCGGAGCTAGAGGTAATGTGGACGTAGCAAGGATATTTCTGGTGGGTATTCCGCTGGAGAATTTGTTGTGGACCTATTATCCGTTTTATATTCAAGTTTTTTTTGTTTGAATATAGATAATAGGTTGAACGAAGCTGCTAATAGAGGTAATATGGACGTAATAGCAGAGGATGTTCTATATTTGACTAGAGGTAATATGGACAAGGAAAGATATATAACATTAGGTGGGAGTGGATAATTCAGAGGTAATATGGACGTGATTATCCTTGATGAATGCTTTGCTCAGACGTTATATGGACATGGCAAAACATTTCTTAATCATTCCACTGGGGAAATAATTATCGAAAAACAATTCAGAGGTAATAGGGACGTGACTTAATTTCGTCAAACCGAGTTTGGACAGGATCAAAAAGGGGAATGATTCCACTGGAGAAATATTTTAGGGGACCTATTATCCAAGGCGTATTCAAGACTCTTGATAGTTAGATAATTTTTCGAATCACATAAACATCGTACTGTACATTTACATAACTGAACATATGTGAACATTATTTACAAAAGGTTACACATAGTATTTCTTCAGGAACTTGCCGTTGATAGGCATCATGAGCAAGTCACCATCAGGCTTGGTTAGTCGGTACGTACCGTTAGAATACACTGATTCTACAACGAAAGGACCTTCCCATTTAGGCTAGAATCTTCCTTTTGTCTTGTACGTCATGAACATTGGTCTTCTCACTGCTAAGACTAAATCACCAACTTGGAAGATTCTTTCCTTCACCTTTTTATTGAAGGCTTTGGAAAGACGTGCTTGGTATAGCTCAATGCGCTGCTGAGCTAACAAGCATTTTTTGTCTAGCGCTTCGAGTTCCTGTAGTCGTAGACGGTAGCTTTCTTCGGTAGTCAACTCGCTGTCTAAGGCTACTCGAAGAGAAGGAATCTGGATTTCTAGGGGAAGAACTGCTTCGCTCCCATAAACCAGTGATAATGGCGTACTGCCTATTGGAGTCCAGACCGTTGTATGATAGGCCCATAGACATTCGGCGAGCTTCTCATTCCAATCGTGCTTGTTTAAAGACACAAACTTCTTGAGAAGTTTAATGATGGTTTTATTGAAGGCTTCTGCTAGCCCTTTAGCCGCTGGATTATAGGAAGTAGAGGTTACATTCTGGATTCGATTCCTATCGGAGAACCGATAGACTGCATGGCTTGCGAATTCTGGACCATTATCATGGATGATCCTACGAGGTAGGCCGAAGCGGTAGATAACGTGATGTTTGATGAAACTGATCATATTTGACGCCTTTACTTCGGTGAACGGTATAGCTTCTGCCCATTTGGGGAAGTAATCGGTTATGGCTAGGATGAACCGATGTCCTTTGGAGGATGGCGGGCTGATTGGACCAATGACGTCCATACCCCAGGCTTCAAAAGGCCAAGATGCTGTCGTCTGGTGTAGAAACTCCAAAGGTTGATGAATGAAATCAGCGTGGAGCTGACAAGCTCTACACTTTTTTGCGTATTCAACAGCATCTGCTATCATCGTGGGCCAATAATAACCCAATCGTCTGAGGCGATCTTGTAATTTGGGGCCTGGTTGATGTGCACCACAAACTCCATCGTGAGCCTTTCGGAGTCCATGCTTGGCTTCTGTGTCTGATAAACATCGTAACAGTAGCCCATCATAAGAGCATCGGTATAGCATCTTGGTAACTGTGTCGTAGTAAAATCTGAGGGATTGCCTTTGGATAGACACTGCTTCCTTCGGGTCCTCGGAGAGGATTCCATAGACGGCGTAGTCTATAAAAGAAAATCTTGAGTCTTTAACATCGATATTTATTTTTGTTGTGTAACTGTGATGAATATGAAAGGCATCTTTCACACAGAATAGTTCTCGACCAGACACTGTGATCGACTACTGAGTATTGGTAGGGACGGTCAAGGAAGCAGCGAGACCGGCTAGAGCATCTGCTTGTATATTCTGTAGTCGAGGCACGTAAGCTTAGAATCATCGTAAGCTTTGTGATAGGGGATGAGATCTTCGTGACGAACTTCATAATCCCCTCGGACCTGAGTAACTATTAGCTTGGAATCGCCGTAAGCTTCTAGATAGTCAACTCCCAGTTGTTTTGCCAGTTACAGGTCGATCAATAGGGCATTATATTCGGCCACGTTGTTGGTGCAGGGTTCCACGAGAGAATATGCATGATGTATAACCAGATGGTCGGGTGATACGAGCACGATGCCTACTCCGACCACGATATTTCTTTTAGATCCTGTTCTTGATGTACCGTCAAAAAACATTCACCAAATGGGGATTTCTTCAGTTGCGGTGTTGGACTACACTACTTCATCAGGGATTTCGTCGTAGAGTTTGGAAGATTTTGACACCAGATGAGCTGCTAGGAAATCAGCTAACGCTTGGTCTTTTACTGCCTTCTGAGGAATGAACAACATATCGTATGGAGTCAACAGCGTTGCCCATGTAGCTAAACGGGAATTGAGAGAACCCAGTTTAGTCATGAGTATTCTGAGAGGATTGACTTTAGATATGATGTGGATAGTCTGCCTAGACACATAGTGGCGTGTCTTCTAGATGGCAAATACCAGTATAAGGCATTCCTTTTCCACAGGTGTGTATCTGTGCTCGGCACCCACCATTGTGCGACTGAGGTAGTAGATTGCATGTTCATGTCCGTCTTCATTCTTCTGAGTTAATAGGGCTCCAAGAGAATGATCCATAGCACGAACATATAGTAAGAAGGGCTTCCCCATTATTGGAGCTACCAATACTGGGGGCTTCCCTATTATTGGAGCTGCCAATACTTGGGGCTTCCCCATTATTGGAGCTACCAATACTGGGGGGCTTGTGAGATACTTTTTGATGTCGTCGAATGCGCGTTGACATTGTTCATGTCCAGACGAAAGATACGTCTTTCTTCATGAGCTTAGTGAATGGTTGACACCTTCCAGAAAGGTTCGAAATGAATCGTCTGATGTAGGCTAGCCTTCCTTGTAGTCCGCATAGCTCTTTGAGGTTTCTTGGAGGATGCATATCGACGATAGCCTTCACTTTCTTCGGGTCAAGATGTATACCCTTAGAAGTGATGACGAAACCAAGGAACATGCCGCTGGAGACTCCCAGAAAAGACTTGGTTGGATTCATCTTGAGTTGGTGTGCACGCATTAGTTCGAACACCGTTCTCAAGTCTTGGAGGTGGTTGCCCTTGAGACGACTTTTAACTGCGATATCGTCTATGTAGCACTCCACCGTTTTGCGCAAATGATCACAAAAAATTATGTTCATGGCTCGCTGGTATGTCGTTCCTACATTTTTCAATTCGAAGGGCATCACCGTATAGCAGTATACCCCCAACGGTGTTCGAAAAGATGTGTACTTTTCATCATCGGGGAACATCTTGATCTGGTTGTAGCCTGAGAACCCATCCATGAAGGACATCCGCTCGAAGCAGCAAGTATTGTCGATCATTACGTCGATGATCGGTAGAGGGAATTTATTTTTGAGCATGTGGAGTTCAAATCACGGTAATCGATACAGACTCAAACTTTACCATTCTTTTTCATGACTAGAACAATGTTGGCAACCCAGTCAGGGTGTTGTTCTTCACGAATGAATCTACTGGCAATGAGCTTCTTGACTTCATTTTCGATGGCCTCCATGACATCTGGTCGGAATCGTCGTTGCTGCTGCTTCATGGCTTAGCTTTAGACAAAATATCACAACCCGCACCCAGTATAGGGGCACGAGAAGTGGTTAAGTCCAGCCTACGCCGTAGTATCGGCGGTAGAACGCTGTCCTAGGTCACAATACATTTAACAGTTATAAGGTACCTATACAGTATATACACTCCGAATGGAGGTGACAATATAAAGTACAACTCAATCACAACTAAGGAAGAAAGTACGATAAATGAAATCACAGAATCTACAGATGATAAATACAAGATAAGAGAGATAGCTAAAAGTCTAAGATAAACAACTCCACAAATCCAGAATAACAAATCCCCAATAAGTAAAAGTGTATCCAACAGACAGAATGATAAATAAGATACTAGTCTAGCTAACTAGCCTGGACTACTGGGGTAATGTCCTCTGTAAGTGCTGGGTCCTCCTGAGAGTCCAGCTCACATGTGTCATCTAGGCCTGCTCCGTAATAAGTGGGACACAACTCCTCAAGGTCATCTGTAATATTTCAACAGGTCCAGTCAGGACGGAAGCGAGCACAGTACATCTCACGTAGTTTATATCATGACAGAAATATAATACAGGCAATGGAGTAAGATACATGAAACGCTGAAGAGTATACATGATGTAAAAGAGAAGACTGTAAAGAAATGTCTACTATAAGTAAAGAGCTACAGTGAACTAGTGATTTAGAGTACAAGATAGACTTGTGAACAGCTTGATAATAAATATGAGAGGTTGTACATGGCTACACTACTTTGGAATTGTCCACATGACTATTTCTACTCCCCCATCCCCAATCAATACACAAGGATCCGTTCAAGTTATGTTATTGTACATGATTTTACATGGGGGCCCATAAATGGGTGCATATGAATATAAACATGGGGGCTCCGTGAATATGAGAGTACATAATTCACGAGAGTGCACATGAATGGTGAAAGCACATGAATACATGATGAAAGTTAAACACACATGATATGATGTATCCTATGCTCCCGAGGGGAATAACATCGTATGAAAAGATACATATAGTACTACTCCGTGTTTCCATCATGCAGCATCAAGTAAAGTAAACTAGAGCAAGAATATAGTCCTAGCAAGTATAAAATGGTCAGAGAATGTACTCGCCTGATATCCTGAGTGTCTGAATGAAATACTGCCTGAGGAGTGGTGTCTGGCTCCTATTCAGAACAGTACATGTCACAACATACCCAAATTGGTAAAATAAACTGCTACTATGCATTCTACATGATGTTTGGGTCAATCTAGGCTAAAGTCAACCTTTGGTCAACTCTAGTCAACTACTCTAGTCAAACTAGGTCAACTAGGTCGAAACCTAACCCAACAAGTCTTACTAAGCCTAACCAGCCTATTCTAGCAAGCACACATCATTCACAAGTCACACAAGTCTAACAACACACAACTTATGTGTATACATTCCACATACCATAAGCTTGCACATTAGGATACCCATAGGCTATACTACATAGGCTATATGCCCAATACACATATATAGGCAACACACATATTTAATTACCATGTATACGTACATTCTAATTATATGGACAATATACAAATATCTATATTACATTACATATATCACACTAGGTTATATATTATATATATACATATACATATATAGAAGATAGGGTGTCATGTTATATGTGTGTGTGTGTGTCATGTGGTAGCAGTGCACATAGGTTCCTGTGTGTGGCATGGGTGAGTGAGTGAGTGATTCTCAGGTTTGCATAGGGTGTAGATGGGTGTGTGTGTATGACAACGTCAATAGTGTCTCAGATTTCACAACAGTGTACACAAATCAATGTGTGTATGTAACATTATTCTCAGGATTAACAGTGAATGGGTGTGTGTTAAGGTGTCAATTCTCAGTTCTCAGATTTTAATTTTAGAGTGTAGATGGGTGTCAACAGTATATACAAAATCAATCCTATAACCCAATGTATACAACCACCATATAATTCCCAGGTTAACAGTTAGCCCATGTGTAATGTGTGTGTGTGTGTGTAAACATATGAATCAATGTGTGTAGATCAACATAGGTTCCAGGTTAATGTGTAAGTGCATGAGTGTGTGTGTGATTGAACTCAGTGTACATGACAGTTACCAATTAAAATTTTAAACCCCCATTATCAAACACCACCATGAACCCTAATGCAATTTAAACCCAGCTGAAATGTAGGAAATCATATTAAAATTGAACCAACAAATTTAGGAAGGCAGTTGGGAAATTTTCAGGTAAAGAACAGTGTACATATTAACATTGTATACTCAAAACAGTGTACCAGTCCAATAGTTCAATGTAAATTCGAAAGCGAAATGCAATTCAAAAACTAAATTCCTATGCCATTATGAACCCTAGCATGTAGGCTAATTCTCAGATATGAATTTGTGATCCAAACAGCACAATTTAGTCATTCAAACAGGTTAACACATTTGAAATTCTCAGGAACAATTGACAGTTTACATGTATCAGAAAAATATAAGGAAATTCCCAATTCGAATTAGAATTAGCAACTAATAAACAATTTAGAAGGTTGGTAATGAATGTACTACATGTAATTGTGTCGTGGGGGTGTCCCAGTGTCCATGAATTGGATACAATGTGTCCAAATCACTCCACATACACGGACACTAAAACAGTGCACTGACAGCATCGTGCACGCGTGTCGAGTAAGCTAGGGACACGTGTGTCCTACCAAATGTGTCGTGATCGTGCACATAGGTAGAGGGGGTCTAGGGCTAGGGTTTGGTCACCCTGAGTTGTGTCCAAAATGTGTCTTCGTGAGACACGAAGCCTGTGTCAGTAGCCTTGGGTCAGCTGTGCACTGACAGCACGAAACCCGTGTGGCTCAAAAATCTTCCAAACTACTAAATAAAACCCAATGAAATTTTATCCCCTACCTGTCTGTCATCTCCCCTACGTACACACCAATTTTGGTGTCAACTCGTGCAGTGTCCAAGGAGAAATCAGACACGGGTAGCAGGATACACGGCTGAGACCCCGTGCAGCGTGTCCAGTCCCATTTAAGACACAAAAAAGACCCGAAACCCGACTTAGTCTTCACCAAAGTTAATGTACATACTTAGATCTAGACATTCATGCAATTAGTTTTACAAAATATGAAAATCAAATTCTAAGTGGCATTCTATCAAACACTTGCACATACACTATGACACGTGTCCGATACGGACACCAAACGAACACGATTTCTAACCAAATTTTAGGGACAGCTAGGGGACACCTAGATCTAGGCTAGAATGCAAAGAAATCAGAATATTAGCACAATTTGAGGAGTTTTACCTATAGATGCCAATGGCAAGAAAAGCCCCAAAATAGAGTGTTCCTCCTTGCTAGCTCGAATCCCCAAATTATTCAAAATTTGGGATTACTCTCCATAAATAGAAAATAGAAGAGTATTAGACCCTAATGCAAGAAACTAGAGTCAAAAAGGAATTAAAATGGAAAAACTATGGATTGGGGAAGAATGGCCATACATTTCTTTTTCTTAAGTGTTCATTCATTACAACAGAGGCAAGAACTAAATGAGGAGAATATTTATAGGAAGGGAACCCTAAGTGGCCGGCCTAAGTATGCTGAAATTAGGGTTATGGTTTAGTCTAATGGGCTATGGGCCAAGTTACACTAGTCATGGAATCAATTCCTAAGTCTCAAGCCTATGAACTAAATCATTAATCCTCCTATTTAAATCATGATTTCTAAATGACTAACTTAGATTGACTTAAGTTAGACTAGGGCCTCACCATGCTAACCAAGTCACCATAACTAGGGTCAACATCTAGGTTAGTCTTCAAAGTCTCAAATATTCAAAGTCAAAAATAGCAATCACCAATTCAATAAATTAAAATAAATTCAAAAATTCACAAATGACCAAAATACCCTCAAGCTAAAATGTGGTAGTGACACAAAATATTTAGGCGGTGCATGGCGACTTTAGGGTCCAAGCCTAGCATGTCTTCATAGCTCCAGGCAAAGACGTCGATATATTCTCTTATAAGCTGTATAAGAGATGGTCATTCATCGCCAGATAGACTTTTGCTGATGAAGATTGGTTTAAAAGATGATTCATCTCCTAAATTAACTTGGACGACTTCGTCTTCAGTAGGTGGTTTATGTTATTCGAAATGCAGCTCCCATCTAGTATCCATCTTTTAATCCCATTGTTCAAGCTCGATCGATTGGACATCGTCTGCAATTTGGTCAACTAAAACCATGTTGACGGAAAGAGTTGCTTTGTATATGTCGCCAATGCTGGAGTCTGAGTCCCAGAGACAGGAATTAGAAGAATGAGAACAATGATCTGCTTCATCATCTGATCTTTCGAGAGTTGTTGGAGGAGTGACATAACCCAAACCAACACCATTTCGTTGATAGTAGTTCTCAGGTATGTCGGAAGGAGCAAAGTGATGTATTGGCAACCGTCGTCCCCAGTAGAGTCGTTATTTTTATGGACAATCCTTCTAGGAATGATGCTGAGGGAGGAACCTAGATCGATGTGCATCCGATCCACCTTAATCGTACCGATATACCCTGTATAGTACAGAGGTCTATCATGACGATTATTTTTGAGTAGCATATCCTCCTGTGAAAAGGTGATATTGGGCACCACTTCTATAGTACTGTGGCAGTGGGGACAGGAGACAGCGTCTTCAGCGGGGGCTTTGACTTCAGTGAAATAAGAGTCGACATATAGTAATGCCTCACTTAAGGCCTTCTGTATTTCTTTGGAGAGTCGTAATATATCGAACAGAGACAACCTGGCAGGTGTATTGGCCAGTTGTGCCAGCATATCAAAGTTGTAGGTCCGATCCATGCCTTCGGAAGCTGGCGCCTTCAGAGACTTGTCACATCGCGTCTCCTTCTACTTGGCTTTGTCGGTAGTTGAAGGCTTAGACGGGCCGGCTTCTGAACTTGTGGAAGCAGCAAGAGCTTGAGAAGGTACTTCTTCTTCTTGTACGGGGTCGTAAGTCTGTAGGTAAGCCTTCCCCGATCCCGTCTCTCCAGATAGAACTTCGTAGTTGGGAGAAGACACTGTATGGCATGACTTGTATTTCTTGCCCCTTTTTGCTTTGGGAGATACCGCCTCCTGCGTCAATTCTTGCACGAGGTCCGATTGGACCCACATGATCTCACCACGTTCAGTCGTGAGTGGCACCAAGGTTGAATTGTAAGCTGGCGGCAGGTTGACGACTTCCATTATTGCTTTGGGGATCGGGACTACGCCATTCGGGACTTCTGTGGTAGAAAAGTCACCAAACTGAAGAGAGATCATGTTAGAAGATACGACCTTGTCTTCAGCTTCGAGGTTGATCACTTGGCTGTCGATAAGCTGTTGTATCTTCTTCTTCAGGACAATGCAATCCTTGGTAGAATGATGCACGTACTGATGATAAAGATAGTACTTGGGATTGTTGAGTTGCTTCGCCTCTGCAGGACGTCGTGGTGGAGGCAATGTCAGTTTATTATCCTTCGTCAATGTGTGAAAAATGGTAATGACATCGTCTTCGTCAAAGGAGAAGGTCTCCTTAGGCTTGTCGGAGGTACCCTGAGAATTGGAAGCTCCCTTGGAAGTGTCGACCTTCAGGACTTCTTTCCCTTTACCCCCACAGACAGGAATAGTTTGAGGATGCTTGCCCTTGTCTTCAAATTTGGGTGTTTTCAACCCCAGTAATTCCAGATTAGGAACGTCATTTTTAGCAGCATCAGCAACCCTAATAAAAGCGGGCCATGTATCATACTTATGTATACCCAGACAGAACTTCACTGTAGGAAGGAAGTTATGTCGACAATTCCATAAGTTCTGAGTCTAGTATGTCGAAGGGTATCTTCAACGCTAGCCACCTGAAGCGTTCGATGAAATCAATGACAGACTCAGTCCTCCTTTGCTTGGTCTTGATGAGGGTGGACATACTAATATGCATGCCACTCTCGTAAAACCTATTGAGGAACAACCTCTCCAAGTCTTTAAAAGAATTGATACAACCGTCAGGCAGACTACAGAACCATTCAAAAGCTATCCCTTGCAAGGTGCTAATAAACAGTTTTGACAAGAACGGATCATCCCCAGGTAAGTGTAGAGTCTGCGTGTTGAAGTATGTCATGTGTTGACGAGGAGAAGTCAACCCGTCAAATAAATTTAGCGTCAGAGGCTTGTAGTTAGGAAGGCAAGTAGCATTGTTCCATTCATGAGGATAAGGCTGAGATATCCCCATCTTCTGAAGCTTATCTTTGTGTGAGATGGTATCGAGACGGGCAACCAGAGAACCAATTATATCATGTTGATTGAGCAGGTGTTGGAAAACGGCTGCTGTACGGTTGTCAGACGTCATTGGTGAAGGACCACCTCTAGTATTTACAAGATTTTGAGGAGGCACAACGGAATGATACTCCTTTTGTAGTGAAGGAGGGTTGTTGCTATGAGCCGGACTAACATGAGCCGAGACATTTTGTTGAGGTAGAGGAACAGCCCCAGCAGCTTGGATCGCCATGACACTGTAAGCATATCAGTGATCTTGGCAAATACTGTTTCAAGACCCTCTATCCGTTTGCTGGTCTGATCACTGGCTTCTTCCGGTCTTTCTCCGTCTGTCATGTATGTAGATAACATACGAGGATGAACAGAAGAAACAGTACAACTGGTGTTGATACTGTCTGTCTTTGAGTTGACAAGTCCCTCATCTTCAGGTAGGGAAGGTAGATAGTCGCCATCAGACTCGAAGAGATCGTCGTCTCTGGAAGGCTACCCCGAGTGTGAAGGTCATCTGCTTCAGACTCTGAGGGAATACTATCCCCAGCTTGGGAGTCCTCGTCATCTATATAGAATCTCGTATTTCACCGAGTACCCATATATACTCCTTTAGATGTGACAGCCTGCTGGCTATCTGTTAGTAGATTTTTTCTTCTTCTTCTCGAAGAACTGAGAGAAAAAGTTGGGTTCGTGGTCCACCGTCTTTGATTGGGGATTCTATAAGAGGGACACCATGAAGCCATGTTGGATGAAACATATAGCGGCTTTTCATCGTCAGAGAAATACAGCCATCGAAACACGGACTGTCTCTGAGGCACTCTCGTTGCTTTGGAGCAGCAACAGTTGATGACAATATTGGTGCATGAATTGCACCATAAATTGTTGTGTCCTCCCTCACTTTACGCTTATGATTTATCATGTCATGTAAGTCAGCGGAAGGGAGTTTTGCCTTAAAACTCATGTCACATGCATCGTCGAGCTTTGCATGTGGGTTTGTAAGGAGAGTTGGCGCATCCAGACTTAGTTCATGGACAGGGGCAACCCCCACACCTAAGTTTTGTGATGACCTTGAAGTCAGCCCCGTGCTATACGCGTTGGGGCCTATCTTTTTGCTGTGGGCGCATAGGCCCTGGAGTCTGCTTTTGGGCGCGTGCTTCCTGATAGCATGTCTGAGCTCCCTCGATGTAGGTGCATAGTATGGATCAGTTGAGCCTGGGCGCATAGCCTTGGGCGTATGACCCTGGATGCCCAATCTGTCGAAGACATAATCCTTCTGATTAGAGTTATGCGCCCACACACCCCCTTGGGTGCATAGCTTTGGGCGCATGCTTGGTTGAGCAGCGCCATTTTCTCCTAACTATGCCTCCTTCGTTTGTGAGCCTCGCTGGGTTTGCCCAGAGTGTCGTACACTCTGATTCTTGGCATTGTAGTGTTTTTCTTTGTCAAGTCTCGAGCGTTGAATACTCTGTTGTTGGTTACACAAGAGAGAAGTCGCTGGGCTAGTAGAGCCCGAAATGGTGTGACCTTTCTTCATTCGTGGAGCTTCTATGGCAGATCCATGTGCCCATATGACAGTCCTTCAGTTGCATATCTGCTTTGACATTGGCAGGATATGCACTGCGAGCCTTCGGAAGTCAAGTCTTACGAGACTTGTTTGGCTTCGCTGATTTCGAGGGATCGAACCGTCCCTCGAGAGCATCTCTTCGAATGCCTGCTGATCGAACTTCACGATCAGTATTTTCTAAGTGCTCCCTACTTTGTCAGTATCGGATTGCGTCACCACCTTCTCGTCGAAGGAAAATGTATTTCCCAGCAGTACTGCCATTTTTGTGGAAACACACAAAAAGAAGAAGAAAAGCTGTCTTTTCTTTATTGGCACATGGCACCACAAATTGAGTACGCCTGAGAGATCCTGTGTTGAGGATCCCTGTGTACAAATAAAGAATTCTGGGGAATAGGACGATGGAGATCGAGCGGCAGTTGCTCCTTTACTCCGTTGACACTCCGATTACAAAAGTGGAAGAAAATCTAAGAAATTTGCTAACTCTCGGCTCACTGGCAAGAAGTACAACAATTTGGCTCTTGAAAATGCTCTCTATTATGTATTTTGAAGAGGGATGAGACCCTTTTTTTAGTAGTTCTTGAGCTGGAATGATGTTATGCGCCCACATGAGAAAATATAT
Organism: Iris pallida; assembly: GCA_029216955.1. Classification (NCBI taxonomy): domain Eukaryota; kingdom Viridiplantae; phylum Streptophyta; class Magnoliopsida; order Asparagales; family Iridaceae; genus Iris; species Iris pallida. The sequence goes on from JANAVB010028395.1 coordinate 6,927,201, forward strand.
TGGTTTTTATGTGCGCGCATGGTCCTGCTTTGGGCGTATAGGATGTAGGCGCATACAGGCTGCGTGGTCATGGGTTGATCATGGTGCGGATGTGGCCGCATGCTTAGGTGCACGACTGCTCGTGGAGACTGACGTGGCTGTATGCTTCGGTGCACGTTTTGATCGTGGCTTTGACCGAGTCATGGGCTGTTCTGGCTTGGACGTATAGCCTGAAACAGGGCTATACGCCCCCTTTTGGAGGAGCTTGTCTTGGGCGCATGGGCATATGACCTCACCGGAGCTTGGGCGCATATGACCTTGCTTGAAGCTTTGGGCTCATAAGGCTCACTGGTTTCTTGGGCGCATAAGGCTCATTGGTGACTTGGGCGCATATGTCAAGTCTGCTAAAATTTTCATGCTTCTACAACGCCCTGTTCTTGGCAGCAATAGTGGTGGCACGCTTGGTACCCCCTGCGCCAATCATGGCTTCGTAGGCAGTTTAGTCGACTTTCATGTAAAACCCCTCAAATTTTATAAATTTTTTGGTATTTGGGTGATTATTTGAAAACTTGTTAGTATTTTGTTTAAATAGAAGAATTTTGTTGTGGCAAATTTGGGTGACTTTTCTTTAATACTTTATATAGTAATATTTTCTATATGAGCTGGTACGTGAGAAATTATTTTCACAAATTTTTTACTTGTTAATTGTTAATTAATATTTAATAATTGTTTCTAAGATTATTAGTAAATTTCAAGACTCTTTTTAAATAAAAAGAAAGAAAAAAAGAAATTTTTTGAACCAAAGCTTCCTCTATAGTTACCAATGATTATTTCTACCAAGAATGTATATTTTTCTATTAATAAAATTACTTTATACTTCTACAATTTTGGGTATTTATTAGATTTTCTTTAGATTTTTTATATATTATTATAGAAGTTATAGAAAAGAAAAAAAATCCCAGCCCACTGTTTCCACAAGGGAACATGAGCTGTTCGAAGCCCAAGCCCCCTTTTTTCTAATCCCGCAAGTAGGCAACCGCGACCCCAAGGGCTGCTGCTATATATATATATATATATATATATATATATATATATATATATATATATATATATATATATATATATACATATATATATATATATATATATATATATATAAAAAATATATATATATATAGATATATATATATGAATACGCATGCACACAAACGAAGAAAAGGGGGGCCGCATCCAACCTTCAAACCCTAAACCCTCAAGCCAACACATGGCGATCCTTCACCCACCGATACCGTCGGCCCGTGGGCGGCCACCCACCGTCGGCACCACCGCCGTGCGCGGCCAGCACCACGAGCAACAACAGCAGCCGCAAGCAACAGAGCACTGCTCTGTCGCAGCAACCCGCAAGGTACCAATTTCTTCACCAGATTTCTCCATCTGTGCTCGATCATATTCAAATATTGTTAATTCTGTAGAGAGCCTATGTAACCCTCTCCAAACCTTAGTAATTAGGTTTAGATGTAGCGAACATATATGCCGGGGATATCGACGCAAAGTCGACCAAAATCCACGGTCACTAATGACCGAAACTGACTCTCATGTACCCATATTTGGAAACCAATTCAGTACACACCATTAGGATTCTTTTAAAACTTCCTGAACAAAGTTGTAGACCATATGTATCACTTCCAAACTTTTCTAACAGTTTAATTTTTAATCTATTATATGTAAATATTTTCGATTCCAAACTTTAGAAAAAACTGTTTTCAAAAACAACAAAAATTTGAAAAATTAGTCCGATATGGCGTGCACCTCGACAAATCGGGCGACGTGGTCGTGTACTATACACATCAAAAGGCGTGTATGGATGTTGTCGACGTTTGGGAATTGACGGAACTCGATTTCGTTGCGCGTGCGCGACGAAATCTGTGCGTATCCGTCAAAATACCCCCGTATCAACCTTTCGCAAACTTGGCCATAACTTCATGCACGTTTGTCGAATCGACCCAAAACTTGTGCCAGCAGGACCGAATCATTTTTTTGGTCCTGTACGCCAAGTTTGGTAAGAATCTGAGAAGGTCAACCGGAACGCCTTTTTGACTGGCCCGCGACCTGCTCTAACGGGCGAATTTGTGCAAGGCCCGTCGGAATCCAACTTTGGATATACGGTTGGGTTTGTCTCCTCAAACTGGATCCATAGACATGTAGTTTGACGACTTTCGAGACCGTAGATACTGGCATGCGTTTCGGTGCAAAACGGGTCCAACGGCAGATATCGTTTTGACCCAAAATTACGATTTTGCCCCTGTGTCCAGAATTGGACTTATGGGTATTCTATACCTGCTATTTTTCTTATTCTGGAAACATTTTTGGTGTTTATTTCAGCATCCGAGGGCGTTTGTGAGATGTGACCTTCTGTGCTTCATTATTCTCTCGATTCTAGATATTGGACGTCGTCTTTCCTGCACACAACCTCAGGCAAGATACCTTGCCATTTCCTATTTATTTACTTTAGCTCATATTTCATGCATTTACTTATTATTTACTTTCGGTAAAATAAACTGTGATACATGGCATACTTGATAGAATCTAACTTTTTAGTTCTATTTCCTGTTATGTATTATTTTCTTACACATTGAACTTAGATTTAAGGGACCACCCTTTGTGTGTTGCATACATTGCCTTGACACATTTGTACCATATTATTATGAGTCGCATATAGAACACGGAAATACATGACTGGCTGGCCACCAGTATGTATAAGTCGTGCGATAGGATTAACCGCTAATAATATTGCATGATTAATTTGACTTAGCGGTTAATAGAGGGTATGTGTGTTGTGGATACAACATAGTAGGCATTGGATGATGAGGATAATACCTTAGTGTATGGGCTACTACACACTTTACCTTTGTAACCCGTGAGCTCCGCCGGAGACGCGAGTGAGATTACACATGATTACTGACGGCCACTGACGTTCTGCGAAACGTTATGCTCTTATTGATTGGGCCTCTGGTGCCCCAGGGGGGACCATGACGATCCCATTTTAGCCAGGGCCCATGCGTTGGAGGATATTCTTAAAACTGTATACACTTAGACTGCTTAGGCTACCTTATCCGTTAGGTACTAGTACTCATGGTTTGGGTACTTGTATCTGACCGTGGCTTGGAACAGTAACTTGTCGCAGACTAGTTTGCCACATCTTGTCCTTGTTTGGTTGTAGGTGTGGCTCACTACTCCGATGAGAAGGTACTGAACCTTGTTGGGGTCTGGATATCAAATTGGATTCATGACTTGGAAAGATACTACATCGTGGGTTAGTGTGCCATCTCCTATCCTTGTTTGCTTGGGGGGATGGTACGCTAATTCAATGGTGTGTATTGGACCATGTTATATTCCAATTGACTTATTTATTGAGCAGTTTATATTCAATATTATGGCATGATATTATGTATCTTGTTACGTCCCTCTAAGGACCTGGTTATCTCTCCAGGTGTATGTTCTTGTCTTCCGCAGGTATTCTAGTCGAGGTCGTGATCTTCTATATTTATTCGAAGATGACGTGTCTTGATCTTTCTTTGCTACTCTCGACAAATCATTTTATTTTCCATGTATTTCTTCCCTTACTTGTTGGTAGTGGATTTGTCTGCCCAACATATTATATAAAAATATTTTCATAGTTGATTATATGATATCTTTTATTCTTTTAATTTATGGATGAGATTAGATTACTCATGGTTTACTACATTTTACAGGTTATGTATACTTACGAGGTGTTCATATATTGGAGTATACTTCGTATGTATACAGCTGGCATGTCTACATACTTAGTCCTAAATATTTTGGGACTGGGGTGTTACATATTTTTGTGGTGGCCCATGCAGGTCAAGATAAATTGTTTGGTTACTTTATCGTACCAAGCAAGCCTGTGTATATGATTAGAGTTTAGGATCTCATCCACCTACTTGACCTCTTATCTCAATTCTATTTTCGAACTCTTACTTGACTCATTGATTGCATCTTGCTTGATCCCTTCTTTCGTAAATCTTACCTTCCTTCGTGCTTGATAGGAGTTAGAAGAAGGACTTGTAGGCCTAATTGGTTCAATTACACCATTAGTTGAACTTTTATAAGTTGGGTAGAATGCATCACGACCTAGTACTCCCTTCATCCTTAAGGCCCATTATAGAGGATTATCTAGACTATAACCCTTAGAGGACCATGTATCATTTGGTCGACTAAAGCCTTAGACAAAAAGACAGTAGGATGACTGTATAGGCACGAACACCAGACAAGACTTAGATCCTTAACTATTTGTGGTTTCTTTCATCATTATCTAGCGTACTCATATTTTACCATCGCGACTAATGCTGTTATATAGCCTAGCTTTGCAAGCTCATCCTTTTATTGAGTTTATTCAAGATATATGTTATCTGGGTATGTCCACTAACATATCGTCTAATCAGAACCGGTGCATGATGGTCTGATCAACCTAGTGCACTCGGTTCGCTCTTCGTATGATTTCTCTACGTGGATTGAGATATAGTTAAACTTGTCCTTTAGGGTCTCATCCACAATGGTCTTGACAAAATTTCTCTTTAAACTGTTCCATCGCCCTTGAAACCCTTATTTATAATTCGATCCCATCTCCCTCAAACTCTTATTGTTTTTATGTCACCTCTTTCGAAAAACAAATGCTCGTAGACAGGAAGTATTCCCCTCTGGCCATGAAGGCTATATATACACAATTGTTTCCATCTATTTGAAATTGGAGAACTATCTTCAAGCATGATTCATATCTACCAAATCATAATTTCTATTACGTCGGGTAGTATTCTTTCATAATCAAGAGTCGTCGTGCAATGTCATGAGTTTGAAAATTTCTAACCTCATTAACCCTGAATCCATGTCTTAGTCCTGTGGAGTATAGATTGGAGAGCCCTTCAAAAATTTTAGAAATTGCTAGAATTATCAATTGATTAGGGGAAATTGGTTTCTGTTAGGATAATAAATTAGTGCCTCATGAACTCCAACTTTCTATCTAGATCATTTGGTGTCCCCGACCGTGACATTGGGATTCGGAGCACGATACTAGCTGTTACCCTCCAATAAATTCCATGTACAAGACCTAGACGAGTCCACCTTCATGTAGACATATCATGTCCCACTAAAATACGTTCTCTTGTACTCTATTTTCATGATGCGACTTTCGAGCCAAAAAGGCTAGCTATAACCCCTACTATAATACTATTATCCTTTCTGACCTCAGTTAGAGATCCAACCTAGACTCAAATCTTTTGACCCAATATATAGTTGTGATCTACTCGAAGCCCACTACGCACATGCCACTAGTGTGCCACCCAATAGAGGCCCCTTGTGCTGCTTAAACACAAAAGTCACAGAAAGCGCACCTCAAGACTTACAGAACCTTCTTAACCAACTCGACTGACAAATAGGCCAACCATTTGAGTTAAAACCTTTTCTAGGTCCCCTTAACCTAATATGAATGGTACAGATAGATTTTTGGGATCTTGTCTGGCCAATCCAAGATTTAAAACAATCAAAGATTAGATCCAACGGAACTAATAAATCGTTGGTTGATAATGTATTCCTATCCGTATCATTTGATACGCTATTGTGACTTTGACATTTGGAGCATAACACTAGTCATTTCCTACCAACTAATTTTATCCTCATGAACTAGACGAGCCAATCTACACACATGATATACATGTACCACACAAACAGACTATCTTATACACCATTTCAACTACACCATATGTATGACACACTTCCCCCATTGAACAAACCACAGACGCCCATTTTCGTCCCATTGGATATATTTTTTAACCAAGAAATTTTGACCTATTACCTCAATTGACTGGATACCCATGATCTGTGAAAGACTAAACAAACATCCCTCACTTGTAGAAATAGTGTAAGTTCAGATTTTATTACGACTATCTGCTCCCTCTTTACAAAAATCGAGTTTCTAACTGACTACTTGCTTTCCCTTCGTATTCGCCCTCACTATATTCTTTTTTAGATTTATTGTTATGATATATATTAAGTTTTATTTTAATTTCGAGGACGAAATTTTTATAAGTTGGGTAGGATGTAAAATCCCTCAAATTTTCTAAATTTTTTTGTATTTGGGTGATTATTTGAAAACTTCTTAGTATTTTGTTTAAATAGGAGAATTTTGTTGTGGCAAATTTGGGTGACTTTTCTTTAATACTTTATATAGTAATATTTTCTATATGAGCTGGGAGGTGAGAAATTATTTTCACAAAATTTTTACTTGTTAATTGTTAATTAATATTTAATAATTCTTTCTAAGATTATTAGTAAATTTCAAGACTCTTTTTAAATAAAAAGAAAAAAAAGAAATTTTTTTGAACCAAAGCTTCCTCTATAGTTACCGATGATTATTTATACCAAGAATGTATATTTTGCTATTTATAAAATTACTTTATACTTCTACAGTTTTTGGTATTTATTAGATTTTCTTTAGATTTTTTATACATTATTATAGATAAATAGTTATAGAAAAGAAGAAAAAAAAAGTCCCAGCCCATTGTTCCCTGAAGGGAACATGAACTGTTCGAAGCCCAAGCCCCCTTTTCTAATCTCGCAAGTAGGCAACCGCGACCCCAAAGGCGGCTGCCACAGATTGATATATATATATATATGTATACGCACGCACACAAACGAAAAAAAGAGGGGCTGCATCCAACCTTCAAACCCTAAACCCTCAAGCCAACCCATGGTGATCCTTCACCCACCGATGCCGCCGACCCCTGGGCGGCCACCCACCGTCGGCGCCACCGTCGCGCACGGCCAGCGCCGCGAGCAACAACAACAGCTGCAAGCAACAGAGCACTGCTCTGTCATAGCAACCCGCAAGGTACCAATTTCTTTACCAAATTTCTCCTTCTGTGCTCGATCATATTTGAATATTGTTGATTCTTTAGAGAGCCTATGTAACCCTCTCCAATCCCTTAGTAATTAGTTTTAGATGTAGCGAACCTATATGCCGGAGAAATCGACGCAAAGTCGACCAAAATTCACGGTCACCAATGATTGAAACTTACTCTCACGTACCCATGTTTGGAAACCAATTCAGAGCACACCATTAGGATTCTTTGAAAACTTCCTGAATAAAGTTATAGACCATATGTAGCACTTCCTAACTCTTCTAACAGTTTAACTTTTAATCTATTATATGTAAATATTTTGATTCCAAACTTTAGGAAAATTGACAAATCGAGCGATGTGATCGTGCACTATATGCATCAAAGGGCACGTATAGATGTTTTGGACGTGTGGAAACTGACGGAACTTGATTTCGTTGCGCGTGCACAACGAAATCAGTGCGTATCCGTCAAGATACCCCCATATCGAACTTTCGCTAACTTGGCCATAACTTCGTACATGTTTTTCGGATCGACACGAAACTTGTGCCAGTAGGACCGACTCATTTTTTGGTCATGTACGCCAAGTTTGGTCTGAACCTGAGAAGGTCGACCAGAACGCCTTTTTGACGGGTCCGCGACTCGCTCTAACGGGCTAATTTGTGCACGGCCCGCCGGAATCCATCTTTGGACATACGGTTGGGTTCATCTCCTCAAATCAGATCCGTAGACATGTAGTTTGACGATTTTAGAGACCGAAGATACTGGCACATATTTCGGTGCAAAACGAGTCCAATAACGGATATCGTTTTGACTTAAAATTATGATTTTGCCCATGTGTCTAGAATTGGACTTATGGCTAGTCTATCCCTGCTATTTTTCTTATCCTAGAAACGTTCTTGGTGTTTATTTTAGCATCTGAGGACGTTTGTGAGATGTGACCTTCTGTGCTTCATTATTCTGTCGATTCGAGATATTGGACGTCGCCCTTCCTACACACAACCTCAGGCAAGATACCTTGCCATTTGCTATTTATTTTCTATAGCTCATATTTCATGCATTTACTTATTATTTACTTTCTGCAAAATAAACTGTGATACATGGCATTACTTGACAGAATCTTACTTTTTAGATCTATTTTCTGCTATGTATTATTTTCTTCCATATTGAACTTAGATTTAAGGGACCACCCTTTGTGTCTTGCATACATAGGCCTTGACACATTTGTACCACGTTGTTGCAAGTCGCAGATAGTACTCGAAAATGCGTAACTAGCTGGCCACCAGTACGTATAAGCCGAGCGGTAGGATTAATCGCTAATAGTATTGCATGATTAGTATGACTTTGCGGTTAATAGAGGGTATGTGTGTTGTGGATACAACATAGTAGGCATTGGGAGGGGAGGACAATACCTTAGTGTATGGGCTACTACACACTTTACCTTTGTAACCCGTGAGCTCCGCCGGAGATGCGGTTGAGATTACCCATGATTACTGACGGCCACTGATGTTCTGCAGAACATTATGCCCTTATTGATTGGGCCTCTGGTGCCCCATGTTTGACCATACCGATCCCATTTTAGCCAGGGCCCATGCGTTGGAGGATGTTCTTAAAACTGCATACACTTAGACTGGTTAGGCTACCTTATCCGTTAGGTACGAGTACTCTTAGTTTTGGTACTTGTATCTGCCCGTGGCTTGGAACAGCAACTTGTCGCAGACTAGTTTGCCACATCTTGTCCTTATTTGGTTGTAGGTGTGGCTCACTACTCCAATGAGATGGTACTGAACCTAGTTGGGGTCGGATACCATATTGGATTCATGACTTGGAAAGATACGACATTGTGGGTTAGTGTGCCATCTCATGTCCTTGTTTGTTTGGGGGGATGATATGCTAATTCAATGGTGTGTATTGGACCATGTTATATTCCAATTGACTTATTTATTGAGCAGTTTACATTCAGTATTATGGCATGATATTATGTATCTTATTACGTCCCTCTGAGGACCTGATTATCTCTCCAGGTGTGTGTTCATGTCTTCCGCATGTATTCTAGCCGAGGTAGTGATCTTCTCTTTTCATTCGAAGATGACGTGTCTTGGATCTTTCTTTGTTACTCTCGACAAATTATTTCATTTTCCTTGTATTTCTTCCTTATTTGTTGGTAGTGGATTTGTCTACGCCCAACATATTGTACAATAACATTTTCATAGTTGATTATATGATATCTTTTATTCTTTCATTTTGTGGATGAGATTAGATTACTCTTGGTTTACTGCATTTTACAGCTTATGTATACTTACGAGGTGTCCATATATTGGAGTATACTTCGTATGTATGCAGCTGGCATGTCTACGTACTTAGTCCTGAATATTTTGAGACTGGGGCGTTACATTTTCACGACCAAAGTCTTCTGCGTCGTGCCGTCTAACACAATATCGTATTGAGTTGTCACTTTCTCATCGAAGGAGAAAGTCATCCCCAGCAGAGTCGCCATTTTGTTTACAGAAACAAAAGTTGTTTGATTACAAACTGAGAAGAGCATGTACAAGAGTACAAGTTGATTTCTAGGGAAGTATAATTGTACGAATCTGATCAAGAGATAATCACTTTATCCCTTGGACGATGCGATATCGAAGAAGAAAGCCTTTGGAGAGTGCTGCAGCAAGTGCTCAGGAGATTATGATCATTAGTGATGCTTGTGAAGTGATTTGAAACTCTATTTATAGAGTTTAGAGATAACTGTTAAGTAGTTATCCTGATTAGCACATATTACAATTGGCGTGCCATTCTCCTAGCCGTGCGAACGGTTGGCTTAACTGCTTGGACGCGTGGCATTCTGTCATGGAGATGCACTTGCTCGTGGGTAGTGTCATGTATACGTTCTTCGAGATTAGTGGCATGCGTACCACTTCATCTAACTGCTTCTGGATGATTTGATCAAATAGTACCAACTATTAGGTGGCGCTAGGCGCTAATTGCTATTTTAGAGTCTTTCTGAATGATTATCTAGCGCCAACTGCAAATGGTACGAGACCGCTATTTGATCATTATGACAAATCTGACATAATCTTCTCGAGCACCGTGCGTTCGTGATTCGAATGGATTTTTCTCGACTGACATGCTGTCAGTCATGATGAAACCTATTTCAACTGCCAGGAAGCTTACCATGTGTCATCCAGCATCATTTGAAGTCCAGCACCAATTGATGTCACGCGCCATCTGCTGTCTGTCACCATTTGACTATTTGAGTCCTGGCGCCAATTATGAGTAGCGCATGATGTTGTTCATACTTTTTGAGCTTCTACAACGACGTGCTTTCAAAATTGGCACTCGGTCCTTCGTCATGTGGCTTAGGAGAAGGAAAGTTGGTCTTTGTGCCACAAGACTATTAACTTAACATAGTCGTAGGCGTCGCATGGTATAGATGCATGGTAAAGCATACAATGTCCCACTGTCCAATGCTTTGCACAGCATGATTGTCCCACAAGTTTTATTGCACATTTCTATAGTACAAGGATTGGCTTAGCCTTTGCTCGTCCACGGGTTAACTTGTATCGCATGGGTTATGGCACAGTCATGACACTGATATGGAACACGGTTGGTGCAATTTATATTAGAAGGAACATGTCTTGTTCAAGTCAAGTAAGAAGGCTATGCTATAGCATTTTCTCGGGTTTCAAAGATAAGGATTTGATGCGACAGGTAGTCGCCAAGGCAATCCCTGATTTGGGCACTGTAAACATGTGTAAAGTGTAAAAAAGTATAAAAAATGAAGCAAGTTATATCATATGTAGGCCTTGCATTTACGTCGAGTCTAGAAGTCATCGTAGGTGCGTAGTCTTGGACAACTTGTGCACAAGACGTAGTCTTCTTCGATATGATCACCGGGGCACCGGGATCATGTCGGACCGGAAGAAACGAGATGGCTAAAACAGGATGCTGGATGTACCACATAGGAAATTCGGGGGCTAGCTACCCACGTTGGATGATCGCTGTATATCCTCAGCCATGTCCAAGATAGCTTGACATTGCTAGTGACCTTTCATATAGATGAGTCGTGTGCTGAGCGACAGCCCGCATGCACGGTGTTGGTTGAGTCACAAAGAGTATAATCACGGTAGGAATGATTCATGAGTTGTGTGCACGGTATGCACCACAAGTTTTATGAAGCCAAGATTTGGCTATATCAAAGACACGTGCTTCGGTAGGAGATGTGGCATCATCTTTGAGTCGTCAACACAAGTTCTACAAGTCGGGATTGAGTTGTCTTGAGTTAAGTCAGGAAGGGCTATAAGGCAAAGTTTGGTTAAGTTATGTTGAATTGTGAGGCACGACCTCGATGTTTGAAGCACGGACCAAGTCGATGACATGAAACATGTTATTGCGTCCCAAGGTATGAGTCGGAAAGGTAAGCATAGTCGACACAATGACAATTTTGGCATGAGAACAGTCTAGAGGGACAAAGATAAGCAAGTTATTGGTACAAGGCACGAAGATGGTCTAGAGACACATATATGGCTAGTAGTCTATGCCATCAAATTCATGCTAAGGCAAAATTAGAAAGACAATCAAAAGTAATATTGCACATAATCAAATGAACGTGTTGATTTTGTATGGGTGGACGAGGAGCTCACACCACCAGTATGATTGTGTACTGACACCCACACAGTATTTATGTGTAGGCACAGGTAGAAGATCATTTGGCGCGAAGCTCGTTTGGATGCGTCGAGGCACGAAGTCCCTTGGTGTTTCGAGGCATACGGACGCATGGAGTCCGGACTTATACGGTACAAAATATATGGACCTCGCCTTCTGAAGCATCTGCAAAATTGTAAGCCTTCGGGCATAAGCTACTGCAAATGAAAGAAGAGAGAGCTAATCATTTGCATTCAGAGAGATGGTGAGCCTGAATGAATTGTATATCTTGGCATCGTGCCTTTGTAATCTTACTTTTATTATGAATAAAAAGACTTAATTTTGTTTCGAATATTTGTGTTGCCTTTGTGTTATTTAATTTTTCTACTTGGGACTTCTGTGCGACGACCCCGTTGCAAGCTATTGTAATCGGTCGTTATGGAACTCGCCTTGCACGAGCACAACCTAGGCTCGTGTAGCATCATACCTTAGCGAGGGTGATCAGTCCTACGGGACCGGGGTGACATAATGGTATTAGAGCACGACTTTACGTCCTGAAACTTTCGATTGAATTCTTTAACTCCAATGGCTTTGTTCTAAATATCGTTACCGCAAATCGATATTGTTCGTGCGCTCTCTCTCAATGTTCCGCGGGATGTTCCATACGATAAGTCTATATGTAGCACCCAGTTTCCCAAATGAGGGTAATTTTGAAATTTTGTGTTTATAATTATTTTAATAATGATATTTAATTCATGATATGATTTTTGCTGATTTTAAATCATTTTAAAATTATTTAAATCAATGACTTGTGGTTTTGACGTTTTGCTAGTGAAACCCTAGAGACTGTTTGACCTAGAGCCTAACCATGTGATTATGATATTTTAATGTCATTTTTTGGCCTAAGGATATTTTTTGCATTTGACCTCTTTGAATTATTTTGATATTATTTTATTATTTATGATATTATTTTGGGGTTATTTGAGTCGGGTTCGAATTTCAACTCAATCCGACTTGAAACGGAGACCCGGTGGTAGTTTGACTCTAGTGGGACCCACACACTAGTTAGGCATGGCCCACATGATATTAATTTTAGTCCACATGATAGAAATATTTTAGTTAGAGGTTAGACTAATTATTATGGATAAGGTTAGTGTGATTAGAGACTTTAGAATGACTAATTTAGCCCCAACCAATTAGCCCTTTCCTAATACTCATAGAATAGGTTAGTAGGGGCTTTTGGACTTTTCCTAATAGGACAAAACCACCTTTATGGCCAGCCATAATAAGGATAGGGTTGAGCCTCTCATTTGTCATTATCCATCTATTTTTCTCTCTCTTGTTCTTCCCCAAAATCCTAGAGAGCAATCCCTAGCAATTTCTCCACCAAATCCTTCTATTTCACCACTAAATCTTCTTCTTTCCTTCTCCATTCTTGCCAAGGAGGAAGCTAACCAAGTTTGGGAGGATTCAGAGCTCGTTCGTGTCCTTTTGGAATCTGTACGTGTCGGTGTCGCTCCGGGAAGGTTTTTCTTCGATTCGATCTACCGGGAGGTATAAATCCCTTCTCCTTTTCATTTCCTCATGCATATAGGTCTATTTTGAACCCATAGGAATGACCCCCATGGTTGTATCTCCATTTGTGTCCATTTTGTGTCCATTTGGAGGTCATAGGAGTGTCCTTTGTGTTGTGGATGTGTTCATGTTACATATATAGATTTATATATATATATTATAATGAGAGTGTATCTATATTTATATATGTAATAAATGGTTCATGATGATTATATAATCAAGTTTGTGAGTGTGGTTCCTCATATTATTATTGCTATTATTGTTGTGGATAATTAGGATATATATTGTGTATTCTTTTGGCTCAAACTATCTAAATCCGTCATGATTTTTATTCACGTTTTTAATTTCAGTCCTAACTTAGAAATGTCATAACTTCTAGCTCAAAGCTCGGTTTAATCTTCCGTTTTTTTTAAAAGAAGCGTATTGAAGTTAGCTTTCCAAAAACATATATTAATCGGCCTAATTCTTTATGTAACTTTCTGGAGAATTATTTGAGTGTCAGCTGTACGAAAGACAAACGCGTTCTCGGTGTTTTCGCGATTCTGGGAGTTTTCGGAAACGAAAATGCGATCCGTTTAAAGTTTCAGAAAGTTAACACATAGATCTATAACATACTTTAATCCTAAATTTTAATTCATGCTGAGATGGTACAGTATTGATTATTAGTAGGAGTTATTATTCGGCATATGCATTTTGTGCACCCTTGTGTGTAATATAATGTTCTATTTAATTTTAACCCATGTTAATGTATATACATTATGTAATTAAATAGAGAATGCAAGCATGAATAAATGGTTAAATAAATGATGTATAAGGTGATAATGTAAGCATGTATAAGTATGGCTTGTAATGAATATGTAGGTTCCATAGTATGTAATGTATGGTACATATAGTAGTGCAAGAGAATAAATGAATGATGAATGAATGCAAGCATGAATGTAATGTAATAATAGATGTAATGTATAAAATATACAAGTTAATGAGATGTAATATTCTATGTTAACACAAATCATATATTACCTCATGTACCCCCTTACACTATGTTGACACTATCACACTTGACACATTGTTCACTTACACTTTGACAATCTTTGATATATATACACTATGAATGCCCATTTAACCCTCACTTGCCCCTTTGCCATGTTCATATACACACACATAGCCTCTTAAATAAGTATTTATGAATATAGTTAACTTAGCTATGTATGTATATTATATATATGTTAGCATATTGTGTTGTAATATATAAGTTTATATAATCATTTGAAATGCCATGATTATGGACCTAATGTTGAATACCAATATTTGTATGTGTATATATGTGTAGACATATATAGCTTAAAGTAATAGATTACCTAGTGTATATCCAATGTGAATTCTTGCCTATTTGAGTATTGAATAATTGCATGCTATATAGAGTCGGGTGTATGTTGGCTTGTATAGCCTTCTATTGACGTGTGCTTGCTAGGATAGTCTTGGTTAGGCCTAGTAAGACTTGTTGGGTTAGAACATGACCTAGTTTGACCTAGTTGACTAGTACAGTTGACCAGAGTTGACCAAGGGTTGACTTTGGCCTAGTTTGACCTAGATTCATGTAGAATGCATTATAGTGCTTTATATTACCCTTCTGAACATGTTGTGACTTGTGCTGTTCTAATTAGGAGCCAGACACCTCTCCTCGGACACTATCTTTACCTTGGACATTCAGATATCAGGCGAGTACATTCTCTGATCATTTCATATCCTGCTTAAAATTATATTCCTGCTTTAGATTACTATACTTGATGCTGTCATGACATTATCACGGATTAGTACTATATGGATCTCTTTATGCGATGTTATCCCCCTCGGGAGCATCGGGTACATTGTGTCATGTGCGTTTCACTTTCATCATGTACTCCTGTGCTTCTATTTTACATGTGCACTCCTGTGAATCTTGTACTCTCATGTTCATGGAGCCCCCATGTATACTATCATGTGCACCCTATATGGGTCCCATGTGATATCCTGTGCAATAACATAACCTGTTTAGATCCTTGTGTATTGATTGGGGATACGGGGGAGTGCTAGTAGTTGTGTTAACAATTCCATTATAGTGTAGATCCTGTGCACCTCGATATCCTGTGCAAATCTGTCATGTTCACATGTGTTATCTCGTACTCTGACTCACTAGCCACTGTTAGTTCTCTATTTATAGTAGATATTTCTGTTACAGTTCTCTCTCTTATTTACATACTGTATTTCTTCAGATCCTGTATTTTACTCTACTGCATGATTATATTTTCTAACTTGCTATGATCTGTTGAGATGTACTGTACTCGCTCCTGTCCTGACTGGACCTGTTGATAAATTTTACAGATAGCCTGGAGGTTGCCTGCTAGCATAGAGGAGACAGTAGAGGTTGCATAGATAGCTAGAGTTTTTGCTTATAGTTTATTTTCAGTCATCTTGAGTTGTATTTATGGATTACTGTATTTGGGTTTTGAGATGTATTCTGAGTTTGTATCTTAGACACTTAGACTTCTATCTATTGTATCTCTTTTTGATTTCATGTTTTATCTATCTTCCTTTATGCTCTACCTTAGATGTGATTGAGTTTACATTCTGCTATGTCACCCCCATTCGGGGAGTATAAACTGTTTAGTCTTATACTGTTAGATGCATTGAGACCTAGGACAGCGTTCTACCGCCGACACTGCGACGTAGGCTGGGCGTTGTTACGTTCTCGTACCCTAACTCTAGGGTGCGGATCGTGACACATTTTTAGTGGTGGCCCATGCAGGTCGAGTTTGTGTAGTGGTATTCGAACTAGAGTGCCACTACAGCGTGCAGTAGGATTAGGATATATTTTTGAAGATACTCAATCACAATTAGGATCTCTTGAGAGATTCCTGGGACGACCCTTGAGAATCCTGTTTAACTCCGATTTGAAAACTCTTTTCTTTTTCCTTGATTTGATTTATCTTTACTTTCTGCTATTGAGTTTGATTTTGATGGATTATTATTGAATTTGAGTTTGTATTTATTGATTTTGATGAAGATTATTGAAATTTGAATCTTGATGTTAGCTATAGCATCCGAGTTTGTAGTTATATGATTTGAAGGATTTTGTTCTTTTCTGAATTTTGATGTTCGTTGATAAATTTGATTTTTTTTTGGTATTCATTGTTGATTTAATTTAATTTTTGGCAAGATGAAATTATATGGGCTAGGTCATCTAAGTTATGGAAAACTAGTCTTATATAGTCACATTAGCCAGCATGGTGAGGACATATAGTCTGATTTTGGATATATTTTTTGGGTATAAAAATTTAAGGTTTTTGCAGCCAAGCTAGCGGCATCACGAAAATGTTAAATACCATGATTCTAGAGGTATGTGCATAAGTCAAGGACTCTGTGATTATCATAGCCTTGCTCACTAGTATGACGAGGATTTAGAGTACCATGATTTTGGATAGACGCATATGATTATCAGATTGTACCTTAAATATTTTCGAACATGTTTTTGCTACTTTTGTTTCAGTCATTCAAAAAAAAAAAGAGAAGGAATTATTGTTGTTTTGTTTGTTTTGTTTTTCATTGTTTACTTAGGATGTAGCTTTAGCTATTTTTATAAACCTTGTGTAACTTCTTACAAAAATTTATTTCTTCTTAATACAATAAACCAATGATTTTGCTAGGCCTTATTTTGGATTTGGTATTATAATTCTTGTTTCAAAAAAAAAAAGGGTCCCTCTTTTAAATAGATAAGCAGAACAGATTCTATTATCATTCTTTTCCTGCCAATATTTTTACTACCATCATTCCCTGTCTTATATACCTGTCCTGATTATATCAATTCCCTATCTCGTATATAATTCTGTCAGCTATACCTTGACAACTCTTGAATCTTCATATCATTTTGCCTGAGAAATATTAAGGAAGTGATGTAAATTATGTAGCTCAGAGAAGACGTAACTGGTTATTTTATGATGATCTAAAGGAAATCAAATGTGGAGTGTTCCATATGGAAACTTGAGATAGAAATATGGTAAAAGTCTCGAATAGAATAAGGAGATGTATACTGCCAATCTGGAAACAATTACATTTAGAGAAATTTTAGGGTTATGAGATAGTTTATATGTGTATTCAAAACTAATGAGGATATCAGAGGTCAACCTAGTTTTGAGAACTTAGAAAATCTTGGTTATTGATTCTGGGGAAAACTTTTACTCTGAGGCTATGTAGAAGGTTCGTAATGGAAAAGAGAATTTAATTGTGTTTAATAAGGATATTAAACAAGATGTTGCGAGGAAATGACTAGGGATAGAGATAGCACAAAGTTATGGAAGTTTAGAGATTGTTGTGAAATATTTTAGGAGAATAATATTCAAGGGTGTATGTCGAAGAAAATACGGAAGTTGATTTTATGATGAAAGATAAGTTTTGTAAGGCCTAGAGATTTAAATTAAATAATACGAGGAGAACAATTTGAACAAGTTCAAGGAATTCATAAACGGAATTTAGAGGTTTTGGTTCAAATTTAAGACAAGGTGAAATTACTTGGAAATTTAAAAAAATAGTTAATGTTGATTCCTAAATGTGAGGGTTGTGCTTCAAGAGTGATGTTTGGAAATTGGGAATTGCCTACGGTAGTCATGGTAAGGGTTTAAGTAAAGGTTAAATTTTCATATGGAGACTGGTGAGGTAAAGATTTGATTGGCAAGTTATGACCAGATAAACTTAAGAGTATCAGAAGCAGATAACTAACTCGATCTTCATTATTTTTGTACATTAATTACCACCTCTTGAACTCCCACTTTCTAATTGAGATCCTTGACGTTCCTTATCGTGACTTTGATATTCGGAATGTAATACTAGCTGTTACCCTCCAACAAATCTTATATGCAAGACCTAGACGAGCTCACCTTCGTGTAGGTATATCATGTCCCACTAAAACCCGTCTTCTTGTACTCTATTTTTTTGATATGATTTTCTGGTCAACTGGCTAAACTATAACCTCTACCATTATACTAAATTTCTTCTTATTTCAATTAGAAATCCATCCTTGACTCAATTCTTTCGACCCGACATGTGATTGTGTTCCGCTTGTTTCCTTAGATGCTTAACCTTGTACCTTATCTGATTACTTGACCCGTTGGTTAAGAAACTTGGACTATGTATTTCCTTTCATCATTACCACCCTTATATCTTGTGCTGCTAAATTAGCCTTAGTTTTGTAAGCTTATCGATTTTCGAGCTTGGTCATGACATATTTTATTGGGTGGCCACCCACTAACATATTGTCTAATCAGAACCAGTACATGATGGTTTGATCAACCTATTGCACTTTGGTTCATTTTTTTTATGTATCAATCTACAAGAATGGAGACATAGTTAAACTTGACCCTAGAGTCTCATTCGTGACAACCTTGACAATTCTCCTTGAAATCTTTTCATCGCCTATGAACCTCGTATTCGTACTCAGTCGAATTAAATTTAATCATGACCTGAATCTCCATCATTGGATGCTCGTGCTCATACTTTGATTTCTTTGATTTCCCTTCTTGCCCAAATCTCGTTTTATCCCGAAATTGATCAACTTAGATCGTGTCAAGATAAAAATCTATTTGTGATTTGTTGTGCCTAAATTTTCAATTTTTGCCATTTTATGGAATAGTAACCTTTTAATAATTTCTTAGTTGCTTGTTAATGACCAATTTTTATATAGGATGGTAGACAGCCCTACAACCTTGATAATTGTTGTTCCCTTACCTTTCCAATTAGGACACCCTAGATTGTTTGTGTGTTGATACCATAGTACTGTTTTGACCTAGAATGATTAGTGTACCTAGGTGAGACTTCCAACTGCTACGGTATGCCCTGACCTTGTATACTATTCCTTTAAATTGCATGATTTAGAAAGAAAAACAATTTAGACCTTGATTGTTGGAAAATAGGGACGTCACTCCATTAGTATCAGTTGTAGATATATATGGGTTAGTCCTTGATGTGGGGATGTGTGTCTATAAACATGTAGCTTAGGAGATTTAGGAGAGATTATAGTATCAGCCTTGATAGGATGTACTAGTCTTTTAGTGAGTATAAATGTGTTATGAGAGATAGGGGCCTATATGTCTTAGTAATGCATCGTTCCTATGGTAATAGAATGTATTAATAGATGGTTAATAGGAGGATAATAGTTTGAGCATACCTATAGCCTATGATCAGTTCCTTTTCATCCTTAGTTAAGACCACTTTAAAATAGGTCCAGTCCCTTGGATATAGATTCCAGTCCATATTCTATTGAAGTTCTATTACCGCCGTACAGCAGAGCAGTATTGGAGGTATTCCTAGATTGACACTTTTTAGACGTCCGTTTATTATTCCAGTGTTAGGAAGTGTTACCTTAGATATTGGGTAGGTTAGAGGCTCTAGAAGGAGTACTATCGATCTTAAATTTCGAGGACAAAATTTTTCTAAGGTGGGTAGAGTTGTAGCACCCAGTTTTCCAAATGAGGGTAATTTTGAAATTTTGTGTTTATAATTATTTTAATAATGATATTTAATTCATGATATGATTTTTACTGATTTTAAATTATTTTAAAATTATTTAAATCAATGACTTGTGGTTTTGACGTTTTGCTAGTAAAACCCTAGAGACTGTTTGACCTAGAGCCTAACCATGTGATTATGATATTTTAATGTCATTTTTGGCCTAAGAATATTTTTTGCATTTGACCTCTTTGAATTATTTTGATATTATTTTATTATTTATGATATTGTTTTGGGGTTATTTGAGTCGGGTTCGAATTTCAACTCAATCCGACTTGAAACGGAGACCCGGGGGTAGTTTGACTCTAGTGGGACCCACACACTAGTTAGGTATGGCCCACATAATATTAATTTTAGTCCACATGATAGAAATATTTTAGTTAGAGGTTAGACTAATTATTATGGATAAGGTTAGTGTGATTAGAGACTTTAGAATGACTAATTTAGCCCCAACCAATTAGCCCTTTCCTAATACACATAGAATAGGTTAGTAGGGGCTTTTGGACTTTTCCTAATAGGACAAAACCACCTTTATGGCCAGCCACAATAAGGATAGGGTTGAGCCTCCCATTTGTCATTATCCATCTATTTTTCTCTCTCTTGTTCTTTCCCAAATTCCTAGAGAGCAATCCCTAGCAATTTCTCCACCAAATCCTTCCATTTCACCACCAAATCTTCTTCTTTCCTTCTCCATTCTAGCCAAGGAGGAAGCTACCCAAGTTTGGGAGGATTCGGAGGTCGTTCGTGTCCTTTTGGAATCTCTACGTGTCGGTGTCGCTCCGGGAAGGTTTTTCTTCGATTCGATCTACCGGGAGGTATAAATCCCTTCTCTTTTTCATTTTCTCATGCATATAGGTCTATTTTGAACCCATAGGAATGACCCCCATGGTTGTATCTCCATTTGTGTCCATTTTGTGTCCATTTGGAGGTCATAGGAGTGTCCTTTGTGTTGTGGATGTGTTCATGTTACATATATATATATATATATATATATATATATATATATATATATATATATATATATATATATATATATTTTTTTTTTTTTAATATATATATATATATATATATATATATATATATATATATATATATATATATATATATATATATATATATATTGTAATGAGAGTGTATCTATATTTATATATGTAATAAATGGTTCATGATGATTATATAATCAAGTTTGTGAGTGTGGTTCCTCATATTATTATTGCTATTATTGTTGTGGATAATTAGGATATATATTGTGTATTCTTTTGGCTCAAACTATCTAAATCCGTCATGATTTTTATCCACGTTTTTAATTTCAGCCCTAACTTAGAAATGTCATAACTTCTAGCTCAAAGCTCGGTTTAATCTCCCATTTTTCTAAAAAGAAGGGTATTGAAGTTAGCTTTCCAAAAACATATATTAATAGGCCTAATTCTTTCTGTAACTTTATGGAGAATTATTTGAGTGTCAGCTGTACGAAATACAAACGCGTTCTCGGTGTTTTCGCGATTCCGGGAGTTTCCGGAAACGAAAATGCGATCCGTTTGAAGTTTCGGAAAGCTAACACATAGATCTATAACATACTTTAATCCTAAATTTTAATTCATGCTGAGATGGTACAGTATTGATTATTAGTAGGAGTTATTATTCGGCATATGCATTTTGTGCACCCTTGTGTGTAATATAATATTCTATTTAATTTTAACCCATGTTAATGTATATACATTATGTAATTAAATAGAGAATGCAAGCATGAGTAAATTGTTAAATAAATGATGTATGAGGTGATAATGTAAGCATGTATAAGTATGGCTTGTAATGAATATGTAGGTTCCATAGTATGTAATGTATGGTACATATAGTAGTGCAAGAGAATAAATGAATGATGAATAAATGCAAGCATGAATGTAATGTAATAATAGATGTAATGTATGAAATATATAAGTTAATGAGATGTAATGTTCTATGTTAACACAAATCCTATATTACCTCATGTACCCCCTTACACTATGTTGACACTATCACACTTGACACATTGTTCACTTACACTTTGACAATCTTTGATATATATACACTATGTATGCCCATTTAACCCTCACTTGCCCCTTTGCCATGTTCATATACACACACGTAGCCTCTTAAATAAGTATTTATGAATATAGTTAACTTAGCTATGTATGTATATTATATATATGTTAGTATATTGTGTTGTAATATATAAGTTTATATAACCATTTGAAATGCCATGATTATGGACCTAATATTGAATACCAATATATGCATGTGTATATATGTGCAGACATATATAGCTTAAAGTAATAGATTACCTAGTGTATATCCAATGTGAATTCTTGCCTATTTGAGTATTGAATAATTGCATGCTATATAGAGTCGGGTGTATGTTGGCTTGTATAGCCTTGTATTGACGTGTGGTTGCTAGGATAGTCTTGGTTAGGCCTAGTAAGACTTGTTGTGTTAGGACATGACCTAGTTTGACCTAGTTGACTAGTGCAGTTGACCAGAGTTGACTAAGGGTTGACTTTGGCCTAGTTTGACCTAGATTCATGTAGAATACATTGTAGTGCTTTATATTACCCTTTTGGACATATTGTGACTTGTGCTGTTCTAATTAGGAGCCAGACACCACTCTTCGGACACTATTTTTACCTTAGACATTCAGATATCAGGCGAGTACATTCTCTGATCATTTCATATCCTGTTTAGAATTATATTCCTGCTTTAGATTACTATACTTGATGCTGTCACGACATTATCACGGATTAGTACTATATGGATCTCTTCATGCGATGTTATCCCCCTCGGGAGCATCGGGTACATTGTGTCATGTGCGTTTCACTTTCATCATGTACTCCTGTGCTTCCATTTTACATGTGTACTCCTGTGAATCTTGTACTCTCATGTTCACGGAGCCCCCATGTATACTATCATGTGCACCCTATATGGACCCCATGTGATATCCTATGCAATAACATAACCTGTTTAGATCCTTGTGTATTGATTGGGGATACGGAGGAGTGCTAGTAGTTGTGTGAACAATTCCATTGTAGTGTAGATCCTGTGCACCTCGATATCCTGTGCAAATCTGTCATGTTCACATGTGCTATCTCGTATTCTGACTCACTAGCCACTGTTAGTTCTCTATTTATAGTAGATATTACTGTTACAGTTCTTTCTCTTGTTTACATACTGTATTTCTTCAGATCCTGTATTTTACTCTACTGCATGATTATATTTTCTAACCTGCTATGATCTGTTGAGATGTACTGTACTCGCTCCTGTCCTGACTGGACCTGTTGATAAATTTTACAGATAGCCTGGAGGTTGCCTGCTAGCATAGAGGATACAGTAGAGGTTGCATAGATAGCTAGGGTTTTTGCTTATAGTTTATTTTCAGTCATCTTGAGTTGTATTTATGGATTACTGTATTTGGGTTTTGAGATGTATTCTGAGTTTGTATCTTAGACACTTAGACTTCTATCTGTTGTATCTCTTTTTGATTTCATGTTTTATCTATCTTCCTTTACGCTCTACCTTAGATGTGATTGAGTTTACATTCTGCTATGTCACCCCCATTCGGGGAGTATAAACTGTTTAGTCTTATACTGTTAGATGCATTGAGACCTAGGACAGCGTTCTACCGCCGACACTGCGACGTAGGCTGGGCGTTGTTACGTTCTCGTGCCCTAACTCTAGGGTGCGGGTCGGAACACTATATATATTTTGAAAAATCTTACGAGGGAAAAATTTGGCCGAACAAAAGATGGTTTCATGCAAGGCACGGTTGGCTAAGTCGGTCTGGGCATATACACCAAGAATTGAGTTGACCTTAGAAAACTTGTGTGTAGAATTTGAATCTTTTCAAAATTGGTATGAGTTTAACTTGATTCAAAGAATATAGGATGACTATCGATAATGGTGCCATCAGACGATGTTATCGTTAATGCGATATTGATGATCGTGCTTGAAAATGAGGAATGGTCGAATGGAGATTCGAAGAAACCGGTTGTGATTCGAAGTTGTTTTGAGGATTTGTCGAATGATTTCATCCTGGAGTGGTGTATCGGATAGCCTCGGGAATGTTGATCGATTGAGGATATAGGGTACCAACGAGTCTATCAGCAAACAAAAAGAGTAGTGTAAAGCCTTAGAAGCGAGTATGATAAAGTTAGTCATGATTATAGCTATCTCATACGAGATCTGAGTTAGACGATCAAGAAGGCGACGCCTAAGCAATTTGGAATTGCGTCAGTGATAAAATATTGATAGAAGGGTAGATAGATCGAATCAAATAAAAGTTAAGGTGTAACAAACGGATGACTCAATTGTGGAATGGATATAAATCGTATAAGAAAAGTTAGCACGATTTGGAGTTAGCGTTCATGGAAATGTCTCGAATATATGAGAACAACTCTAAGGATTTGGGATAAATGTTGTTCGATGGCTTGAGTTAGCATGGAATGATGCGAGTTGAGGAAATATGTTGCTCGATGACTTAAGATAGACGGATGAACGTACGTGATTTTGGGTTTGAATGAATTGATCATGTAACTAGTTCGGGAGATAATGATCGAACTTGATCTTGAATATCGAGGAGATTTTAGTATATAGAATTCAGATAATAGCATCAGGTGCACGACTTGGAGTTCATTACAGAGGAAGATCGTCTGGTTATGTATATCATCAATGGTATTGAGGTATATCAAAGATCGATGTGCAATAACCCAGGGGTACTCTAATTCGAGGAATGATGATCATGAACAATATAATTTTTTCGATGGATGCTATACTTGGGATTTTGATAGAAATAAATGTTTAGATGAAAATGAAAGTGTCTTGATTGTTTCGATGATAACCATAACATTGACATCCTTGTCTTATGCAAGCTCAACTCCAGCCTCGCACATGCGTCACACCGGACTAGGACGATCATTTCGCCGGAGCGATGGCATGGTGATTCATATCCAGCGGGGATGATCAAACTTGCGGGAGATAAAGGTGTGGCAATTGGATTATTTTATCTTGTGGTTTGATGCGAAGGTAAATTTGAGGATTGTTTGGACTTGTGATTGATGATAAAGTAAGTTAAGGATAGAGTAGATCTAATTTGCGTATCGGGAAGGAATTAGTCTAGACTCAAAGCAAGAGTTACGCCCCGAGGAGGACGATTATCCTGTGAGAGCGTTGGTATGATGATTTCATGTCCAGCATGGATAATCGAACTTGCGGGAGATTGGGGCGTGACATATTGTTATGCTAGACGACTTTGTGATCGAATGCGTGAATTGTATTAAACGACTTAGGAAATGTGGTATGAGAACTATGGTTTAGCGACAAATTGTGTCGTAGTGTACTTGACTTAAACATGATGGATTATATCAAACATATTTGAAGAGATAGACTATACAAATTGCTAGTTTGGATGTGCGATATTAATATGTCATGGACTTGGTTGAACAGGACTTACCGTAGGATGGCTTTGCTGAGCGACTCGGACGCCTTGGACTAAGTGTCGCAAGTGCGAATAGGAAAAACTATGCTCGAAGTTTAGAATCATAGTGATACGAGCTTGGGTAGAAAACCCCGTACTATCAACTTTTGTTTAACCTTAGGATTGGGGTTAGTGTTGATATTAATGTTCGGGAACGGTGATTCCAATACTGACGTTGACTTTAGCCTTGAGAGATGGTCTAGCGGTTAGGAAAGATGTCCCTGTTTTGAGAGGTAGCATCGGTAAGATTGATCTTGAGGATTGATAGGATTGGATATCAATATTGGTCAATAGAATGATTCAATATTGTGAAGACACCACTCAGGAGGCTTGGTTGAAATGCATATATTTCGGGGACACTTTAAATATGTGCACAATCCAACTAGAGTGGTAATGGAGGATTCTCTATCGCGAGACTTGGTTGAAATACATGTATTTTGGGGACGCCTTAAATATTTGCATAATATAACTAAGTGATACGGTGAATTCAAGTGAGACTAAAAGAACATGAAGGTATCGAAGATTTTGAAATCGTGTGTTTCAAAGAAAAATATTGATGGTAGTGCAATTATTGGATTCAAAATAAACTTGAATGTTGATTGGTCGGTAGGTTTGTCCTAGAACTAAGTTGTTTGTGTGCGCGACGAGTCTAAGTTGCCCCAAGTTCGAAATATAGTTGGTTAATGTGAATAACAACTAAGGCGAGTGTGGCTCGCATTGAAGAAACCTATAGGAGGAGTGTGTGCGAGAACCATTAGACGTTGAATCAAGTGAGTGAGTACTCAGTAAGTTTCGAGGACAAAACTTATTGTGAGTGGTATATAATAAAATGCCCCGTCCCGCTCAGTTCAACCAGAGGAATCAAAACGCCAACGGCATTTGGACTTAGCCATGCAACGGCTTGCTCGAAGTCCCGCTCGGCCGAGGCAACTTCTTGCTCAGGTAGGTGTCTTTGGTGAACTTGCCTCAGTTTTGCCTTCACACTAATAAAACGAAAGTTTTCAACTACACAAGTAGGCTTGATAATAAAAAAGACAAATCCACATATGTAAGAGAATAATTCCAACTTGGGTTAGATTGAGTTAGAATATGGGAAAGGACCCACGGTTGGCTTAGAAGTGTTGCATGACATGCTTTCAAAATTGGCACTCGGTCCTTCGTCATGTGGCTTGGGAAAAGAAAAGTTGGTCTATATGCCATAAGACTATGAACTTAACATAGTTGTAGACATCGCACGGTATAGATGCATGGCAAAGCATACATTGTCCCACTATCCAATGCTTTGTATAGCATGATTATCCCACAAGTTTCATTGCATATTTCCATAGTGCAAGGCTTAGCTTAGCCTTTGCTCATCCACGGGTTAAGTTGTATTGCACGGGTTATGGCACAGTCATGACACTGATATGGAACACTGTTGGTGCAAGTCATATTGGAAGGAAGACGTCTTGTTCATGTCAAGTAAGAAGGATATACAGTAGCCGTTTCTCGGGTTTCAAAGATGACAATTTGATGCGACCGGTAGTCGCCAAGGCAATCCCTGATTTGGGATCTGCAAATATGTGTAAAAAGTAAAGAAGTATAAAGAAAAGGAAGCAAATTATATCATCTATAGGCCTTGTATTTACATCGAGTCTAGAAGTCGTCGTAGGTGTGTGGTCATGGACAACTTGTATACAAGGTGTAGTCTTCTTCGACATGATCGTCGGGGAACAAGGATCATATCGGACCGGGGGAAACGAGATGGCTAAAGCAGGATGTTGGATGTACCGCATAGGAGATTCGGGGGCGAGCTACCCACGTTGGATGATCGCCGTCTATCCCTAGTTATGTCCAAGATAGCTTGACATTGCTAGTGACCTTTCATATAGATGAGTTGGCGTGCTGAGTGACAATCCGCATGCATGGTGTCGGTTGAGTCACAAAGAGTATAACCACGGCACGAATGATTCATGAATTATGTGAAACGGTATGTACCATATTTTTTATGAATCCAAAGATTTTTCTATAGCAAAGACACGTGTTTCAGCACAAGATGTCGCGTCGTGTTTGAGTCGTCAACACAAGTTCCATAAGTCAGGATTGAGTTGTCTCGAGTTAAGTCAGGAAGGGCCATAAAGTAAAATTTGGTTAAGTCATATTGAATTGTGAGACACAGCCTCGATCTTTGAAGCACGGACCAAGTCGATGATACGAAACATGTTGTTGCATCCCAAGGTATGAGTCTGAAAGGCAAGCACAGTCGACAAGTTGACGTTGTTGGCACGAGAACAGTCTAGAGGCACAAAGATAAGAAATTTGTACAAGGAATGAAAATGGTCTAGAGCCACAGATATGGGTAGTAGTCTATGTCAGCAAATTCATGCTAAGGCAAGATTAGAAAGACAATCAAAAGTAATGTTGCACACAATTAAATGAACGTGTTAATTTTGTATGTGTGGGCGAGAAGCTCACACCACCAGTAAAATTATGTACTGACACCTACACGGTGTTTATGTGCAGGCACAGGTAGAAGATGATTTGGCACGGAGCTCGCATGGATGCGTCGAGGCATGGATTCCCTTGGCATTTCGAGGGGTACGACCGCATAGAGTCCAGACCTATACGGGACATAATGTATGGACATCGTCTTCTGAAGCATCGTAAAATTGTAAGCCTTCAGGCATGAGTGATTGTAAATGAAAGAAGAGAAAGAGATGAGCGTTTGTATTCAGGGAGATGGTGAGCCTGAGTGAATTGTAAATCTTAGCCTCGCGCCTTTGAAATCTTACCTTCATTATGAATAAAAAGACTTGATTTTGTTTTGAATATTTGTGTTGTCTTTATGTTATTCAATTTTTCTAATTGGGACTTCTATGCGACGACCCCGTCACAAGATGTTGTAATCGGACGTTATGGAACTCCCCTTGCACGAGCGTAACCTAGGCTCGTACGGCATCATGCCTTAGCAAGGACGATCGGTCCTACGGGACCTGGGCGTGATAGTTTCCCCCTGGATTATTCGAATCCGTAGAGCATTTGCCAATTCATCTTTCCTATGAGGTACGTATTGGTGGGCCCATCGGTTATCAGTATATGTACCTGTTCGAGCAGTTTTTGAACTACCAAAAGAGAAAGGTAAAAAATAAGGCATGGGTCGAGGGTTCTATTTGTGAAGCATATGTTCTCGAGGAGATTACAATTTTGTTCCATGTATTTCAAACCTCATGTTGCCACTAACCAAACGAGAGCCACAGGAAACGATGACAGGTACATGGAATCTAATAATGCAACACTGAAAGTATTCAATGCATTCGGAAAGCCTTCCGAAAAAATGAAGAAGAGATTTCTGAATGACGACGAGTTAAGGGCTGCTTAGTTGTACATATTACTCAATTACGATGAGGATGAAGTGGAGAAGCTCGAAGGTTACGTAATTAATACGTCCATATTCACATCATCTCAATGTAATAGTATCCGATATTTTAATTACACTAATTGGCCGATATGTTGTTTTTCAGCACATTTAATGATGAGGTGAGATCGAGTAGACCATACTTAATAGATTTAGAAGTAGGACAGGAAATGAGACGTCATTTCCCTTCCTAGTTGAGTGCATATGTAAGTAACTTGGTAATTACTTTTTGTATATGCACTTTACACAATAATTAACAGAACATTGAAATTAATTTCTTATCTTGAGGTATTTAGGTCGATTGTCCAGACGCAACACTAGAGAATAAATCTATTAGACTCTAGCCAAGGGGACACTTGATGGCATCAAAATCTGGCCAACCTATTGTATGAATGTGTTTAGGTTCAAGTCAACAAATGCTCCTATCAGAGAGAGCTTTCTAGATATTGATTGCACAAAAATAGTTGTTTGTGTATCAAATCTACAAACTTCAAAGATGTCGATCCAGGAAATGATATGGTTTCTTATAGGAGATTGTTGAGTTGACATATAACTATGGCATAAATCCTGCTAAGATGGTATTATTCAAGTGTGATTGGTTCGATCCGCTCCAAGATCAAGGTTGGAAACTAGACAAGCATGGTCTCACGGATATAAACTATCGATGTCGATATCAAGGCTATGAAGCATTTGTCCTATCAAGTCAGACTCAGCTCGTGTACTTCACAACTTATCCTAAATGGAGAACAATAAGGTCATATGAAAGGCCCAATCTAGAAATACCTTTGACATTGACAATACAGCTAATCAAGAGGTTGGGCTACCTCTTGTGACAAATATTGTAGATGTGGACTCAACGAAAGTTTCTTATTACACGTCTAATCATGTAGAAGAGGTGGAAATATCCAAAAAGGAAGATAAAGTAGATGAAAGTGAAGATGAAGAGGAAGATGAGGACGAAGAAAACAAAGAAGATGAATTTTCAGAAGAGGATTGAAAATAAAATATAAAATCTGAAACTACATATAATATGTACCTTCCATACATTATATTTGTTAGACCATAATCTCTATGTTTTCATCAATCTTACTATATGGCACCCATGATTCGAGCACATCGCTTAAGAGAGACAGATTGCTACTGAGGAGGAAGTGGTACCTCTTACTGTTAAGGAGGAAGTGGTGCCTCCTACTGTTAAAGAGGAAGTGACACCTAAAGTAGAGATTGATGTTAAAGAGGAAGTGGTCCATACTACTTTTAAGAAGGAAGTGTCACTGGTACTGATCGACGTCGGGAGTTTCATTCACCCAGCTCTTAAGGAAGTGGCATCGGATCTTGATCACCTATACCCTGCTTACGCACAGTATCTGAAGGATGGGTTTTTGCTCCATCAAGGAGCATAGATTTATATGATAGGACTTTTAGCCAAATTTGTCTCCGATAGACTTATCATTGTATTATCTTTCTAGTTTATCTATACTTGGATGTTTCTGAATATTTATAGTTTATTATCTAGACTTAGATGTTTATGGATGTTTCTAGAAATTTCTGGTTTATTATCTAGACTTTGATGTTTCTGGTTTATTATGTAGACTTCTGACAATGTATTATATTTTTTTTCTTCTTTTCACTTTGTGACATGTACTGTATTTAAACTGTTTCCTTGTAACTTCTATTTTGTTTATCATAAGTCAGGTATGACAGGACGACGTTAATCATTTGGTCATTCCAGAGGTTGACTTAGAGGACATGCCATGCCATCCATCATTCCTAGGGCGAGCAGTTCTCCTTCAGGATATAGTACTGGGTCCTCGACTTCGCATACTTCAGTCTATTGACCACTTTTATCTCCTACTGGAAGTAATTCTTATCACAACCATCACCCGATATAGTGTTGGTCCATTGGTCATGATCACACCTAATTTTGATAATCAACGTCAACTTTGATCGATACACAAAATATACATACTACTACAGGTTTACAGGTTTCAAGACTTCACATACTACTACTACATGATACAAAAGTCTCGTCGTCATTATGAACCAAACGCAATGGAATCAATATCAAGTTTTACATATTTATTCTGTATTTTTACTTTTATTGAGTATAGAAAAAATATGTAAGGTTGATCAGGATTGGTACTGGCTTAGCTGTTCCTCAGTCAACAAATATATAGCCTTCCTATCCATAATATTCTATCCAAAAGTCCACATAATAAAAATCCCAAAATCCAACTAACTTGGCCCAAACAGTTTAGTTCTGACCCTGGCAGAACTCGGCCAGAACTCGGACCGAGTTCTGCCCGAGTTCAGTCAAGGTTAGTTTAAATTAATTTTAGTCCCCCTAGATATCTGTATCCAACGTTTGAATGCGAGATTTTTTGCATCCGAACTCTGCCCGAATTTGGTCTACAAAAATAATATAAATAGATAAGAACTTTAACAATTCCAAATCACTCATTCATTCAATCTTCTCTTCTCTATTCATTTCTAAGTGTTATCTATGAGCTATACTTTCAAATCTAGCATATACTATTAGCCAAGCCATAAATTTTTTGTTTAGAGTTTGGTGTTGAAGAGTTGTATTGGAGGCTGTATTCAGAAAATATTCCAGTTTTCAAATTGCCTTCTGGAGTCGGTCGTGCACTCGTTGCCAAGCACGGTGTTGTGAATTCGATCGTGCACTTGTTGCCAAGCACGATATTGTAAGAGTTGCAAGCACTCTGTTAAAGCTTGTGTCATAGTGGATTAACATTGAGCAGGAGTACTCGAGACTGGACTAGTCCTCTCAGAAGGAAACCAGTATATATCGCTGTCACTAAGTTTGATCTTCTTAACTCTTACTTTACTGTAAGTTATTTACTTCATATCATTTTCTTTTACTTGACATAGTATATAAGTTTAAATTTTTTAATTGGTAATTTTTTTCTGCTGCACACGCACACACTCTATTCACCTTCCCTCTAGAGGTTCTCAACGGTCCTACAATTTGTATCAGAGCAGGTTATACATATACATAACCATCTATGAGTATATATCTATGGCAGCCATTAAATCAATATTCAATGGTGAAGTACAATCCACAAATAGACACCCACTATTTGATGAACAAATTATACCTATTTGAAAAAAAAGATGAGTTTCTTTCTAAAATCAATGGACTTCGATCTTTGGTCGATAGTGATAGACAGTTATAAGAAACCGCCTAGAACAACAATTGATGGTGTTGTAGTAGACAAGCCCCACGACAAATACACTGAGCATGAAAAGACACATGCTAGTCTACATGTACGAACCATCAATGCACTATTCCGTGCAATTGACAAAACCGAGTTTAATCGCGTATCCACCTATACGACATCAAATAAAATTTGGAGACTTCTTGAGGTAACTCATGAAGGGACTTCCCAAATGAAGGAATCCAAAATCAGTAGATTGATACATGAATATGAGTCATTCAAGATGAAACCTGGTGAGTCAATTACACAGATGTTCACTTGTTTCCTTGATATTACTAATCCTCTACAATCTCTTGGTAAGGATTATAGCAATCAAGAGAAGATCATAAAGGTACTACAGGCTCTAACAAAGAATTAGAACCTGGAGGCCACTACGATCATAGAAGAAAATGACCTCTCCACAATGACAATAGAGACACTAGTGGACAAGCTCATGACCCATGAGTTGGATCTACAAGACTTTGAATAGGCAACTCCCAAAGAAAAATCAATAGCCTTCAAAGCTCAAGCCAGAAGAGTCTCATGCAATGATTCTGACGAAAAAGATTCGGATGGTGATGAACAGGCCCTGCTGGTTAAAAACATTTGAGAGTTCAAACCGAAAGAAGAAAGACATCCACGAAAGCAAGAAAGAAGAAACTACCTGCTTCGGGTGTAAGAAGTCAGGGCATATAAAGAAGGACTATCCACTAATGAAGAAAATCAGTCTATATGACCGATCGAGATTGAGACAAAAAACCTACAAATGGTCGAAAGTACGCTAACACCAGCATCTGGCATGAAAGTGAGGCCAGTGAGTCAGAAGAAGAGGACAGACCCAGCAGCAGTGCAAATGTCTGTCTAATGGCATATAAAAAGGTATCTGAGAACCCTCTTTATGATGATTTTACTTTCGATGAGTTAGAAAATACCTTTAGCAAACTACTTGAAGAGCACAGAAATGTGTTGGACAAGTATAAGCAATCTCACAAAGAGATTAAGGTATACACAACCGAAGTATCTAAATTGTCTAATCTTCTAGAAGATATCAAAGAGACATATACTATCGGTAACACGGAGGAGATAGCCAAAATTAGATTTGACTATCATAAGGCTATCCTCACTATAGAACAAAAAGAAAGAGACTATGTCAAAGTGCAAGAATTTTATGACTTAGAGAAGAATAGACACCTTGTCACTAAGCAAAGACTCGCGGATATAACTGCAAAATTCAAAGAGTCTTGTGCAATCTCTAAAAAGTTAGATATAAAATTTGGCAAACATTCCTGTTACACTGCCTAAGGTTAGTCATAACACTATGCATATACCAGAAAGGACTAAACCAAAGAAAGAACAAAAGCAACACACTTCTCACAAAAATGCTTTCACATACAAGTTTCCAAGGAAGACACAAAACGCATGTCAACACAGAAACGAAGAGAACTATTTCTAAAATCATATGCATATATTATGGTGAACACGGGCATATATCACAGTACTGTAGAGCTAGAAAGCTAGTTGACACAAATGTACTTGCTTGGATTCTAAAAACTAATCATGCTGAACCCTTGAAGAAATAGGGACCAAATGTTACATCTACTCATTTTGTTGGTGGACCCTCAACCGTCTAATACTAAAAGTAAGTGGATACTCGATAGCGGATGTTCACGGCACATGAAGGTGATGCATCATTATTCGCTATGCTACGATCGCTACGCTATCGATAAAAAGATAAGGATATGTTTACTTTGGCAATGTCACGACCCACACCCGCTTTTCGGATACGAGATGTGTCCAAGCCAGCCTACGCCGCAGAGTCGGCGGTAGAACGATGTCACGGCCAAGATGCTCAAAAATCGCAAAAATATAACATTTATTGCTCATTCACATTTCTAAATTGGTTACAACTTCTTACAACATTTATATTTAAAGGAAATACAAGATTCTTACAATTAATGAAAGTGATACCACTTCTATCTAATTTCTAGGTCTCTACCTGCAAGTACACCTGTATCTCCCCTGGCTAAGTGAAGCCACAGCTAACCTAAAAAATGTTGGTTTCCAGTCAGGAATGAAACAAGTACACAAACCGACGGCAATGCAAGAACACAATAAAATTAACAAGACATGAAATAACATGTGAGAGATGAAAACTAGAAAGTACTGATGACATGGCAAGTGGTGTAGAGGACAAGAAAAACAAATAAAATACAACTATCTATGTGATTGAAAATATCTGTTTCGATATGTGAACGGCTAGGGTTAAATCCGACACCCTGCACGTGTCGTATGCAGCTGCTATTCTCCACAAAAGACGCAGGAGATAGTTTTGGATAGTCCACATATCTACTAAGATATTTCTCCTCCCGACTACTTCGTGTGACGAGCGTGTTAACAAGCAACAAGACATATGTATAAACATGAAATGTATAGACTACTATGAATCGAAAAACAATCAGAAAGTGTACTTGCCTGTGGTCCTTTGCTGGTGAAACTGACAATTCCGTTGGGTCCAGATAGTCCAGTTGTCTAGGGTCGATGCGAAGGAGGCAGAAGAAATAAGAATACGATTAGCTATGATCATTATAGGAGTAACCTGATTTAGAGAAACTAATCTTGTAACAATTAATTTATATATATATATATATATATATATATATATATATATATATATATATAGAAATATTTATAATTACTTTTAGAAAATCCTATATATTTAGTAATATTTGTAAGGGAATACTCATTAATTAATAGTAAAATAATATTTAGTTTTAATAATATTTATTAACCCTTTTTAAAAAATATATAGATATTTGTAAATTCTAAAATATTTAAAAACTATGTAGAGTTTATTATTTTACATATAAAATTTAATAGAATGTTAGACCTATAGAACCCAAAATACTTATAACATTTGGAACGATATATAATTATAGAAAAATCATTTTAGATCAAAACCATAATTTAACCAAATAATTTTCCTAGGTAAAATAGTCGTATTTTAAAATCCCGCAAATTAATATACTTAAGAATATATCATAGGGCTAATCAAAATATTTAGATTATATTAATTTAAAAAATCAAGAGAAATATTTTATATGGCAATCTATATTATGAAAATATAATACCTTAAAATATACCAATATATATGTATACTTTTTTTTATAAAGCCCTTTTTACATATATCTTAAAATATACTTTTTTATAAAATATATATACATATATATTCATAAAAAGCCCACAAAAATACCAATATAATTTAGAAAGATTCTTGAGCTCATAGGCTTAAGTCCAGGATTGCAATAGTCATGGCTTGGACTAATCCCATGACCCTTAAGGTCCATGTCACGAGCCCAGGATCACTACTGTTCCCACAATAATAATAATAATAATAATAATAATAATAATAATAATAATAATATTATTATTATTATTATTATTATTATTATTATTATATGAGCCTAGCATTAAGGCCTACTGATAAATATAAGTTCCCAAGCTCAACACTTGAAATACTAAATCAAAAGTTTTAAGCCCACAACTAATACCCAAAACACATTTACACCATATACTGATAAATCAACCACTTTAATTGCTCTATTAAGAAAACACTATATTTATTCTAAGGCCATTAGAAAGAGAGTTGGAGAGAGAGAGAGTGTTTGGAAAAAGAATTTGGGGAAAGAGAGGAAAAAGCCGGAGAGGTGTCGTACATGTTCGGCGCTCGGTGTTGCGGCGGAGGCGGTCATGGTCGTCGGCAAGCATGGACGTCGGCGTGCAATTGTCGAAAGGCTCGACCGCCATCAGCATCGGTGATGGCGCCTGGCGCAACTGCTGGGATCGACGCCGGTGGGCGGAGGTACTCGCCAGCCTCCAGAGGAGATGGCTACCGGCGGATCTGAGGAGGGTCATCGGAGAGTAGTGATCCTGGCGTGGCGTACGGCAGCGCGTATGGTGTGGCGAAGGGGAAAGGTCGTCGGCGGTTCCCACCGCAGTAGGTCAGAGCCAGTACGGATCTGGCCTCGGCCACTGTGCTGGCGTCGCTGGATGAAGGCAGCGCCGGGAGAGGAGGCAGTGGGCAGGGGTCCACCTCCGGGACGCCGCACGGAGATGCGTTCGTCGGTGAGGGCACGGCCGCGGCGTCGAAGGGAGGAGGGATGTTCCACCTGGCGGCGGGCGCTGCAAGATGCGGGTCTAGCCGACCGGCGCCGGAAAACATGTTGTCACGACGCCATGGCGGAGCTCGACCGCACGACGTCAAGCGCGGAGGACCGTGGTGTGGTGCGGGCTCGCCGACACGTCGTTGGACGGAGGCTTTCGTCGAGAAGGATCCGTACAGCACCGAGGCGCGGTGACGGTTCTGGCTTCGGCGGCGAGGTGAGGTAAGTGTTGGTGATTCGGTTGGTTGTTGGGACGTCCGTGTTGTCCTGTCGACACGGACGCGGTAATTAAATTTTTAATGGTGGAATAAGATTGATTTGGACAGGGACACACGGGTCAGGACACGGTCACAGGTTTTATGTGTTTGGCTATGATGGTGGAGATAGGGTGCTCGGCTGGGTGTCGTCGTGGTGTTGACCTTGGCTCCGGCCAGTAGCTACGGAAGGAGAGAGGTGTGTCGAGGAAGAGGGTGCTGGAATCGGCCGGTGGGTCGACACTGGATGCGCGACAATGGTGGTCGAGTTACCGCAGCGGAAGGCTCGGCCAGGGGCTAGAAATTCTTGGCATCTTTTGTTTTTCATTGGTTTGGATTGGAATTGTATATTATAGAGGCAGAGTTTTCCAACTGGTAGAATATATACGTATATATATATATATTAAGGGATAGAAATGGGATAGGTCGGCTATGAAAGATTAGGATAAGTGTTGCATATCGATTCCTATCCACTTTTGGAATAGTCTCAATATCCTTTCGGTGCATACATTTAAATTCGAATAATATTATTCATTTGTTAAAATAAAGCCAAAATTGAAATAAATCCTAATTCATCAATAAATTAAAATCAATATTAACGTAAATGAATATTTGGTAATATCCAGTAGTTTTAAATCATATGGATCTATATCAATTAAATGATTATCATAGTAACTTAGAATAATATTTATTATTAACAAAGTAATTTGAATCATATTTAAACTTAAATAATCGGATAGTTGATTGCCATAATAATTTGAAGTAGGAATTTAGCATAAATAAAATTAATACTATAATGATAATCTAAAGTATTCAAATCATAATCGAAAACAAATTAGCCGTCCTTTATAATATTTACTTATCTCAATAATTCAAATATTATTTAGTCATCAAAATATTTTCATAAACCATTTAAAATATATTTTGACAAACAAGACTCTCCTCGTACAATTAAAATAGAAATATTTCTTCCTATTGCAATATTTCGAATCAAGTCAAAACAAGTTTAAAAAAAAAGCGAAAACGGAGTTTACAAATCGACCCACCTTAGAAATAAATTCGTCCTCGAATTTAAAAATAATTAGGATAACATGAAAAATAATATATTATAATGGAAAAGCATTTCTCAATTTAATAGAACAAGGATTTTATTAGTCGAGAAGGATGAGATTGGAAGATGAACGATAAATATGATTTGGACTTCGCCGGGGTCGGTGGTTTCGACAGGAGCCCGCATCCATGTCCTCGAACACAGGACACGAAAACAGGGAATTAGGGAATTAGGGTTAGGTTTAGGAATTGGGGATTAGGATTTGTGTCTGGGCATGTCCGACCTGATGCGGTAAATGTAAATGTAATAGAGTAATATACATATATATGTATTTAAATCAACTTTCGAAAATAAGATCCAAAGTAGTAACCAACCTCTTCTATAATTGTAAAAATATTATTTAACAAAATATTAGAACAAATTAGCACTCTCAAAATATTTAATTTAAAACTACTTTTGATCAAATAATATTTACAAAGTCTCGACGAAGGATTTAAACACGGTAGACAAAATAAAAATAAAATTTTGAAAATCCGGGAGGAGGAGTTACAAATCCACCCACCTTAGAAATAATTCGTCCTCGAATTTAAGGACTACCAGGATAGGTGGACTTGGTTGATCAAATCCTTCCAAGATTCTAAAAAGAATATTAACTCCAATAAATCAAGAATAATCCATAATAATTAAAAATAATAATTCTAGCTTTTAGTGATAATATTTAAAATTTACTCTTAATCAAATCTAAATATAATATTTGATAAATAACCTTAAAGGGGCACTAGGTGTTATCATTTAACTTCTAAAATACATTTGTATAGATCTAAGCAAGATTTAATAAAACTTCATCTAATAATCTGCCGCTATACGAATATAAAGTAATATTTAATATCAATCAAATATATTTATAGATTAAAATCTTAGAAACATTTGGTAATGATCCCTAATCCTTACAAGTTGATCTTTGTCATTATAAAAGAAGATTTTGGCAAAACTCCTTTTATTTCAAAAACATCTATAATAGGATTTAGGAAATTTTATTTTCCAAGACAACATTTCCAAACTTCGGGGAGTGGGCTTACTATCTACCCACCTTAGAATGTTTCATCCGAAAAATTTCAAAGGTCACGATTTGGTGTGACTAAAATATAATCAAAGAACGAAGTTTCAGTCGATCCGAATAAGGACGACAATTGATACAATCAAGAGAATGATACGATTCATGATCAAATTAGTCACGTAATCGCAGATGGGATCAAAATAATAATAAGAATATTAATAGCCAAAAAGAAAATGTGATTGGGCACGATCCACCTTTGGTCAAATGGTCTAATCGACGACCAAACATTTTAAGAATGATTTAAATTAAAATGGTTTGGCATGATCCAATTACAGTCAACATGGTCGAGTTACGACCGAATTTCTAAAGAATGATCAAGGTTCTAGATGCAATCTAAACAAGGCTATAGTTCCATAGATATAAGTTAAGATACAGTCACGATTCAAGGTTAATCATGCAAGTCATCCATGCATGATAAAATTAGAAAGTTGGCACGAGCATGAACAAGGTCAAAATAGACATGACCGTAGTTGGAATAAAAGTATAACCTTAGCTATGATTTATTTAAAATTATAGGCACGGTTATGATTTAGTCTTGATAAAATGGTTTAATATCGATCAAAATTGAAATCATCTGGGTACGAACAACTAGTTGAACCAAATTATTTAGGTACGATCATGAAATTGAATTCTAGGATGACAAGCGAATTGGCACGATAGAATCAAATAGTTTGGTCGTGATCAAAAAAGTATTTAAGGATCATCCAATTCGAAATCGTTCTAACACGAACGATTGTGTAGGCATGATTATAGAGTCAAACCTAGGAAAGGATACGAATTGATTCAATCAAAATATAGTAAAAAGAGTCTAGTCATGATCAAAATTGTTCAAGGATGAACAAATCCAAAAATGCTTAAAATATTTATCCACAATTATTTAGGCACGAGTTTAGAATCAAAATCTAGGTAGTTTAGGAATCCAGTCGAAATTACATTAAAAGATGACAATCTGAAAAATAGAAGGTTAAAAAAGGAATAGAGAATTACCGATTTATTGAGAAGATTGTGACTAGGAATAAGCACCAATTAATTTTAAACTTAATAGTTATATGCCAATAAGACGTAGTCTCTATGGTATTCGAAACTCGTAAACATGATCGAAGTCATTTTACCGAGAATTTATGTCTCGCTAGTATACAGCTAGCTGCAATAAACTCTTGATTCTACGACTCAAGCAAGGATACGGTAACGAATACCCTATCAACTCTATCCAATCTGGACATAACATCTTAAAGACGAAGATAGGACGAACAAGATATAGCTTTGACAACATTCGATAACTTATACTTACTCGAGATTACTTCAACTTAGGGATCATGTCTCGCCAGTGCGCTGCTGGCTGCAGTGAACCCACAGTCTCCATAAGTCAAATAAGTAGCGACAGTGCGCGGCTGTTTGCCATCATAAGTCATCAATCATCCTTTCGACTACATCCTTAAAATCTCAACGGAGGTTCAAAAATCCTGAAACAAATTGACCATGATGGAGAAAGCTAAAAATATGAACAAATTGATCGCTATAGGAAAGTGTACGTATCCATCCTTGAAGGGGGAGTTATCAGTTTTTGAAAATTTAAATGATTGATTATGAAGGACATGATCGAAGGTAAGATAAGTAAAAATCTTATAACCCTTCACGGATTCAACGTTTAAGAGGAAAAATTTTGAGTCCAAAAACTTAATTCGAAGTTAATAGACAATTGAGGGAGAAGTTATTTTAAAAATAATTTCTTAGGTCCAAGGAAAAGAATATAAGTGATACGAACTTATGATATGGCGGTGTTTAGAAAAGACATAAGATAAGGTTGTACAAATGATCACGATTAGGAAGAAATGACCGAAGGCAAAGGAATATAAACTTAAATTTATATTTCTCCAATATTCAAGATCGAGGGAAAAATACGTATAGGACACTATGTCTACCTATTATGAATATATCCATACACCAGTATATATGTATAGCCTAAGTAAATCCCAAAAATTCCAAAATGTCATTCTAAGAGAAGGTTATCCTATTTCCAAGTAAAACATAAATTTAAATAGCAATAATACATATATTATATTCAATATATGATTTATAGAAATTATTCCCAATATTAGAAATGGACTACCCAAAATATATATACACTTCGATATACCTATACGGACGACGTTGGTCGTATTACGTGACCATCAGGACTTGGGTGGGATTCGGGCTAGTTTGGAACAACCGGGTCTTCTAAAAGTCAATAATCTTAATAATAAATAATTAATTTATTCTTAGGGTTATGTCGTAATTTGGCCTGGTTTTCCTAGTTAGTGCACACCTATGACTCAGCCTTCTTTACCATGGCTAGAACACTAGTCAAGGCACTCGACTACACTCTCAGTGCCAAAATTCTTGGTCATCTTGTGCTCCAAAACTTAACCGTGACTAAGGATCTTTATAATAAATATTTATAAAATTCTAAAAATCACATTCAATTCAAACAAATAAATAAAAGAATATTTTCCAAACTTTCGGAAAGAGGGGTTACGAATCTACCTACTTCAAAAATACTATCGAATCAGAATACAGTAGTGTATCCTTTTATAAAAATCATCTAACAGGATTTAGAATTCAATGAGGCCTATGTAGCAACCTTAACTACCGAACTGTCAGATTAAACTAGGGACTCCTAGTCCTAACCATTCTCTTAAAATTGATTTACTCCTAGTTGTGAATGAGCATTTCCTAGTCGCAGGCTCGCAGTAGTACGACTAATATGGTACTACCACGAGTTCGCATAATTTTGCAAAAACTAACCTGCATGGGCTACCACAAAAACTTGTCACGACCCGCACCCGCTTTTCAGATACGTGACGTGTCCAAGCCAGCCTACGCCACAGAGTTGGCGGTAGAACGCTGTCACGGCCAAGTTGCTGAAAAATCACAAAAATATAACATTTATTGCTCATTCACGTTTCTAAATTGGTTACAACTTCTTACAACATTTATA
Organism: Iris pallida; assembly: GCA_029216955.1. Classification (NCBI taxonomy): domain Eukaryota; kingdom Viridiplantae; phylum Streptophyta; class Magnoliopsida; order Asparagales; family Iridaceae; genus Iris; species Iris pallida. The sequence continues at coordinate 6,968,515 of JANAVB010028395.1, forward strand.
TTTGAAGAAAATACAAGATTCTTACAATTAATGAAAGTGATACCACTTTTATCTAATTTCTAGGTCTCTGCCTGCAAGTACACCCGTATCTCCCCAGGCTAAGTGAAGCCACAGCTAACATGAAAAATGTTGGTTTCCAGTCAGGAATGGAACAAGCACACAAACCAACGGCAATACAAGAACACAATAGAATTAACAAGACATGAAAATAACATATAATAGATGAAAACTAGAAAGTACTGATGACATGGCAAGTGGTGGAGAAGACAAGAAATACAAATAAAATACAACTATCTATGTGATTTAAAATATCCGTTTCGACATGTAAATGGCTAGGGGTATATCCGACACCCGGCACGTGTCATGTGCAGCTGCTATTCTCCACGAAAGACACTGGAGATAGTTCTGGGTAGTCCACATGTCTACTAAGATATTTCCTCTCCCGACTACTCCGTGTGACGAGCGTGTCAAAAGCAGCAAGACATATGTACAAACATGAAATGTATAGACTACTATGAATCGAAAAGCAATCAGAATGTGTACATGCTTGTGGTCCTTTGCTGGTGAAACTGACAATTCCGTTGGGTCCAGATAGTCCAGTTGTCTAGGGTCGATGCGAATGAGGCAGAAGAAATAAAAATACGATTAGCTATGATCATTCTAGGGGTAACTTGATTTAGAGAAAATAATCCTGTAACAATTAATTTATATATATATTTAGAAATATTTATAATTACTTTTAGAAAATCCTATATATTTAGTAATATTTGTAAGAGAATACTCATTAATTAATAGTAAAATAATATTTTATTTTAATAATATTTATTAACCCTTTTTAAAATATATATAGATATTTGTAAATTCTAAAATATTAATAAACTATGTAGAGTTTATTATTTTACATATAAAATTTAATAGAATGTTAGACCTATAGAACCAAAATACTTATAACATTTGGAACGATATATAATTATAGAAAAATCATTTTAGATCAAAACCACAATTTAACCAAATAATTTTCCTGGGTAAAATAGTCGTATTTTAAAATCCCGCAAATTAGTATACATAAGAATATATCTTAGGGCTAATCAAAATATTTAGATTATATTACTTTAAAAAATTAAGAGAAAATTTTATATGGCAATCTATATTATGAAAATATACTACCTTAAAATATAGCAATATATGTGTATACTTTTTTTTTATAAAGCCCTTTTTACATATATCTTAAAATATACTCTTTTATAAAATATATATACATATATATTCATAAAAAGCCCACAAAACTACCAATATAATTTAGAAAGATTCTTGAGCTCATAGGCTTAAGTCAAGGATTGCAATAGTAATGGCTTGGACTAATCCCATGACCCTTAGGATCCTAGTCACACGCCCAGGATCACTACTGTTCCCACAATAATAATAATAATAATAATAATAATAATAATAATAATAATAATAATAATAATAATAATAATATTATTATTATTATTATTATTATTATTATTATTATATGAGCCTAGCATTAAGGCCTATTGATAAATATAATTTCCCAGGCCCAACACTTGAAATACTAAATCAAAAGTTTTAAGCCCACAACTAATACCCAAAACAAATTTACACCATATACTGATAAATCAACCACTTTAATTGCTCTATTAAGAAAACACTATATATATATTCTAAGGCCATTAGAAAGAGAGTTTGAGAGAGAGAGAGTTTGGGAAAAGAATTTGGGGAAAGAGAGGGGAAAGCCGGAGAGGTGTCTTACTTGTTCGGCGCTCGGTGTTGCGACGGAGGCGGTCATGGTCGCCGGCAAGCGTGGACGTCGGCGTGCAATTATCGAGAGGTTCGACCGCCATCGGCGTCGATGATGGCGCCTGGCACAGCCGCTGGGTTCGACGCTGGTCGGCGGAGGTGCTCGCCAGCCTCCAGAGGAGATGGCCACCGGCGGATCTGAGGAGGGTCAGCAGAGAGTGGTGGTCCTGGCATGGCGTGCGGCAGCACGTATGGTGTGGCGGAGGGGAAAGGTCGCCGGCGGTTCCTACCGCAGTGGGTCAGAGCCAGTGCGGATCTGGCCTCGGCCACCGAGCTGGCGTCGCTGGAAGAAGGCGGCACTGGGAGAGGAGGTAGTGGGCAGGGGTCCATCTTCGGGACGGCGCAAGGAGATGCGTTCATCGGTAAGGCTGCGGCCACGGCGTCGAAGGGAAGGGGGATGTTCTACCTGGCGGCGGGCACTGCTAGACGCGGGTCTAGCCGACCGGCGCTGGAAAACATGTTGTCACCATGCCATGGCGGAGCTCGACCGCATGACATCGAGCACGGAGGACCCTGGTATTGTTCGGGCTCGCCGACTCGTCGTTGGACGGAGGCTTTCGCCGAGAAGGATCGGTACAGCACCGAGGCGCAGTGATGGCTCTGGCTTCGACGGCGAGGTGAGGTAAGTATTGGTGATTCGGCTGGTTGTTGGGACGTCCGTGTCGGCCTGTCGACACGGACGCGATAATTGAATTTGTAATAGTGGAATAAGATTGATTCGAACACGGACACACTGGTCCAGACACGGTCACATGTTTTATGTGTTTGGCTATGATGGTGGTGATGTGGTGCTCGGCGGGGTGTCATCGTGGTGGTGACCTTGGCTCCGGCCAGTGGCTACGGAAAGAGAGAGGCGTGTCGAGGAAGAGGGCGCTGGAATCGGCCGGTGGGTCGATACTGGATGCGCGACAATGGTGGTCGAGTTGCCGCAGCGGAAGGCTCGGCCAGGGGCTGGAAATTCTTAGCATCTTTTGTTTTTCATTGGTTTGGATTGGAATTGTATATTATAGAGGCAGGGTATTCCAACTGCTAGACTATAACCGTTTATATATATTAAGGGATAGAAATGGGATAGATCGGCTATGAAAGATTAGGATAAGTGTTGCATATAGATTTCTATCTGCTTTTGGAATAGTCTCAATATCCTTTCGGTGCATACATTTAAATTCGAATAATATTATTCATTTGTTAAAATAAAGCCAAAATTGAAATAAATCCTAATTCATCAATAAATTAAAATCAATATTAACGTAAATGAATATTTGGTAATATCCAGTAGTTTTAAATCATATGGATCTATATCAATTAAATGATTATTATTGTAACTTAGAATAATATTTATTATTAACAAAGTAATTTGAATCATATTTAAACTTAAATAATCAGATAGTTGATTGCCATAATAATTTGAAGTAGGAATTTAACATAAATAAAATTAATACTATAATGATAATCTAAAGTATTCAAATCATAATCGAAAATAAATTAGCAGTCCTTTATAATATTTACTTATCTCAATAATTCAAATATTATTTAGTCATCAAAATATTTTCATAAACCATTTAAAATATATTTTGACAAACAAGACTCTCCTCGTACAATTAAAACAGAAATATTTCTTCCTATTGCAATATTTCGAATCAAGTCAAAACAAGTTTTAAAAAAAAGCGAAAATGGGGTTTACAGGCAATAATCTTCGAGGTAATACTATAGGAATTGGTACTGTTGGTATGTCTCCCTAATCAGAAATAAAAGACGTTTGTCTAGTCACAAAATTGAAACATAACCTATTAAGCATAAGTCATTTGGCAGATAATGGTTATGGTATCAATTTTGTGAACGACAAATGTTCTGTATATAAGATGTCTACTGGGAATCCTGTATATAAAGGGATCAGGGAAAATAATATATATGTTTTCTTTCTAGAAAGTACTAACAGTGCAGGTAAGTACCTAGTAGCCAATTAGGATAAAAGTTGGCTGTGGCACATGAGGCTAGGACATGTAAACATGGACACTATCTCACAGTTATCAACTAAAAAACTGGTAAAACGACTCCCAAAATTTTCCTTTAAGAGAGATATGGTATGTTCTGATTATGAAAAGAATAAGACAACTAGGTCATCCTTTAAATCCATCAACGATGTAATCACTTCTAGACCTTTGTAATTAATTAATATAAATTTATTTGGTCCTAGTAGAGTCGCTAGTCTTGGCAGTAAACTCTATGCCTTTGTTATAGTTGATGATTTCTCTCGTTATACTTGGGTGTACTTTTTATCAAATAAAAGTGATGTCATTTTTGAATTTCAAATATTTTACAAAAAGGTACAAAATGAAAAAGGCTTCATGATTACTCGAATACGAAGTGATCATGGTGACGAATTCGAAAATACTGATTTCAAAAAATTTTATGATGATAATGGATATTACTGTGAGTTTGTTTGTCCTAGAACTCCTCAATAAAATGGTGTTGTGGAGCGAAAGAATCATACTCTAAGCGATATAGCTAGAGTCATGCTGAATCGACATAACCTTCCTAAATATTTTTGGGTAGATACTATAAGTACAACCTGTCACATTTTGAATAGGATGTTAATTCAACCTATATCAAAGAAAAGTCCTTATGAATTATGGTTTGGAAAGATTCCAAACATTTTTTATTTCAAAGTTTTTGGTTGTCGTTGTTTTATCCTGAACACCAAGAATAACTTAGGTTAGTTCGAATCAAAGGCAGACAAAGAAATATTCCTCGGGTATGCTGCCAAGAGTAAAGGATATATAATTTTTAATAAAAGATCTATAATTGTTGAAGAATCGATTAATGTTACCTTCAATGAGCTTAATAGTGATAGATCCAGCGACAGTGATGACGAGGATGTACAAAAAAAATCTAAAGCACCTGAAAATATTGTTACCAACGAGAGCTACCTGGAGAGTCTATCGAAGAAGATGAAATGCATGCAGACCATCCAGAGACACTTGTAATAGGTGATGTATCCAAGGGAGTAAGCATGCACTCTTTTACTAGAGACATGGCAGCAAATGTATTCTTCATTTCTTAAGTAGAACCTAAGTCAGTAGCAGATGCTTTTTCTGATGAGTTTTGGATTGATGCCCTGCAAGAGAAACTTAATCAATTTGAGAGAAACTAAGTTTGGGAACTAGTTCCTAAACCTATTGGTCAATCTATAATTGGTACCAAATGGATGTTTCGAAATAAACTTAGTGAGGATGGACATGTTCTAAGCAACAAAGCACGTCTAGTAGCACAAGATAATAATAAAAAATAAGGGATTGATTATGATGAGACATGCTCCTGTCGCTAGACTAGAGTCTATTTGCATGTTTTGTGCATTTACATATTTTCACAATTTTAAACTTTTTCAAATGGATGTAAGAAAGTGCATTTTTGAATAGGTTTTTAAAGGAAGAGGTTTTTGTGAAGCAACTCCCTGGATTTGAAGATTTTTAAAAACCTGGTCACGCTTTCAAGCTTAAAAAGGCGTTCTATGGACTCAAACAAGCATCATGTGCTTGGTATGAACGCCTAAGTGCTTTTCTACTTCAAAATAGATTTTCAAAAGGAAGGGTTGATACAACTTTGTTTATTAAATCTTCAGTTGACAGTATTTTACTTGTGCAAACTTACGTAGATGACATAATTTTTGGTTCTACTAACGAAAAACTTTGTTAAGATTTTGCTAAGTGTATGCAGAGTGAGTTTGAAATAAGTATAATGGGAGAGATCAAATACTTTCCAGGACTCCAGATTAAACAGCAGTCGCAGGGAACCTTCATCAATCAAGCCAAGTACACGAAGGATTTACTAAAGAAGTATGACTTCGACAACGTAAAGCCTATCGGTACGCCAATAGCAACATCAACAAGCCTTGATATTGATAAAAGTGGAAAACCAGTAGACCAACATAAGTATCGAGGTATCATTGGTAGTTGACTTTATTTAACTGCTAGTCGCTCTGATATCATGTTTAGCATTTGCATCTGTGCATGATATCAAGCTAATCCTAAGGAATCACACTTATGTGCCATTAAGCGTATCTTTTGATACTTTAAAGGAACTTTTACAGTCGGCTTATGGTATCCCAAAACCACATCGTTTGACCTAATCGGTTACCCATATGTTGGTTTTGCTGGATGCAAAGTAGACCGTAAAAGTACAAGTGGTACGTGTCATTTCTTAGAAAAAGCTTTAGTCTCTTGGTTTAGCAAGAAACAAAATTCTATAGAATTATCAAAAACTGAGGCTGAGTAAATCGCAACAGAACGTTGTTGTGCTCATATTTTGTGGATGAAGCAAACCCTAGAAGACTATGGTTTGCACTACATTAGGATTCCCATTTACTGTGACAACACTAGCACTATTTATTTGACAAAGAATCCAGCATGTCATTCACGCACTAAGCACATAAAAATACGTCACCACTTTCTATGTTATCATCAACAACACGGGGATATCAGTCTAGAGTTTATTGACACAGATCATCAACTGGCAGACATATTCATAAAACCACTAGCCAAAAATTGTTTCAACTATCTGCGTCGAGAGTCAGGCATACTTGAATTTTCAGAGTCGTAATGTGTTATAATTAGTGAAAATAATTAAAAACTTAATATTCAACGATTTATTAATTGAAATTATTTTGGTTACAAGCCGAAATGGTCTTTCTGTCAACAAGGCGTAAAAGCCTAAGCGACACGGTGCCAAGTGTCTTCGGACTACCTCTAGCTAGAATCGGGCCCCTACAGCTAACCCAAGGTGATAAATATTAATTAAATCAAAGAATTACAAGTTTATAGGCTATTTTTATAATTTATTACTCAAATATGACCTTAAATACAAGTGATCGAACTCGGTGGGGTCTCTTTTTATAAATAGCAGCATGAACATAAGCCCTTTTCTCCTATTCTCCTTCTTCTTCCTCACGAATAGACACTCGAAGACCCAAAAACCCTGTAACGCCCAAGTCCCAAAATACTTGGGACCAGATACGTATCATGCCAGCTGCATACATACGAAGCACACTCCAATATATGAAAACCTTGTATATATACATAAGCTGTCAAATGTAGTAATCCAAGACAAACTAAATCTCATCCACAATAAAAAGAATAATAGTATAAAATCAACTTGAATATTTATGGTACAATCGTTGGGTGGAGACAAAGTCCACTACCAACTATCAAAAGGAGATAAAGTATACAAGAAAATGATCCATGAAAGCATCAAGACGAACCAAGAGCGATCATCTTCGAAGAAATAGAGACGCCCACAATCTTGGCTAGAACACCTGCAGTAAAGCATGAAAGCACACACCTGGAGAGATAACCAGGTCCTCAGAGGGACGTAGAAAGATACAAGAAGAACATGCCATTATAACTGCATAAGTAAAAATACTATAAACTACAACACAACAGGGTTCCTAACCATCTATGTGATATGCACTTTGAGGACAACGTTCTACGCAGGTGTTGACACAAAGTCACAGTCAACCAAATATTGACAATATTGACTAAATAATATCTGTAATAATTCAATACGACACACGACGTCTACATTAAGCTCAAGACAGAAGACAGCTCAGCTTCCGTGTCTTAGTTGATTCCAGTCTATATTTTACACTTTCTTTGAGTCTAGACTAATGTAATCTGAGTCATGCTGAGCTCTTGAAACTTAGACTATAGCCTACCCAAAAATCCCAAAGCTCCACCAAACCAGAAATTCCTAAATGGTCCCCTTTGAACCACTCTGTGCTCTGGAGACAGAGTTCGGGCCGAACTCTGCCTCCACACAGAGTTCGGGCCGAACTCTGTCCCCTAGAAATCAGGAATCCTAATTTTAGGGTTAGCTGGTTGCTAGTTGTCCAACGGCCAAATATTTGAATTTTCCTACCCGAATTCTGGCCGAATTCTGCCTATAAAAACACTATAAATAGGGCATGAATTCTCTCATTCCAATCCATCCAATCTTCTCTTCTCTTCTCTCTTATAAGCTCAAATAAGCCATATCCTTCCCATCTACTAGCCACAAGCCTCCTAAGTCTCGAGTGCTCAGCATCTCTCAGTTAGAATTCTTGTGCAAGAGTCGAAGAAGTCGCTTGGACAATTCCAAGCAAATCGCCACTGCGATCCTCTGTTAGAAGTTGACGTGCTCTTCTGAAGTAAAGGCACGGTTGTAAACTACTATTTCACAAATAGTGGATTTGAATCCCGAGCTAGAGTTCTCAGGCCTGGACTAGTCCTCCACGAGGGAAACCAGGTTAAAATCGCTGTGTTTGCGTATGCTCTTTTGATCTCCTTTTATTTTCCGCACTTTACTCTGATTATTTATTATTGGTGAAAGAGTTATTTTTAATTGGTCATTTTTCTATATATACTCTATTCACCCCCCTCTAGAGTTGCCAAACTGTTCTTCAATTGGTATCAGAGCTCTGTTCTCTTTATAAGGACTAACATCCTAAGAGCTGATCCATGGCAACCACACAATCCTTGATTTCCAATCATGGTGAAGGTCAGTCCACTCATAGGCCTCCCCTATTTGATGGAACTAACTATACATATTGGAAAACAAGGATGAGCTTCTATCTTAAGTCTCTAGACTTTGACCTGTGGACTGTCATCACTGACGGTTACAAAAAGCCCGTCAGGATAGTTGTCGATGGTGACCTCATTGAGAAACCGCACGACAAATATTCTATCGAGGAGAAGAAACAGGCAAGTCTAGATGCTAGGGCTATTAATGCTTTATTCTGTGCTATAGACAGGAATGAATTCAACAGGGTCTCCACATGCACCACTGCTCATGAAGTATGGAGACTTCTAGAAGTGACGCATGAGGGAACCACACAAGTCAAGGAATCTAAAATAAGCCGTCTCACTCAAGAATACGAAGCCTTCAAGATGAAGCCAAATGAGACGATCACTCAAATGTTTACAAGATTCCTCGACATCATCAATCCTCTATCCTCGCTTGGTAAGCAGTACTCAAACCACGAGAAGATTCGTAAGTTACTCAGAGGGTTGCCAAAGATTTGGAACCCTAAGGTGACGACCATCATAGAAGGAAACGATCTCACATCAATGTCAATGGAGACCTTGATGGGTAAGCTCATGACTCACGAGCTTGACCTCAAGGACTTCGAAGAGCCTGCTCCGAAGACCAGGAAGATCGCACTCAAAGCTCATCGACGAAGGGATGATCACGATGATACCGAAGACGATAACTCAGATGATGAAGACCAAGCTCTCATGGTTCGCAACTTCAGAAAATTTCTTCGCTTCAATCGAAGGAAGAAGGATTCACAAGAAGATGATGAAGAAGAGCCAACCTGTTACGATTGCAAGAAGACTGGACATGTCCGAAAAGACTGCCCATTCTTGAAGAAGAGCAACCGCTATGAGAAGCCATACAAAAAGAACTCATCAAAGAAATATGCTAACACAGGAATTTGGCATGAAAGTGAAGCGAGTGACTCCGAGGAAGAAAAAGGCTCTTCTCAAGATACAGCAAATGTGTGCCTAATGGCAACTTCTAACAAGGTATCTAACGAAACTCTATATGACTTCTCTGTTGATGAACTTGGCGATGCTTTTACTGATTTACTCGATGATCACAAAAAGGTCATTGGTAAATACAAACATGCCAAGGACAAAATCAAAAGTCTGGAAGATGAGATACAAAGAATTTCTTTACTTCTTGATAATGTTAGAGACACGTCACCCACTGATGCCACTAATGAAGTATCCAAGCTTAAAATAAGCTTACATGATGCTGAAGCACGTATTGAGCAACAAGCTCAAGAAATCACTACTCTCAACACGTTGCTTGCTGAAGAAAAGAGTAGACACAAAATCTCCATGACTAAAATATATGGCTTGAATATTAAGGTTGATGAATTGCAAGCTGCTTCTAAGAGATTAGAAACCAAATTGGGTAAACAGGTGCTTCAACCTCAAACCCAATCACATATGCACAACACCACTCATGCTAGTCAACCACGTCATTCTCATGCAGCACATAACCATGCATTTATATACACAAACTTTCACAAACCACGTGCACGTAAGAATAATTCTCATTCAGTACACAATCATCATGTTGCACAAAGACACAATCAACATCACCTCACACATAGAAATCATCATCATGCTATGCCATATAGACAAGATCATCATGCCATGCCATATAGACAAAATAATCATGCTATGCCACATAGACAAAACCATCATACCATTTCACAATCACATGCCATGCCATATAGACAATATCAACATGTCACACATCATAGACAATATCATCATACCATGTCATATAGACAAAATCATTATGTTATGCCACATAGACACCATCACCATGCCACTCATTCTATGCATAATCATCATAACTCTTCACATCATGATCATCCACATCCTGCTGCTTACAGATATTACTCTCATGCTTCTAGTATAAATAAAAATACTATCTGTACCTACTGTGGATCACATGGACACATCTCACCACAGTGCAGAGTTAGAAGACTGGTAGATAAAAAGATATATGCTTGGTTTCCAAAGACTAACTTTTCAGGACCCTCAAGAATTCGGGTACCAAAGGTCACATCTACTCTTGATGTAGGTGGACCTTCCCTCCTCAACTGAAAGTAAGTGGATTCTCGATAGTGGATGCTCGCGACATATGACGGGAGACGCAAATCTTTTTGCATCACTATCGATGAAGAGAGAAGGATATGTATCCTTCGGTAACAATCTCAAAGGGCACATAATAGGTAATGGTATCATTGGTCATCCTCCTTCTCCTGTAATAAAGGATGTCTGCCTAGTGATCGAGTTAAAGTATAACCTGCTCAGCATTAGTCATCTTGCTGATCATGGATATGATATTAACTTTGGACAAAACAGTTGCTACATCTATGATAGGTCAACAGGAGACATTGCTTTTGAAGGGAAAAGAGAGGACAACATATATATTTTCTATCTTTCTATAAATACTAACAATGCAGGTAGATGTCTATATGCCCACAAAGACGAACGACTACTTTGGCACCAGCGTCTTGGTCATGCCAACATGGATGCTATATCCAGGCTGTCTACCAAGAAGCTAGTGAGAGGATTGCCTGACATCACATTCAAAAAGGATACGATATGTGCCGAATGTGAACTAAACAAGGCAACTAAATCCTTATTTCATTCCATCAACTCTGTAAGTACTACTAGACCCTTACAACTACTTCATATGGATTTATTTGGTCCTAGTAGAATAGCTAGCCTTGGTGGTAAACTTTATGCATTTGTTATTGTTGATGATTTTTCGAGATTTACTTGGGTTTTCTTTCTCGCTAATAAGAGCGATGCTATTTCTGTTTTCAAAGTTTTGTAAAGAAAGTTCAAAACGAAAAAGGCTACATGATTACTCGAATCCGAAGTAATCATGGAGACGAATTCGTAAATTATGATTTTGAAAATTTTGTAATGCAAATAGTTTTGATCATGAATTTTCTTGTCCTAGAACCCCTCAACAAAATGGTGTTGTGGAGCGGAAGAATAGAACTCTCGGCGATATGGCCAGAGTCATGTTGAATAAATTTTCACTTCCGAAATACTTTTGGGCAGAAGCTGTCAGTACAGCATGCCACATTTTGAATAGGGTGCTGATTCGTCCTATTACGAAGAAAACACCCTATGAGCTTTGGTTTGGGAGAACCCCCAATGTTTCTTATTTTAAAGTTTTTGGTTGTAGATGTTTTATCCTTAACACCAAAGACAACTTAGGCAAATTTGATGCCAAAGCTGACGATGGTATCTTTCTTGGTTATGCCGCCAAGAGTAAGGGATATAGAGTTTTTAATAAACACTCACTTATTGTGGAAGAGTCAACAAATCTGACTTTTGATGAAGATAACAGTGCAGTAAGTACTCTTGATGATGACGTTGAGCCATCAACTTCTACTCCAATGAATACTTCAACCGAAGCTGATTCTCTGGAGGGTTTGCCTAAGAAATTCTCTTTCAAACCTTCTCATCCAGAAAATTTAGTAATAGGAGAAGTTTCACGTGGAGTAACTACTAGATCATCACTAAGAGACTCCGTTGCTAGCACTGCCTTTATTTCACAAGTAGAGCCTAAAAACATTTCTGAAGCCTTTAATGATGTATTTTGGATTTCTGCTATGCAAGAAGAACTCAACCAATTCGAGAGAAGCCAAGTATGGGAACTCGTTCCTAAACCGGTTAATCACTCGATAATTGGTACTAAATGGGTTTTTAGAAACAAAGTAAATGAAGATGGTTCAGTCACACGTAACAAAGCTCGTCTAGTAGCTCAAGGATACAACCAAGAGGAAGGTATCGACTACGATGAGACGTATGCTCCTGTTGCTAGACTAGAATCCATTCGGATGCTTTGTGCTTTTGCTAATTTTTAAAACTTTAAATTATTTCAAATGGATGTGAAAAGTGCTTTCTTGAATGGTTTTATTAAAGAGGAAGTTTATGTGAAACAACCTCCTGGCTTTGAAAATCACAAATTTCCCGACCACGTGTTCAAGCTAAAGAAAGCGCTTTATGGCCTCAAACAAGCCCCCAGAGCTTGGTATGAAAGGCTAAGTAGCTTCTTACTTGAGAAAGGTTTTTTAAAAGGGAAAATTGACACTACACTGTTTATAAAATCTTTTAAAGATACTATTCTGTTGATTCAAATTTATGTTGATGATATCATTTTTGGGTCTACTGATGAAACCCTCTGTCAAGAATTTGCCAAGTGTATGCAGACGGAATTTGAGATGAGTATGATGGGAGAGCTCAACTACTTTCTTGGCCTGCAAATGAAACAAATGGCTAATGGAACTTTCATCTGTCAATCGAAGTATACCAAGGACATGCTGAAGAAGTTCGATCTTGACAACGTCAAACCAATCAGCACTCCAATGGCTACTTCAACCAAACTCGAACCAGATGAAAGCGGCAAACCTGTTGATCAACGTAAGTATTGAGGTATAATAGGCAGCTTACTTTATTTAACTGCTAGTCGTCCCGATATCATGTTCAGTGTTTGCCTATGTGCTAGATATCAAGCTAATCCTAAGGAATCACACATGACCGCGGTTAAGCGTATCTTTCGATACCTTAAGGGTACGGTTACAGTAGGCCTATGGTATCCCAAGTCCACATCATTTGACCTTATTGGTTACTCTGATGCTGACTTCGCTGGATGCAAGGTCGACCGTAAAAGTACGAGCGACACGTGTCATTTATTAGGAAAGGCTTTAGTCTCCTGGTTTAGCAAGAAGCAGAACTCTGTAGCACTATCCACAACAGAAGCTGAATACATAGCAGCTGGGCGTTGTTGTGCACAAATTCTGTGGATGAAGCAAACCCTTGAAGACTATAAGTTATCTTTCATGCATATTCCTATATTCTGTGACAACACTAGTGCTATTAATTTGACTAAGAATCCTGTCTGTCACTCACGCACTAAACACATTAAGATCAGACACCACTTTTTGCGTGATCATCAGTAAAATGGCACGATTAACTTAGAGTTTATTGACACTGATCATCAGCTAGCAGATTTCTTTACTAAGCCATTATCCGAAGAGCGCTTCAATTTCCTTTGTCGTGAACTCGGAATTTTGGATGAAGCAGTTATAAGTTGAGACTCACCTGCGTAAATATCGAGTATATTTTGATTCTTTTACGACGAATTTGGTATGGGTACAAGCCGAAAGGGTCCTTCTGACAACAAGGCGTAAAAGCCTAAGCGACACGGTGCACTAGTCCTCAGGACTACCGCTAGCTGGGATCCGGCCCCTGCAGCTAACCCATGGCAAATTTGAAATATTGAATTACAATATATTTCTTTGTTTATTATATGGTTTGTTTCGATTTAATATTGCCTAATTTATTTTTCTAAAGTTCATTCTGACTTTTGTGTACCTCTCTATGTACTTCAATGAATTCATCAAACTTTTATCCTCTCTATCTTTTTTTTTCAACACTTAACCATTTTTTTATCTTTTCAGCCTATTTTCAGTTCTGGACCACTAATCCAGAACTCGGGCCGAACTCTGCCCCTAACAGAGTTCGGGCCGAGTTCGGTCCCTATTGGTCCAGCGTCGGGATCAGCCTCTGCCATTGGATCAGTTTAGATCATACGGTCAGAATTTCTTCCGACCAACGAAAACCCTCTCTTATATTTTGGGTTTTCATCTCTCTCCTTCACTATTACCTCCTTCCTCACCTCTCCAAACTCTTTCCTTCAAACCCTAACCCTAGTTTTTGATCTAGAGTGCTCCATTGCTCCTCAAAATCAAGGGAAAGGGGTTTCTCATCATTCTCTTCCACTGTTTATTTATCATTTGAGGTATCATTCTTATCTTCTATACTTCAAATTATCAAGTTTATTTTTTGTTTATGGCTCCTCACTTGTTCAATCGTGGAAAAAGGATTCGAACTGAGAGTGTTTCCTCTTCGGATTCTCCTCCTTCAATTGAACAAATCATTGACCAACTTCAACCCCCCTCATCCATTGTTCAATCCACCTCGTCCTCGAAATCCTTCTACCTATGACAACCGATTATTTGTCTCACTAGATGCATCAAACAACTGGTTTAGTGACTTTTGGAATCGTCAGGTATTCGCAGGACATCCTATTAATTTTTCTATATTCTCTCAATATGATTCTTTATTTCATGACCTCTGTTTTGATGAGCTAGTCACTACCACTTCTGCTATCTATCGTCATGCTGTCCAAATGTTCTACTGCAACATGACCTTTGATGACCTCCATATTCATTCACGAGTTGCAGGTATCAATATATCCTTTGATGACTTTGACTTAGCCGAATATCTTGATCTTCCAGAGCCCACTTCTTGGAAAAAGCTTGTTGACGCTCGATCGTTCCGTTTTCCCGACGGGATTTCCCTTGAGAGCTTCAAGGACGATTTGTGTACTCCATACACACGTCCTCGCAAGCTCATGGCTAAATATCTCAACCCATATTTTTCTGACCTTCATTGGATAATCTCTAACACCATTCTACCCAAAACAGGTTCTCCTGATGACATCACTTATCTTGGCATATCTGCTCTTTATCATCTTTACTTTGGAATTTCTTTCAATCTTCCACGTTCTATGATGGACTGGATGATTCACTGTAGGAAGAAAACCACGAGCTCTGGTTTATCCTTTGTACCTTCCTATGATCTTTCGTGCATTTCACATACCACTTGACACCTGTCCATTTTTGCCTGCTCCTGCCTTTCTATCCAAGGCACGACGCCTTCAGGCAGCCATCGCCTCTCCTGAGACTTCTGAGCAGTCTGCTGATGAGGAGCCTGACGCCCCTCCACTCGGTCAGGATGCACCACTTCCACCTGCCACTCTTGAGTCTATTCAGACTATGCTCCGGGATCGTTTTGACCTTGAGGACGAGCGCTGGACCCAGCTGGATTATCGTACTACTCTACAGATGAGTGCCCTCGGCAACTCCCTGCATGATATACGGTACTCCATGTCTCATCATCTGCACAATCCCATGGAGCGGGATCCTGAGCACGCGGGCCATCGCATTGATGATCCATGGGTCATACGTTACATGGATCCGGATGCTGCATTTCTGGACCCCCGTCGCTCCTTCCCTGGTCCTTCAGACCCTCCAGGACCTTCTCGTGCTCCGTGATGGAGATTGGCTAGATCAGCTGCTGCTACTGATGATAATCTTAGTTGATGCTTTTTGATTTCAGTTATTTAGTTTATTATGGATTTATGTACTTGGTTTTATGTACTCAAACTCTGGTTGTGTGTTTGACACTTGGTTTTGTGGATGACATTTTATGCTCATAGTTTTACTTTATGCTAGTGACTCATTTTGTTTAGTCATACACTGTTTTTCTCTGCTTGGTGTGGTTGTATCACTCTTAATTGTCTTTACTGCAGTTTATATGATCTTTCATTCATATGCAGTCTATATTGCTAACTGCCAAAAGGGGGAGAACTATGTATATTCTGGCTAGATATATTTAGTATCATATCTTTCGCTTTCGTATATCTGTGCTTGTTTGTGCTTTTTGGAGATATTATACAGGTTCAATGCATTCTTTACGGGGGAGCTATCTCTTCTAGCTCAGCGCCATTCACTGATCACGGGGGAGCTCTTATTTCTAGCTCGGCATCGATTATGGGGAAGCTATGTTGCTATGATCAACTGTGTCCAGGTATGAATGTTGAATATACATATATTATTTTGTCAATTATCAATATGGGGGAGATTGTTGACACAAAGTCACAGTCAACCAAATATTGACAATATTGACTAAATAATATCTGTAATAATTCAATACGACACACGACGTCTGCATTAAGCTCAAGACAGAAGACAGCTCAGCTTCCGTGTCTCAGTTGATTCCAGTCTGTATTTTACACTTTCTTTGAGTCTAGACTAATGTAATCTGAGTCATGCTGAGCTCTTGAAACTTAGACTATAGCCTACCCAAAATCCCAAAGCTCCACCAAACCAGAAATTTCTAATGGTCCCCTTTGAACCACTCTGTGCTCTGGAGACAGAGTTCGGGCCGAACTCTACCTCCACACAGAGTTCGGGCCGAACTCTGTCTCCTAGAAATCAGGAACCCTAATTTTAGGGTTAGCTGGTTGCTAGTTGTCCAACGGCCAAATATTTGAATTTTTCTACCCGAATTCTGGCCGAATTCTGCCTATAAAAACACTATAAATAGGGCATGAATTCTCTCATTCCAATCCATCCAATCTTCTCTTCTCTTCTCTCTTATAAGCTCAAATAAGCCATATCCTTCCCATCTACTAGCCACAAGCCTCCTAAGTCTCGAGTGCTCAGCATCTCTCAGTTAGGATTCTTGTGCAAGAGTCGAAGAAGTCGCTTGGACAATTCCAAGCAAATCGCCACTGCGATCCTCTGTTAGAAGTTGACGTGCTCTTCTGAAGTAAAGGCACGGTTGTAACTACTATTTCACAAATAGTGGATTTGAATCCTGAGCTAGAGTTCTCAGGCCTGGACTAGTCCTCCACGAGGGAAACCAGGTTAAAATTGCTGTGTTTGCGTATGCTCTTTTGATCTCCTTTTATTTTCCGCACTTTACTCTGATTATTTATTATTGGTGAAAGAGTTATTTTTAATTGGTCATTTTTCTAACATGCATCTGTTGACAGTTATTCCTACGCATGCGCACTGGTGATCAGCCAACACGTAAGTGACCACTACATGATACTCACAACTCACACACACTCGTGATACAATTGTAACAAAGTCAATGACATGCACTCTATTGACGGCAGTCTCTTAACTCTAGGTCCACAAGCAAAAGAAAATAATAAACAAGGAATATAGACACAATAAATGAAATAAAATGCAACTAAATGTAAGCAATAAAGATGGCAAGGTATCTTACCTGAGGTTATGTGCAAAAGAATAATCCAGTAGCTCGACCGGCAAATAAATAAAGCAAGAAAAGTCAAATCCCGCAGATGATCCGGATGCTGCAACAAACATCACGAACGAGTTTGGAATAAAAGATATACCTAGGAAATACCTGTCCAAAAGTTAAATTCTGGAACAGGGGCAAAATCGTAATTTCAGGTCAAAACGATGTCCGACGTTGGACCCGCTTTGCACCGAAATGCGTACCTAATGTCTACGGTCTTTAAAGTCGTCAAACTACATGTCTACAGATTTGTTTTGATGAGGCGAACCCAACGGTATGTCCAATTTTGGATTTCGGTGGGCCGTGCACAAAATTGTCCGTTGAGTGGGATTGTGGGCCCGCCAAAATAGCGTCCCGATCAACCTTCTCAAATTTAACCAAACTTGGCTCACAGGACCAGAAAAATATTTCGAGTCCAATGGCGCAAATCTCGTCACAATTTGATGAGTGTACACAAAGTTGTGACTTAATTTGCAAAGGGTCGATACGGGGGTATCTCGATGGATACGCACTAGTTTCGTCGCGCACAAGCAACGAAATCGGGTTCCGTCAGTTTCCACACATCGAAAACATCCATACGCGCCTTTCGATGCATATAGTGCACGACCACGTCGCCCAATTTTTTGGGGCGGACGCCGTATCGGGATTTTTTCTAATTTTCAAAAACAAAATTTATAATTTGTTCGTGAAACTTCAACAACATGTAACTTTTTACTCAATAAATGAAAAGTGAATCTAGAAGGTGCCTTACAATCTTAGTTATGTTGTCTTTGACTATCTTTAATTAGTTTCTATAAAATTTTAATGTACAGAACGAAAAGCAGCCGACAAGTTGATGTTTTAAAATAGTTTTTAGTTTTACAGAAAACATGTTTTTCTTTAACTTCGTCTCGATTTTTCGAGCAAGTCGAAGGGTTGTTTCTAAATCCATCTGGAGGATCTCAAAGAGCGTCAAGTCTACTTTCCAAAAAATCTTACGGATCAAAAATTGGTGCAACAAGTAAAAAGTTACGTCATTGGTGTTGGCCCAATGATTATATTGTGTTTTGAATATGGCTAATCAGTTAAGTTTAACATAATGATGTCACTAATATTCATATACTCACTATCATGTTGCTACTTAAACTTAGCATTGTCCTAATTGTCCTATATTATATTGCTATGCTTGTATCGTACTGTAACATATTTCTTGGCCTAACATGCTATCATGTTGTTACTTAAACTTAGCAATGTCCTAATTGTCCTGTATTATATTGCTATGCTTGTATCGTACTGCAACATATTTTGCTGGCCTAACATGTATTTGTAGACATGCAGTAAGCACGATCAAACATGATCAAACAGGACATAGGCAATGAAGAATTAATGATGGAGCGAAGACGGCGTCATACAAAAAGATTTCTCCGAACCGCCTAGCGACCTATCCGGGGCCTCGCATCGGGGGTTCTGCTGCCCGGTCAGCGGACAGGGGTCGCCCCCGTCAGGGGTTCGGGGGCGAAGCCCCCGAAAGGTATTCAGATTTTCAGATCTGTATATCTTTAGACGACTGCTGTCAGGGAAAAAGACGTCTTCAGGGCTGCTCAAATATCAGAAGAAAGGCATCATCAAAGGGCTCTTGGTTTTCCTACTTGTTCTAAGTCTGTAATCTTCAATTTATTGAGTCTAGAAGAATGTGTACGTTGAGTCGCACTGAGTCATCTCAACCCCTAGCATATCTCTCTAAAGCTCTACCATACAACAGACCAATTCCTGAACCAAGCCCAAGCTCCACAAAGTCCAAAAGCCCAATGGACCAATTCTGTCTGCTGGAGACAGAGTTCGGGCCGAACTCTGCCTCCATACAGAGTTCGGGCCGAACTCTATCCCCTGATTTCCAGCATCCTGATTTTTAGGGCCTGCTTGCTACAAGCTGTCCAACGGCCAAAAATTTGAATTATCCATACCGAATTCTGGCCGAATTCTGCTTGTCCCGAACCCTATAAATAGGCCTTGGTTTCTCTCATTTGAAACCATCCACTCTTCTATTCTTCTTCTCACATAGCCTATATAGTCAAGAGCCTTACTCTTCCAATCTACTAGCCACAAAACTTCCTAAGCCTCAAGGTGCTCAAGTACGATTTAGCTAGAAGTTTTTGTGCAAGAGTTGAAAAGAAAAGTCACTTGGACAATTCCAAGTCGCTTGGAAAAATCCAAGCAAATCGCCACTGCGATCCTCTGTAAGAAGTTGACGTGCTCTTCTGAAGAAAAGGCACGGGTTGTAAACTACTATTTCACAAATAGTGGATTTGAATCCTGAGCTAGAGTTCTCAGGCCTGGACTAGTCCTCCACGAGGGAAACCAGGTTAAAACTGCTGTGTTTGCGTATGCTCTTCTGATCTTTATTTACTTCCGCATTTCCTTCTGATTTATTTACTATCTTGATAGTTATTTTGTGGAGGTGATATAGAGTTAATTTTTATTTGGTGATTATCGACACAAACTCTATTTACCCCCCTCTAGAGTTGCCTACACCTGTGTTTTCAATTGGTATCAGAGCAAGGTCTCTATTGTTAGGCTTAACATCCTTAGAGTAGATCCTTGTTTATTTGTGTATGGCATCGTATTCTTCCTCCTCCGATGAAGAGGGTTTTACTTCTAGTAGCATAGACAATCATGTTTCTTCTAAATGCAATAAGTGCTCTAAGTGGAAAGCCATGGCTAACCAATCCTTAAAGTTTGCTAAGGCTTTTCATTCTACAAATGAAGAACTTGTAGAAAAGGTTATTCATTTAGAAGAAGCTAATGAGTTTTTGAGAAATGAAAATAATGTTTTATTATCTAGACTTGACTCTCAAAACTCATCTTGTGTTTCTTTAAAGAGTTTGAATGATTCTTTAATTTTGAAAATCAAATCTCTTTCCTCATCAATAGAAGATCTTAAGAAGCAAGCACATGAGCTAAATCATTTGCATGATTCTTCTATTGACTCTTTAAAGAAACAAAATGATGATTTTATTTCTAGAATTGCTTTATTTGAAAAAGAGAATTATGCTTTAAATGCTAAATTTGATTCTCTTACTTGTTTGCATAATAATTTGTTATTAGAACATGATATTCTTAAGACCAAATCCATGCATAGTGATTCTCTTACTTGTTGCATAATGATTTGCTATTAGAACATGATATTCTTAAGACCAAATCCATGCATAGTGATTCTCTTACTTGTGTGCATAATGATTTGCTATTAGAACATGATAGTCTTAAGACCAAATCCATGCATGCTCACTCTAGAGTATTCATCATTCTAGTATGTCACATGTTCATAATCATGCTCATTCGATACATGTGAACACACTAGTATTAGGTGCTTCTATTGCTCTCGCATTGGACACATGAGTGTAACTTGTCCTATTCGTAGGAGTTTTTCTACCAATGCTAGAGTAAATAGTATATGGGTCCCTAAAGCTAACAAATGTGGATCCAAGTTTATTTGGATACCAAAGTCTTCGCCTATTGTAGGTGGAGCTTCTTGTATCAGGACATAGCACCGAGGAAGCGTGTTGGTGGTTGCAAAGCTCAAAGGTCATCTAAGCAATTGCACCAACACAAGTGTGGCCACTAGAGCCATTTGGTAACATGCTAAACGATTCTCTTTAAATGGTTTATATTTGTTGAATCTAGCATGTTTCTTTTGATGTCTTGCTACTAGCTCACATTGATATCTTTTAGTTGCTTATTATATAAATTAATGTGAGATATAATACTAGCATGCTTAGTTGATTTTCTTTCTATTTCTTTATATAGCATGACTAGTTACATAGCTTTATATGATTAGTTCACACTATGTAGTTTATCACTCATTTTCTAGTAGTGTGATACATTTATATATGCATGCTCGTTATTCTTAATCCTTATTTACAAAGCATGCATATCACTCTAGTCCATATGACCTTGGTTTTGATTTGAGTTAATATAATTTTATCTCTTCATCTTTAAAAGTTTTGAGATAGTTACTTCTTGCCAATTTGTATTTAGTATATCATTGGTATTTGTGAATATATGTGTTTAGCACAAGCTTCATCACTTGATAAGTATATACTTATACTTCTTGTTAACCTTGTGCTTACATAATATATTTATTATTGATTCTCATGTTTTATTTTGATTATCCTATTGAGAATCAATTATGTCTTTGTCTAATAAAGTCTATTTATACGTGCTTTTGAATTTGTGATAGTTTTTCAAACATTCATGATGGATACATGACTATATTCATTAAATCTTCATTTACATGTAGATCATGTATTTATTATATTGACATCTATTTTTATAAATATCTTTATGTGGGCATATGAGATAAGCTCAAGTTTCATATTATTTGAAGAGTATTTATTCATACTTGTGCTTACCTTATAATTTAGCTATTGATTCTTTTGACTAAATTTGTGTTATCTCTACTTGAATCAATTAGCTTATTCCTTAAAGTCTTCTTTTTGATGATATCTTATTGGCTTTTATTTGTTGACTTTATGGATACATGTCTTTCACTCTTATTTTGATCTTTTTCGCTTAACCATTTTTCAGCCTGATTCCAGTTGTCACCAGAATCCAGAATTCGGGCCGAACTCTGCCCTTACCAGAGTTCGGGCCGAATTCGGCCTGGCTGTTCCAGAACCGGAAACAGCCTCAGCGTTGATCAATTATAGATCCAATGGCCATTATTGATTCCAAATGTGATATTTATTTATTCAAATGCCTTTAAGTTGGAATGTTGAGAGAAAAATTTATTAGTGTCTTGTTCATGACTTTTATGGAAGTTCTTTTAAGAATTGCTTGGTTTTGTGCTTTACCTTACTTGTTGAGATCATACTTATTTTGAGTATGAATCTTCTATATATTTATTTTATAAAGTGTATTTGAAAATATTTGTTTTGAAAATATTCTTAGCAAATTTTGATGACCATTCTTTCATTATTATTTGGGTATTTACCTCTCTTATTCAAATGATTTTTATACTTTGATGTTGTTTGATGATATTGCATATATTCCTCTAAATCTAATTTCTTAAAAGTAAAGAACATTTTGGGAACAAGCCGAAAGGGTCTTCTTTCATACAGGTGTAAATAGCCTGAAGCGACACGGTGCACTAGTCTTCGGACTACCGCTAGCTGGGAACCGGCCCCTACAGCTAACCCAAAGTGATCAACACTTTATAGACTTAAGATTTATTAAGGTCTACTTGCAACCATTATCTAGTTCTGGATCCTCCCCTAAGTTCCAGAATACTTCATCATATCTAGCCTTATATTTGAGCTAAATATTTTATTATTATTGCCCAATGTTTTGTAGCACATGAGAATACATGTAATTGATATATCATACTTCTCATGTCTTTAGCTACTATGGGTTGAACTTTTACTTTGAGATTTTCCATTTCTAGAGAATACACTTTCATAATGGTTATAATTTTGCATTCTCTAGATCAATCTATTATTTCATTATCTTGGGTTAATCTCAATATTTGGCAAAGAGATTTGCTCCATTGTGTTTTCATGAACATCTCTTTTGTCTTTTACTTGATGAGAGTCTAATTCATTTACTTGCTATCTTATACTCTTATCCTTGCTTAGCAAAGAGTATATAAATCATTTTGATCATTCAAAATGTATTACCCTTATTGTGAACTCTATGCTTAAGCATGTATTTTTTTGTTAGTGACTTAAGATTTAATGAGCACTTTATCTGTTAATGGCCTATCATTAATCTTAATTAGTTATGTAGCTTGCTTATTTACGATGTATTGTTAAGCTACATAATTTTTGTTCACTTTCACTCATCTAGCTATCTTCTTGAACTTCAATCTATATGTGATATGCTAGTTTACAAAAACAAGATTTATGAATTTTCTGATTTGTATTCTATTTTAGATACATATGTTTGGTTCTAAAATTAGCTTGACAAATTTTTTTTTATCTTGTTTCCATTGAGATTTGTGATTCATCGCTTAACTTCCTTTCATACTAGTCATTGGTAAGCATCTCTTAAATTTCTCTCATCTTTGAGTCATGATTTTTCATATTATAATTTCTTTGGAATAAATTTGCAATCATTTAAATAAGATTGACTTTTCTATATTTTCCATTGGTTTGTTTATATGGTTGTTTTGATGAGATTTATGACGGATCATAATTATTTATTGGTTTACTTTATAAATGATCCTAATGATTGACTAGTCCTATATTATCTAATTATGTGTTATCAAGTTAATTTATTACTCTACTTTGACTACTCATGGATTATCACATATGCTCTTTGCTATTTGAACTTCATTGGTTTCTTATTAGTATTAGCAAGGTTGGATTATTACCCGTTGATGGGTACATATGTGGTAAAACATACATAGTCCATGCAAAGCAATAAATTGGTTGATCATTTCTTAATTAAATAATCATGGACATGATATTTAAGTTTTATTTTTTATTTTTATTGGAGCTACATTCATGATTGATTTAATTGACTTTATTCCTTTTCATGATGATATTTTCTAATGGTCCTTATTATTCTTGATCATAATGATATTTTTCTAATGGACCTTATTTCTTTTCATGATGATCTTCTTCTCAAAAGATAACATGCATTGATCTATCATATTTCAATATGATATTCTTCTATATAGGTCAGTGTATGTCGTCTTTTGATTACATGTGCTAAATTGAAATATTATTTTGATCGTTCATCTTTAGTGACTAGTAATTGGATATCTCTTCTAAAGATGATATTTTTCGTTCTATGATATTTTTATAGCCTTATATCATTTTTTTTAAGTTATCATTTTATAGACTTTATAGCATTGAGCAAGGGGGAGAAATCAATTGTTGATTTACCCCTATATCTTGAAGTTATCATTTTTTTGCTATAAGTGCTTTAGAACTAGATACGCATATTTTATGGGGGAGCAAATAAATTGGTTCAATTCATTTATACCCTTTAATATGTCGTATACGCAGTTCATCATTGACCCATTTTTTTGGGATATTGATATTTTGTGAAAGGTTTATGAGAGTATATGCAATTGTTTTCATCCTATTATCTCTCTTTTATATGGGTCATCTCGTTAATATTTACTTTCGTATTTTATCTTGATGACTATTGTGTTTTCTTTGATTTGGTTTTCTTTGTATGTTTCTTTTGGCTTTCCTTGTTGAGGACTTCTCCAATATTCATGATTTTATCTATATTGGTCATAGTTTGAGGGGGAGCATTCAATTCGACTGAATTTCTCCTTCTCAAACATTGTTTCTCCTTTACCTTCATGTTTATTCATATAGCATGATAAGGTAATTGAGTTCAAATGCATGAATTTTTGATAAGCAAATAGATTTGCAAATAATGAGATCTTTTTAATTGCTTCTATTTTATATTGATCATTCATTTATTTTGTTTCACTATTTATCTGTGGACAATTATGACTATCATAGTTTTATTGATCAATGTTTCAAGTTTATATATTTCAATTGATATCAAGTTTGTCTATTTCAATATCTCAATTGGTATCTTTCTACTTTGATATCTATTTTGCAATTATCTTATCCCTATGGTTTTTGACTGAATTTTTTTCATAATTCTCTTCCAAAAGTTTTTGGATGTCTTTCTTGGATTTCATGTAATACTATGTTTTTGGATGTCTTTCTTGGATTTCATGTTGGTAAACTATCTATTGATTATTTTATATTCTTTTAGTTTTACCAACTATTTGTGTTTTGACAAGCTATTTTCTATTTGGCACTCTACATTGGGTATGTAGTCTCTATACTTGTCTTTACACACTTCTTCCATTGTTCCTTTTTAGTATATCTTGATCATGATTGTCTATGCCTTCCTCCTTATGCTTGAGTTCGTTTTATCTCTTATTACGGGGGAGCTTATTTTTTGATCATGTCAAAGGGGGAGAAATAAGTTTAAGTTAGCACTCTATCTTCTCGTAATATGTGTTTATTAGTGATATATGCATCTATCGTATCTGTCTTAAACTTAACCGATTTGCCATAATAAAAAAGGAGGAGATTGTTGGCCCAATGATTATATTGTGTTTTGAATATGGCTAATCAGTTAAGTTTAACATAATGATGTCACTAATATTCATATACTCACTATCATGTTGCTACTTAAACTTAGCATTGTCCTAATTGTCCTATATTATATTGCTATGCATGTATCGTACTGCAACATATTTTCTTGGCCTAACATGCTATCATGTTGTTACTTAAACTTAGCAATGTCCTAATTGTCCTGTATTATATTGCTATGCTTGTATCGTACTGCAACATATTTTGCTGGCCTAACATGTATTTGTAGACATGCAGTAAGCATGATCAAACATGATCAAACAGGAAATAGGCAATGAAGAATTAATGATGGAGCGAAGACGGCGTCATACAAAAAGATTTCTCCGAACCGCCTAGCGACCTATCCGGGGCCTCGTATCGGGGGTTCTGCTGCCCGGTCAGCGGACAGGGGTCGAGGGGGCAGCGCCCCCCGTCAGGGGTTCGGGGGCGAAGCCCCCGAAAGGTATTCAGATTTTCAGATCTGTATATCTTTGGACGACTGCTGTCAGGGAAAAAGACGTCTTCAGGGCTGCTCAAATATCAGAAGAAAGGTATCACAAAGGGCTCTTGGTTTTCCTACTTGTTCTAAGTCTGTAATCTTCAATTTATTGAGTCTAGGAGAATGTGTACGTTGAGTCGCACTGAGTCATCTCAACCCCTAGCATATCTCTCTAAAGCTCTACCATACAACAGACCAATTCCTGAACCAAGCCCAAGCTTCACAAAGTCCAAAAGCCCAATGGACCAATTCTGTCTGCTGGAGACAGAGTTCGGGCCGAACTCTGCCTCCACACAGAGTTCGGGCCGAACTCTATCCCCTGATTTCCAGCACCCTGATTTTTAGGGCCTGCTTGCTACAAGCTGTCCAACGGCCAAAAATTTGAATTATCCATACCGAATTCTGGCCGAATTCTGCTTGTCCCGAACCCTATAAATAGGCCTTGGTTTCTCTCATTTGAAACCATCCACTCTTCTATTCTTCTCTTACATAGCCTATATAGTCAAGAGCCTTACTCTTCCAATCTACTAGCCACAAAACTTCCTAAGCCCCAAGGTGCTCAAGTGCGATTCAGCTAGAAATTTTTGTGCAAGAGTTGAAAAGAAAAGTCACTTGGACAATTCCAAGTCGCTTGGAAAAATCCAAGCAAATCGCCACTGCGATCCTCTGTAAGAAGTTGACGTGCTCTTCTGAAGAAAAGGCGCGGGTTATAAACTACTATTTCACAAATAGTGGATTTGAATCCTGAGCTAGAGTTCTCAGGCCTGGACTAGTCCTCCACGAGGGAAACCAGGTTAAAACTGCTGTGTTTGCGTATGCTCTTCTGATCTTTATTTACTTCCGTATTTCCTTCTGATTTATTTACTATCTTGATAGTTATTTTGTGGAGGTGATATAGAGTTAATTTTTATTTGGTGATTATCGACACAAACTCTATTCACCCCCCTCTAGAGTTGCCTACACCTGTGTTTTCAATTGGGAAGTAGGGTACCTTGAGTGGGAAAACTGCTCCGTGGATGACGAGGGACTGTCTTTCGATGCTCCGTTCGTCGCGCACAAAACTTCGTCGCTGGTGAAACAAACTCGTAGGCGAAGAGGGTATGATTAGCCGCAACTTTTGTTTTGGAAGCTTAGAGTTTTAAGGTTTGTGGAGGAATATGTATTTATATCCACTTGTAGCAAAACCTAATACTAATAGGTTTACAAATAATAGAATCCCACGGGTTGGGTTAAGTAGCGTGAGCTTGCTGCTAGCATGGAATTGGTAGGGCCCGCCCACTTTAAGTGGGTGGGTTTGTATATATATATATATATATATTATATATATATATATATATATTATATATATATATATATATATATTTCCTTTTCTTTTCCTTTTCCTTTTCCTTTTTCTTTTCTTTTTCTTTTCTTATTCTTTAAATCTATTATATATAACTATATATATATCCAAAAATCATTTAAATACAAATAACACTTTAAATATCACATAACCAAAATTTAATATATTTAAATATATCTACATATATATATAAATTCAATTCACAATAAATAAACTCAAAATAATAATAATCTTAATAGAATAAACTTGTTTAATAAATCTCTACAAAATAAAATAATAATAAATTAATAAAAATTGCTCCAATGGGTGAACTGTACACACACCCTTATCCGGGTGCAGAAACATGTACAATCTTGTAAAATATTATTTAATAATAAAAATACCAATAATTGTACGAATAATTAAATAATTAGAAATTGCACATAAATTCTAAAGTAATTTAGAAAATATTTGTATATACATAAAATATTCCTATATGGCCACCTTAGCCACCCCACATGCTCACATGGGCGTAAATTTGGTTCGGGCTCTGTTCGGGCTGAATTGGCCAAACCGGGTCATCAAAAAAATAAATAAAACCATAAATTATATAAATTCATTTTTAAGTCAAATAAAATAATAAAGAAATAATTAAAGAAAAAAAGGAGTTTTACATCCTACCCAACTTACAAGAATTTTGTCCTCAAAATTTAGGAATAATAGGATAGATAGGGTTAGGGGATAGGAAGAGTTTCGTCGATACCAAATATAATTAAAATTTTGGAGGAGGTGATAAAACGGCGTTCAACACCACCATGCAATAGAAAATTGTAGAGTCGATATATACAAAAATATCATGGTTATGGAATTGAATATGTGTTGCCAGTGAAGGTAGCAAAATTTCGATAATCCAATTTGGAGAGTAATAAGGAATTGAGTAGATCAAAGAGAATAATTTAGACATTTGGGATATGTGGTTCCTAGAGAGAGACTGGAGACTAATCGCCTCGATTAAGAGTTTGATTTAAGTGAATGATTAGCATTATTCTTGAGTGCTCAAGAACAATTGGAAGGACACGATAATAATTCTAGAGTTGAAGAATGAGGGGTAGTTAAAGGCGAGGATTCAGCCACATGAGTCGGTCAGTGGCTATCTATTTGTGTATAATTAACCGATTGGGCAACCAAAGATGATACCTTGAGTCTATCTAGCAAGTACAGTGCCTTGTCTTTCCAAAATAAGTGAAAGACAAGAACAACAAAGGTTTCAAAGACGGTGTTATATATTGAGTATGAATTGCGGGGTTCATAGGCGGCAAAAATAATTCAAAAGAGAATTGTCAAGGTTGTCGCGGATGAGACTCTAAGGCAAGTTTACTATGTCTCCATCCACGTAGAATAATATGTGATAAGCGAACCAAAGTGCAATAGGTTGATCAGACCATCATGCACCGGTTCTGATTAGACAATATGTTAGTGGGTGCATCCAATAAAATATGTCATGATCACGCTTGATAACGAAATAAGCTTGTAAAACTGAAGCTACGTTAGCAGCGTGAGATAGTCAAAATATGAGCAAGGCAGGTACTGATGAAAGAAGTTTTAAATAGTCCCAGATCTTTTAAAATCAAGGCTCGTCCGATGTTTGGGCCTATACAGTTGTCCTAGTGTTTCTTTATTTATGGCTTGGTAGACTAGATAAGGTAGGGTCCTCTGAATTTATAGTCTAAGTGAACTTACTAATGTGGTTCACAAGAAAAAAAGGTTTGTTAGGTGGTGAGGTATTCTACCCAACTTAAAAGAGTTAAGCTATTAGTGTGATGGGACAATGGGTCAAGCAATCAAGATAAAGCACAAATTTAAGCATTTACGGAATTAAGTAGAACAAAATCACATATCGGTCGAAAGAATTGAGTCGAGATGGCCCTATCCGTGGTCAAAAATATATCGGTATCATGGTAAAGGTTTAGTTTAGCCATTTTGATCAGAAGGTCATATCATGAAAATAGTGTACAAGGAGACGTGTTCTAGTGGGACATGATATATCTACATGAAGGTGGACTTGTCTAGGTCTTACATATAAAAATTTTTGGAAGGAAAAGTCTAGTGTTGTGCTCCAAATATCCAAGTCACGGTAAGGGACGCCAAAAGATCAAAAATAGAAGGTGGAAGTTTACGAGGTGATAATTAATGCACAAAAATAAAGAAGATCAAGTTAAAGCATGAAATAAAATTAATTAAAGAATCCAGTAAAAATAATTTAGGAACACAATTTCGGAGAGAAGATAGTCTTCTAGATGAATACAGTTAAGGAACCATTAGATCATTATTCAAATTGCAAATGGGTTAGAAGGTCGCAATTAAAAGATCTAGAATTGAAGGAAGGTCGAGTAAGCCGAGGTGGAAATACAGTCACATAGCTGGGTAGATGACTAACAACACTTGTGTATATACTACTATCATGGTCATGGGTGACATGACAATTAGTGTGGAATACTCAGTAGGGTTATCTTGGGGCCTACCATTAAAATTTAACTCAAGTATCCTCCAAAAATTTTAAAATTAAACTTTCAAAAATACACCACCAAAATTTGTATTCACTCCAAGCCGTTCAAATTTATCATAAAAAATTTAAATCACTCATAAATATCAAAGCAACATTTTATCACGTTACTACTAACCTTTTCCAAAATTAACGTTTAAATTCAACTATTTAACTCAAGAGTTCATAATTTACGAATCCATAAAAATTTTACAATCATCAAAAATTTAACACTCTAAAATTTTCAAATAACTTATAATAAAACTCTTAGCATATTAAAAGCAATCTCAAAAATTAAGCTCAATGCTCTCATAAATTTTAACTTCTATTCATGCTAAGTTTATTCCAACAAAATCATAACTTTTAAATGGTGTCTTCCTTTATTCAATCAAAATAACTTTCCATCACATCCTTCAAAATTCTCCTAAAATTTTAATATTAGCAATCCCTCATAAACTAAATTTTCAAATAATCTGATCAGTCAAATTTTTTTTTGTTTTACCAAAAATCTAAATAGTTTTGTAAATCCTCAATCATAGGACACCATTTAAAATAAAAATTTCTCAAAAATCGTTTTCATAACTTTCAAATATTTTAAACCAAAATTCACCGTCATAACTTCCAGTTAAAAATTAAAATTTACTAAACACAAAATCGCAAGTTGTACAACGCAAATTTAAATAATTCCTATGGCCATTTTAAAAGCTAAGATCATTTTCAACCAAATTTATAGCTGTTCATAGGTGTATAACTATAATACAATAAATCATAAACATTAAAACTCGAAAATCAAATAAATTTTATATTTGTTCAAAGATGATATCTATCACCCAAAACTCTAAATATCACAACTCAAAAAGCAAATCAATTTTATACTTGTGCAAGGATGTACAACTATAACCCAATAAATTATAAATATCAAATCTTGAAAATCAATCAATTTCTTAAACCAAGTATAAAATTCTATAAATCCTCTGGTGTTTACTATTTAGAAATCTTAAGGTTAAAACTTTCCGTGATAATATCCTACTTTACCAATTACTAATCATTAAATCACACTAAAAAGCCTTTTTAACTCAATTAGAGTCTTGAATGTATTCCAATTGCCAATATAACCATTCTAGCCATATGTGTTTGACCTATGAGCATATACTAGTGTAGTCATCTTCTTAGTTGACACTAAGTATGAAAATAAGAATCAACGGTAGAAAGAAATCAAGCAAGATGCAATTCAAGGAAGTCGATCGAGAGTTCGGAATGTGAAGCCAAGGGAAGAAGTCAAGCTGTATGGATGAGATTCCTAGATTCTAATCCTATGTTGTAGGCTCACATCGATATAATAACGTAACCGAAGTAACAAACTCGACCTGCATGGGCCACCACAAAAACATGTAACGCCCCAGTCCCAAAATACTTGGGACCAGATACGTATCATGCCAGCTGCATACATACGAAGCACACTCCAATATATGGAAACCTTGTATGTATACATAAGCTGTCAAATGTAGTAATCCAAGATAAACTAAATCTCATCCATAATAAAAAGAATAATAGTATAAAATCAACTTGAATATTTATGGTACAATCGTTAGGTGGAGACAAAGTCCACTACCAACTATCAAAAGGAGATAAAGTATACAAGAAAATGATCCATGAAAGCATCAAGACGAACCAAGAGCGATCATCTTCGAAGAAATGGAGATGCCCATAATCTTGGCTAGAATACCTGCAGTAAACCATGAAAGCACACACCTGGAGAGATAACTAGGTCCTCAGAGGGACGTAGCAAGATACAGAAGAACATGCCATTATAACTGCATAAGTAAAAATACTATAAACTACAACACAACAGGGTTCCTAACCATCTATGTGATATGCACTTTGAGGACAACGTTCTACGCAGGGGCTGTAACAGATTCACGCAAGCAAGTAATAAAGAGTGGCCGTCAAGTAGCGCTCATCCGAGACACTATCGGCCGGGTAGCACGTAGTGCTCATCTGAGTCACTATCACCCATAATGTGTATAAAAAGTAAATGTAGCCCCTACGCTAGTAGCTGTCCCCTCCCCCCAATGATACTGTACATGCATCGTAACCATGATAACCAACACGTGTCGTTTCTACCACACGGTTTTATAATAGATAACTGTCAAGTCTTCTAACATGCATCTATTGACAGTTATTCCAACGCATGCGCACTGGTGATCAGCCAACACGCAAGTGACCACTACATGATACTCACAACTCACACACACTCGTGATACAATCGTGACAAAGTCAATGACATGCACTCTATTGACGGCAGTCTCTTAACTCTAGGTCCACAAGCAAAAGAAAATAAAAACAAGAAATATAGATACAATAAATGAAATAAAATACAACTAATTCAAGCAGTAAAGATGGCAAGGTATCTTGCCTGAGGTTATGTGCAAAAGAGAATAATCCAGTATCTCGAACCGACAATAAACAAAGCAAGAAAAGCCAAATCCCGCAGATGACTCCGGATGCTGCAAAAAACATCACGAACGAGTTTGGAATAAAAGATATACCTAGAAAATGCTTGTCCAAAAGTTAAATTCTGGAATAGGGGCAAAATCGTAATTTTGGGTCAAAACGATGTCCGATGTTGGACCCGCTTTTGCACCGAAATGCGTGCCTAATGTCTACGGTCTCTAAAGTCGTCAAACTACATGTCTACAGATTTTTTTGGTGAGGTGAACCCAACGGTATGTCCAATTTTGGATTTCGGTGGGCCGTGCACAAAATCGTCCGTTGAGTGGGATTGTGGGCCCGCCAAAATAGCGTCCCGAACCTTCTCAGAATTTAACCAAACTTGGCTCATAGGACCAGAAAAATATTTTTAGTCCAATGGCGCAAATCTCATCGCAATTTGATTAGTGTACACGAAGTTGTGACTTAATTTGCAAAGGGTCGATACGGGGGTATCTCGATGGATACGCACTAGTTTCGTCGCGCACAAGCAACGAAATCGGGTTCCATCAGTTTCCACACATCGACAACATCATACGCGCCTTTCGATGCATATAGTGCACGACCACGTCGCCGGTTAGTCGGGGCGGACGCCGTATCGGGATGTTTTTCTAATTTTCGAAAACAGAATTTACAATTTTTTCGTGAAACTTTAACAACGTATAACTTTTTACACAGTAAATGAAAAGTGAATCCAGAAGGTGCTTTACAATATCGGTTATGTTGTCTTTGACTATATTTAATTAGTTTCTATAAAATTTTAATGTACAGAACGAAAAGCGGCCGACAAGTTGATGTTTTAAAATAGTTTTTAGTTTTACAGAAAACAGGTTTTTCTTTAACTTTGTCTCGATTTTTCGATCAAGTCGAAGGGTTTTTCTAAATCCATATGGAGGATCTCGAAGAGGGTCAAGTCTACTTTCCAGAAAATCTTACGGATCGAAAATCGGTACGAGTAAAAAGTTACGTCATAGGGAAGTAGGGTACCTTGAGTGGAAAAACTGCTCCGTGGATGACGGGGCTGACTTTCGATGCTCCTTTCGTCGCGCACAAAACTCCGTCGCTGGTGAAATGAACTCGTAGGTGAAGAAGGTATGATCAGCCGCAACTTTTGTTTTGGAAGCTTAGAGTTTTAAGGTTTGTGGAGGAAGATGTTTATATCCACTTGTAGCAAAACCTAATACTAATAGGTTTACAAATAATAGAATCCCAGGGTTGTGGGTTAAGTAGCATGAGCTTGCTGCTTACAGCAGCAAGCATGGAATTGATAGGGCCCGCCCACTTTAAGTGGGGGGTTTGTATATATTTTTTTTTCTTTTTTCTTTTCTTTTCCTTTTCCTTTTTCTTTCCTTTTTCTTTTCTTATTCTTTAAATCTTTTATATATATAACTATATATATCCAAAAATCATTTAAATATAAATAACACTTAAATGTCACATAACCAATATTTAATATATTTAATATATCTACTATATATAAATTCAATTCACAATAAATAAACTCAAAATAATAATAATAATAATATCTTAATAGAATAAACTTGTTTAATAAATCTCTACAAAATAAATTTAATAATAATAAATTAATAAAAATTGCTCCAATGGGTGAACTGTACACACACCCTTATCCGGGTGCAGAAACATGTACAATCTTGTAAAATATTATTTAATAATAAAATACCAATAATTGTACGAATAATAAATAATTAGAAATTGCACATTAAATTCTAAAGTAATTTAGAAAATATTTGTATATACATAAATATTCCTATATGGCCACCTTAGCCACCCCACATGCTCACATGGGCTTAAATTTGGTTCGGGCCCTGTTCGGGCTAAATTGGCCAAACCGGGTCATCAAAAAATAAATAAAACCATAAATTGTATAAATTTATTTTTAAGTCTAATAAAAAAATAATTAAAAAATAGGGGTTCTACAAACCCTTATCCTAGATTCTAGAAATCCACTTCTCAAGCCTCCAAACTTGATTTTTTTTCGGATCTAAGCCTCTAAGAAGGCGTTTTCTACTATTTTTTTAATCTCCATTGAGATATATTTTTCTTTTTTCTCAAATTTCATGGCCCAGAATTTTTAAGAGAAAGAAAACTAGAGACACTGCCTCATCTTCTACATCGAAATATGAACCGATCAACGTGTTCAGTCCCTATCGTCCCGATGATGATGAGGACTAGGAACCGACACTTTGTTTCATCCGAGAGATTAACCCTTTGGTCGATCATTTTAGTTATCGAAAAATTTGCCCAGGTAAAACGATAAATTTTACCATTTTTTTGGAATAAGCTATCACTTTTGAAACCCAAGGACTTCGTCAATTTTTAGAGATTTCCAATCCAATTTACGACAATGCAGTCCGCATATTTTATTGTAACATACAAGAAGCAGACGGCTGTATTCATTCATCTGTTAGCGGCGAGAAATTTGAATTCAACACTGCCGACCTGAGCGAATACTTTCTAATGCTAGACATTGGTGACGCTCTCTTCGATATTAAAAGTTTTATTTTCTACCGACGTGACCCTTGAGTCCTTCAAGGTTGCATTGTGTCATCCCGATCCGGTTCTCTGGAAATGGTTGTTCGCATACCACCTTAACCAGCAATTTTATGAGCTATATCGTATTATCATTTTATCTCTACTACCTAAGACGGGATCCACTGACGAGATCACGCTCTTAGATTATCTACGATGTATCATATCCACTTTAGGATTATTTTTTTCCCCAAGACTATGATTTTTTTATGACCAGCTGTCGTAGGGCAGGCCATAACCACCTCTATCCTATGCATCTGGCGGCCATCTTCCAGAAATTTGACAATAATTTAGAGCTTTATCCTATCTCTGGAATGCCTTTAAAGCTTCTTAGGTCTAGGAAGTTCCCTCACCCACCTGGTGATGCTCTACCTCCACCTGCTCCAGTCATAGTCCCAGCAGATGCTCCAGCCCCTGCAGCTTCGGGTCATACCATTGACGAGCTCTATCAGCGGTTTGACGCTTTTGTCGCTCTCGACGGACATCAATATCAGGCCAATCTAACTTGCTTTGGTGATGCTGAGTTCCTTCACATTTGTCTGGCTCAGGTCTTGAGAAATGCTATAGCAGACATCCAGTGGACGATGGTTCACCATCCTACTTCCTCGACGACCATCATTCGTCATCCCGATTTTGATGGACCGAGACTTGGTGATGCTCTGTTGTATGCTTACTTCGACCCGATGACCGCTTATTTTGATCTGATCGAGCCTCTTGCTGCTGCTTCGTCTGCTGATCCTACTGGTGGTGTTGACAGTTGATTGTCATCAGATGCTTTGGTCTAGTATGTTTTGTGGATCTATCTGTCTGGCTAATGATGATGTGGTGACACTTTTTTTATGCTTTTGACTTGGTCTCTGTAGTGATTTTTATATTATGCACTTTAGGCCTCTCAGTTTATGGCATTTTCATTTATATGAGTTGTTAGCTTTCATTTAGCTGATATTTTGCGCCATCATGGAGCATAGAGTTTATATGATAGGACTTTTGCCCAGATTTGTCTCTGGTAGAGTTACCATTGTATTGTCTTTCTGGATTATCTAAAATTGAATGTTTCTGGTGTTTATAGTTATTATCTAGACTTTGATGTTTATGGATGTTTTTGGAAATTTCTAGTTTATTATTAGACTTGGATGTTTCTGGTTTATTATCTAGACTCCTGGCTATGTATCATATTTTTCTCTTTTTTTCACTTTGTGACATGTACTATGTTTAAACTGTTTCCTTGTAACTTCTATTTTGTTTATCATAAGTCAGGTATACCAGGACGACGTGAATCATTCGATCATTCCATAGGTAGACCTAGAGGACAGCCACGCCATTCATTATTCTTAGGGCGAGCAGTTCTTCTTCGGGATATGGTACTAGGTCCTCGTCTTCACGTACTCCAGTCTATCGACCACTTCTATCTCCTACTCGTAGTACTCCTTGTCACAACCTGCACCCGAAATAGTATTGGCCCATTGGTCATGATCACACTGATTTTCATAATCAACGTTAATTTTGGTCGATACGCAAAATATACATACTACTACAGGTTACAGGTTTCAAGACTGCACCTACTACTGCTACAAGCTACAAAAGTAGTCGTCCTCATCAAGAACCAAACGCAATATAATCAAGATCAAGTTTTACATATTTATTCTGTATTTTTACTTTTATTGAGTCAAAAAAATATGTAAGGCTGATTAGGATCGGTACTAGCTTAGCTGTTTCTTAGTCCACAAGTACATAGCCTTCATATCCACAATCTTCTATCCAAAATTCTACATACTAAAAAGCCCAAAATCTAACTAAATTGGCCCAAACAGTTCAGTTCTGACCCAGGCAGAACTCGGCCAGAACTCGAACCGAGTTCGGTCAAGGTTAATTTAAATTATTTTGGTCCTCTTGAATATATGTATCCAACGTTCGAGTACGAGATTTCTGCATCCGAATTCTGCCCGAACTCTATCCGAATACGGTCTACAAAAATACTATAGAGACGTACTTTCATATTTCCAAATCACTCATTCATTCAATATTCTCTTCTCTATTCATTTTTAAGTATTTTTTACGAGCTACACTTTCAAATCAAGCCTATACTACTCTTAGCCAAGCCAGTACAGTTTCTGTTTAATCTAGAGTTTGGTGTTGAAAAGTTATATCGGAGGCTGTATTCAGAAAACGCTCAAGTTTTCAAATTGCCTTTTGGAGTTGGTCGTGCACTCGTCGCCAAGCATGGTATTGTGAAGTCGGCCGTGTACTTGTCGCAACGCACAGTGTTGTAAGAGTTGCAAGCACTTAGTTAAAGTTTGTGCCATAGTGGATTAACATTGAGCATGAGTACTTGAGCCTAGACTAGTCCTCTCAGAGGGAAACCAGTATATATCGCTGTGTCACTGAGTTTGGTCTTCTTAACCCCTTACTTTATTGCAAGTTATTTAGTGTCATATCATTTGCTAGCTAACCATTTATCTACCTATCTAGCTATTTCAATCTAACTATCTATATACATAGCATATACATATAGTTAGGTATCTAACTACACCTGATTTCCTCCTTACCACAAGACTGACACCAAACACTAAAATGTGTGTATCATAAAGTACACACACACATGCATATCTATGTATATGTTACATATATATGTATAGATACAAACACACATTCTAGGACACCACACACATATCTAATGAGTGTACATACACATGTGTATCTACAAGACACACACACACATGCACAAACACAACACTTGGTGTGCATCACTCCCGTATCACACTAATCTACGATACACTTGTGATACGGGAAAGATACATATACCAAACCTTGTCCCAATCCTACCAAATCACATGGGAAAGTCTAAAATATATACGAACATCATTAGTACAATTTGAAGCTAGTGTCATGTGTAATTGGACATGTGTACCACAAGTGTCGGAGGAAAAAAATCTCCAAAATGATCCCGTGTCCTACCGTATCATGATATGGCCTACACGTATCCAATTGTGGACACGAAACTAGACACACACAAGCAAATCTAATCTAAATAGATCTAATAAACAAAATGACAAACACTTGGTACACCATTCTCAGAATTCCTCTAAAATTGGCCAAAAATCCAATATAACTTTTACACTGAAAGTCATTAGAGTGTCATACTTCTTCCTATGGGTAGTCCTTATCCATGGGTAAATTCCTAATGGTCAATTAGCATAAATAGAGCTTAATTAGATAGGAAAATGAGATATATACTTATTGGAAGATGGATTCCCAATAAAAAAGCCAAATAAACATGATCCAGACACGTAGCTCCTAGCAAATTGACTCCTCTTCTAGTGCTTCTAGTCTCCAAGCTCCTAGGCTCCTTCAAGTGAGGAGAAGAGAGAGATGGATGAAAATTTGAGTGGAATCTGAGAGAAATTGGTGGCGGAATGGCTCAAACTGGGGAAAAATACCAAAATAAGAGGAATGGACTCAAAGAATAGAATGAGAGAATGGGTCTCTTTCCTCTACATGGCCGACCACTTATGGCTAGGGTTAAGCCAATCCAAAAGTCCAACATGCCCTCTAAATGTTGTCATGTAGGCTAATTAATGCATGGAAAGCTTTAAACCTATTTTGGTAAACAGTCTAATTCCTATTTAATTAAATGGCCATGACTAATGTGTCAAATTGGGCCTAGTCCAATGAGTTAGTCCATGAATCATGTCATGCTAATTGTTAGGCTCTAATATAGTATCTAGTCTAATTAGTTTGTTAACACAAGTCTAACAAATAGGCTAGCCGCTAACCAATTAGCTAACACAATATTAATAAATAAATATTCATAATATCATATAAATATGAAATAACAAAATTATCCCTATTTGGAAAAGTGGTAGTGATAAGTCTATCCCCCTTAAAATAATTTCGTCCTCGAAATTAAAAGACAAAACAATCATAGGAACACAAACAGAACAAAGAAGATCAATACCTCAAGGCTCGAAGAGATAAGGGTACCATTCTCGTATGTCGCCTTCCCTCTCCCAGGTAGACTCATCCGGAAAGTGATGCCGCCATGCTATACGAACCAAGGAAAAGACCTGGTTCCAGAGTACCTTCTTCCGATGATCCAAAATTTTAACTGGCTGCTCTGGATAACTGAGAGTCGGGCCCACATCGATCTCGGAGTGGTCCAAAATATGAGTAGGATCCACCACGTACCGTCTCTGTCACGCCCGGATTCGTAGAGTCATTTATTCACATATTTTACCTCTTAGAATCGATCGACCTCGCTTGGGCGTGATGCCGTACAAGTCTGGTATTACACTTGTACAAGGCAAAGATGGTACATAATTGAAAATCTTCAAATAGAAGCACATCGCAACGGCAGAAACAGACAAATTAAAGTTAATGAGGACAATCCTTCTTATTGAATAGAAATACATCACTTTTTTATAGCAGCGGAGATAAAAAGGATCACTTGAAGTCGCACAGAGATATATGGAACTTTATTCTCTTTATTGAAAATTGAAGAAGAGTACAAGACTTATATTGAAGTACAATGCTTACAACACATCTCACTTTACATTGGAAGCCAACTGAACAATGCTATACAGCTTATATTTGATATTTGGATACATTGGATTACAACTCGATATACCGACTTGGCTTACAACTCACTGGTACAACTGATTATAATGTTCCATACATTATGCCAATTATAAACAGAAAACATCATCTTGTACAAGGAGAGCTTCTGTATGCCCAACAAATCTTCGATGTCGCGGGACAAATCAAGCCAAATCTTCGTGTGTAGAACATCCCAAGCATGAGTACCTGCTCACAAAATGTGGGTCAGCACATCATCTATGTACTGGCGAGCAGAATCCAACCCACTCGCCTAAACCAATATTTAAGTAGCCATTTAAGCAAGCATTTATTAGAATGATCTTTCTATTTGGGACTTAGCATCAGTTTACAGTTCATGGGCAATAATCATAGTGAAGCATGTAAACATATTCTTAGCAATATTCATGAGGACATATCATTATAGCGTTCTTGGTGTTATCATGCAAAGGCATCATTGAGGCATCGTTAACATTAACAAAACATGTTATGACAATTCTCACTTCAGGCATCACTTAGCATGTATGTTATGTTTAAGCAATATTTATAGCAAGGCATCTTTCTAGCATACTGAATTCAAACATGTTAAGCAGGTTCTCATGTTGAAAGGCTACATACAGCATCATTTATTTGGCACGTTAAGCACGCAAGTTAAACCAACACATATATTGAGTATATCACATTTAAGTTATTTCTTACCAATAGCCAACTCCCTCGTACCTGCATCAAATACTGGTTAACTGTTACACTTATTCTGCCTGCACAAAACATTTATTAGCGTGCATCCTTACAACATGATCATTGGTGGTTGTGCACCATTTTCAGACGTTACCATATAGGACTTCGAAAGGAAATCGGCACGCCATTCCACCAGGTTGCGAGCCCGAATGGAATGTCCCGATACCACGTACCCTTAAAGTACGTTTATACTTCCCCATGGTCGGATCGGTCTCCTAACGTCCCGGGGTACCGTCCGAGGAAGCAGTCACCCCCTTGTATACAAGTTGTCGCTGACCATGCGAATGCGTGTCCGACTCGATCGTGATCATAAAACACATGGTGGAATATTGAAATAAGTAAAGACAACGGTGCATCATTCAACTCATCCATGTTGTTTTCAATGACTCATCATTTTCAATATTCTCATCATTCCACTTAGTGATCTCGACGATCCCAAGTCTCATCATTTTATTGGCCCATTCCATGGTCACACCCAATTTCGATAATCAACATACACTTTAGTCAATACACAAAATATAGGAAATGCTGCTAATCATTTCAGGATTCATGAAATCATATTCAACGGACGATGTACCGCATCATCAAAGCGTCAACATCATCAAATCTTCTGGAGACTCATTTCTCATTTTATTCTGTATTTTATATTTTATTGAGTCTAGGATTTATTTTGTAAAATCAATTATGGTATTACTGGCTTAGGGTTAAAACTGTCCACATTCCAAAAAGCCTACCTATTTACCATTCGTATTTTCGTTTACAAATATTTCAAAAATATATTTCGAAAAAAGTCTTTCAAAATGATTTTATAAATAACCAAAAACATTATTGAAAACTGTTTTTGCAAATGATTTTCAAATATCTCCTGACAGAACTCGTAACCGAGTTCGGCCCGAGTTCGATCCGAACTCTGACCGAGTTCGGTCAAAAGTTATTCAAACTTCTGTTGCCTCCAAATCAGTGAGCAACGTCTCTTTGCGAGATATTTGCATCCGAACTCTGTCCGAGTTCTGCCCGAGTTCGGTTGGAGAAAACACCTATAAATAGAGAAGAACTTTTCATTTCAAATCATCAATTCATTCTTCATTCTCTCTTCTCTATTACTCAAGTGTTTTCAAACGATCTAAGATTTTCAAATCTCACATATACATCTCTTAGCCAAAAGCCAGTACTATCAAAGTTGATTTAGAGTCTTTTGGTTACTCAAGAGTTGTAAAGAGGTCGTTCCAAGTTTTAACAACTTTTTCTGTTGTGGAGCTGGTCGTGCGCTCGTCACCAAGCACGGTGTGTGTGTGGAGCTGGTCGTGCGCTCGTCACCAAGCATGGTGTTGTAAGAGACTGCAAGCTCTCAGTTAAAGCTTGTGCCATAGTGGACTAACATCGAGCAAGAGTACCCGAGACTGGATTAGTCCTCTCAGAGGGATACCAGTATATATTGCTGTGTTACTGAGTTTGAATTCTCTATCTCTATTTACTGTCTCTTACATATCTGCAATAGTTTAATTTTTTAATTGGTGATTATATTCCGCTGCACACACGCACTCTATTCACCCCCCCTCTAGAGGTGCTCAACGGTCCTACAATTGGTATCAGAGCAGGTTATATTCTTATATAACATACCTTAGAGAGTATATATGGCAGCCGTGAAATCTTTATTCAACGGTGAAGGGCAATCCACAAATAGACCTTCCCTATTTGATGGAACAAATTACACATACTGGAAAACACGGATGACTTTCTTTCTAAAGTCTCTTGACTTTGATCTATGGTCAATAGTCATTGATGGTTACAAGAAGCCAGCACCCACAGTGGTTGAAGGCATTCTTATGGAAAAGCCTCATGACAAGTACATCGATGCTGAAAAAGCAAAGGCTAGTCTTGATGCTCGAGCCATCAGTGCACTATTCTGTGCAATTGACAAAACCGAGTTCAACAGAGTTTCAACCTGTAAGACGTCTCACGAAATTTGGAAACTCCTTGAGGTAACCCATGAAGGGACTTCCCAAGTAAAGGAATCCAAAATTAGTAGACTAACACAGGAGTATGAATCTTTTAAGATGAAACCCGGTGAGTCAATTACACAGATATTTACTCGTTTCCTCGATATAACTAATCCTCTACAATCTCTTGGCAAGGATTACAACAATCACGAGAAGATCAGAAAAGTGTTGCGGGCTCTAACAAAGAACTGGAATCCAAAAGCTACAGCAA
The DNA here is from genome assembly GCA_029216955.1 of Iris pallida. Lineage (NCBI taxonomy): Eukaryota > Viridiplantae > Streptophyta > Magnoliopsida > Asparagales > Iridaceae > Iris > Iris pallida. The sequence continues at coordinate 7,010,831 of JANAVB010028395.1, forward strand.
TTATTGAAGGAAACGATCTCACCACTATGACTCTGGAAACGCTGATGGGCAAACTCATGACCCATGAACTCGACTTGCAAGATTTTGAAGAAGCAACACCAAAGGAGAAAACTATTGCCTTCAAAGCCCAAGCAAGAAAATCAACATACAACGATTCCGATGAAGAATCGTCAAGTGGTGATGAAAGAGCCCTACTGGTGAGAAACTTCAAGAAATATCTAAAGTTCACAAGCAGAAAGAAGAAAGACGTCCAAGAAAGCAACGAAGATGAAACTATATGCTTTGGATGCAAGAAATCAGGGCATATGAAGAAGGACTGTCCAACCACCAAGAAAAACAGTCCATACGATAGATCAAGATCAAGCAGAAAAGCTACATCTGGTCGAAAGTATGCGAACACAAGCATCTGGCACGAAAGCGATGCTAGTGATTCAGAAAAAGAAGACAGACCCTGCAGCAATGCAAATGTTTGTCTCATGGCTTTTGAAAAGGTATCATCTAACCCTTTGTTTGATGATTTTACTTTCGATGAACTAGAGAACGCCTTTAGCGAACTACTTGAAGATCACAAAACTGTGCTCGACAAGTATAAGCAATCTCGAAAAAAGATTAAGGCACACACAACCGAGATAGCTAGACTGTCTAATCTAATTGAAGATATTAAAGAGACATCTACTACCGGTAACACGGAAGAGATAGCCAAACTTAAAGCAGACTATCATGAGGCTATCCTCAATATTGAAAAGAAAGAAAAGGACTATGTCAAAGTACAAAAGCTTTATGACATAGAGAAGAAGATGCACCTAGTAACTGAACAAAGACTCCTTGATATGACTGCTAGATACGAAGAGTCTATTGTGATTTCTAAAAAGTTAGAAATCAAGTTAGGCAAACAGGCAATACCTATGACACAGCCTAAGATTAGTCCTAATGCAAAGCATACACCTAGAAGGACTAAACACAAGAAAGCACAGAAGAAACACGAACACCATCATGCTTTCACTTACAGGTTCTCCAAACAAAACAAGCTTGCAAATACAGTTTCTACCACTAAACTGACTTACACATATTGTGGTACGCATGGACACATATCACAATATTGTCTTGCAAGAAAGCTTGTTGACAACCATACTTTAGTCTGGACACCTAAAGCTAATCTGTGTGGACCCTTCAGAAAATGGGTACCAAAGGATTCATCTACTTGTCTTGTAGGTGGACCCTCAACCCTCTCATGCTAAAAGCAAATGGATTCTCGATAGCGGATGTTTGTGACACATGACAGGTGATGCATCCTTATTCGCTACGCTATCGATGAAGAAAGAAGGATACGTCTCCTTCGGAAACAACTTGAGAGGTGATATAATAGGTAATGGTACTGTAGGTATTTCTTCTTATCCAATAATAAAGGATGTTTGTCTAGTAACTGAATTGAAACATAACCTATTAAGCATAAGTCATTTGGCAGATAATGGTTATGGTATCAATTTTGTGAAAGATAAATGTACCATATATGATATGTCATCTGGTGATCCCGTATATAAAGGGATTAGAGAAGACAACATTTATGTTTTCTTTTTAGAGAATACTAATAATGCAGGAAGGTGCCTAATAGCCAATCAAGATGAAAGCTGGCTATGGCAAATGAGACTAGGACATGCAAACATGGATACTATCTCACGTCTGAATACAAAGAAGTTGGTAAAAGGACTCCCTGAAATTCCATTCAAGAGAGATATGGTATGTGCAGATTGTGAAAAGAACAAAGCACATAGGTCTACTTTTAAATCCATCAACGCTGTAAGTACTTCAAGACCTTTGCAGTTGATTTATATGGATTTATTTGGTCCTAGTAGAGTCGCTAGTCTTGGCGGTAAGCTCTATGCTTTTGTTATTGTTGATGATTTCTCTCGATTTACTTGGGTTTACTTTTTATCAAACAAAAGTGATGCTATTTTTGAATTTCAGATATTTTGTAAAAAGGTACAAAACAAAAAAGGCTTCATGATTACTCGTATCCGAAGTGATCATGGTGGCGAATTCGAAAATTCTGACTTCAAAAAGTTTTGTGATGATAGTGGATATTACCATAAATTTTCTTGTCCTAGAACTCCCCAACAGAATGGTGTTATGGAGCGGAAGAACCGTACTCTAAGCAAAATGGCTAGAGTCATGCTGAATCAGTATAATCTTCCTAAATACTTTTGGGCAGAAGCTGTTAGTACAGCCTGTCATATTTTAAATAGGGTGTTAATTTGACCAATCTCGAAGAAAACACCATATGAGCTTTGGTTTGGAAGAATTCCAAACATTTCTTATTTTAAGGTTTTTGGTTGTCGCTGCTTTATCCTGAACACCAAGGATAACTTGAGAAAGTTCGACTCCAAAGCAGATGACGGGATATTTCTCGGATATGCTGCTAAGAGTAAGGGATATAGAATTTTTAATAAAAGATCTATGATTATTGAAGAAAGTATTAATGTTACCTTTGATGAGTTGAATAGTCACAGATCTAGCGACAATGATGATGAAGATACACCTAAAAAGACTAGGAAGAGCTCTGAGAAAGATCTGACCCAAGAGACAAGGACTGATAAAAGTTCTGAAGATGCAGGAACTGAGAAAAGCCTTATGAAGGATATGGCCCAAAGATTTGAATCATTGAGATTCAAGCCAGATCATCCAGAAACTCTCATTATAGGTGATGTATCCAAAGGTGTAAGTACACGTTCATCTTTTAAAGATTCTGAATTAGCAGCAAATGTAGCATTTATTTCACAAATAGAACCTAAGAATGTAGAAGAAGCTTTTTCTGATGAGTTTTGGATTTCTGCCATGCAAGAGGAACTTAATCAATTTGAGAGAAACCAAGTTTGGGAACTTGTTCCTAAACCAATTGGTCAATCGATAATTGGTACCAAATGGGTGTTCCGAAATAAACTCAGTGAAGATGGACAAGTTCTACGCAACAAAGCACGTCTAGTTGCACAAGGTTATAATCAAGAAGAAGGAATTGATTATGATGAGACCTATGCTCCTGTTGCTAGACTAGAAGCCATCCGCATGTTTTGCGCATTCGCATGTTTTAATGATTTTAAACTTTTCCAAATGGACGTAAAAAGCGTATTTTTAAATGGATTTTTGAAAGAAGAGGTTTTTGTGAAGCAACCTCCTGGTTTTGAAGATTTTCAAAAACCTGATCACGTCTTCAAGCTTAAGAAAGCACTTTATGGACTCAAACAAGCACCTTGTGCTTGGTATGAACGCCTAAGTGCCTTCTTACTTGATAATGGATTTTCGAAAGGAAAGATTGATACTACTTTATTTATAAAATCCATGAATGATGATATACTTCTAGTGCAAATCTATGTAGATGACATTATATTTGGTTCTACTAATGAAAAACTCTGTCAAGATTTTGCCAAGTGTATGCAGAGTGAATTTGAGATGAGTATGATGGGAGAGCTGAACTTCTTCCTAGGACTGCAAATCAAACAACACTCAAGTGGAACATTCATCAACCAAGCTAAGTACACGAAGGACATACTGAAAAAGTATGACTTCGAGAATGTAAAGCCAATCGGGACGCCTATGGCTACATCTACAAAGCTTGATGCTGATAAAAGTGGCAAACCTGTCGATCAGCGTAAGTATCGAGGTATGATTGGTAGTTTATTATATTTAACTGCTAGTCGCCCTAATATTATGTTTAGCGTTTGTATTTGTACACGTTATCAGGCAAACCCTAAGGAATCACATCTTAGTGCCGTTAAGCGTATCTTTCGATACCTCAAAGGAACTTCTACAGTTGGCTTATGGTATCCCAAAACCAAATCCTTTGACCTTATAGGTTACTCGGATGCGGATTTTACTGGATGCAAAGTGGACCATAAAAGTACCAGTGACATATGTCATTTTTTAGGAAAGGCCTTAGTCTCTTGGTTTAGCAAGAAACAAAATTCAGTAGCATTATCAACAACTAAGGCTGAGTATATCGCCACAGGACGTTGTTGTGCTCAGATTTTATGGATGAAGCAAACCTTAGAGGACTACAATCTGCACTACACAAATGTTCCTATTTATTGTGACAACACTAGTGCAATAAATCTGACTAAGAACCCTGTTTGTCATTCACGCACAAAACACATAGAAATTAGACATCATTTTCTTCGTGATCATCAACAACACGGGGATATTTGCCTAGAATTTATTGACACTGATCATCAACTAGCAGATATATTCACTAAACCATTGGCTGAAGACCGTTTTTACATTTTGAGGCGTGAGCTCGGCATTCTTGAATTCTCGGACTCATAGTGCATATGGTAATTAAAATTGAATTTATGACTTGATATTTTATTTAACGAAAATTATTTTTGGGTACAAACTTAAAAAGGGTATGTCTGTCACCACGACTACGGTCGAAGCGAAGCGATATTTAAGAGTTCCCCGGTGAGCCTCCGTTAGCTGGGACAACCCCTACAGTTAACTCAGAAATAACAATCGTTATTTAATAAAACAGTCAAAGTTATTAAATTTAACTTTTAAACTTACCAGCCTGCACTGTTTATCTCGGGAATGCAAGTGGCCGAACTTGGCCCGAACTCTGACCGAGTTCGGACCGAATTCGGACCGAGTTCGGTCGGCGCTGTGGTAACTTCCAGAACCGAACAGCCGGCCCTAGTGCCTATATAATCCAACTTTTCTTCCACTTTTTCTTCACAACAAAACGTGGAAAGCCTTCCTCTCCTCCTGGAAGCCTCTCTTCCTCCATCTTAGCAAGGGTTCGACGAGTTCCAGTGGGCGGTCATCTTCCTTCTCCTTCCTTTTTCTTCAAAGGTATTCTTTTTCTTTCATCTCCTCATGGCCCCCAAACGTCAAAGAGGAACCTCTTCCCAAGGTGCTTCCTCTTCCTCTGACTATACCCCTGCTAGTCTCTTTAGTCCAGCACGACCTAGAGATCCCGAAGAGTACGATGCTACTTTGTTCCCCGACAAAGACTTTTCAGATCTCTGGTTCGACTCCTTCTCTGGTCGTCATATTTGCTCTGGAGCTTTCGTTAATTTTACTACTTTCTTTGAATATGCTCAAATTTTTGACCAACTTGGATACCGCGATTTCTTCGAGGTCCAAGAGAGCATTTATGACAACGCCGTACGTATGTTTTACTGCAATCTGCAGGTAAAACCAAACGGCAATTTCTATTCTTGCATTGCTGGACAAGAATTAGAATTTAGCGCCACCGACATCAGTGAATTCTTTCACATTCCTGATCTTGGTGATGTATTAGTTGACATATACCACATTCAGTTCCCTGCTGATGTCACTCTGGCTTCCTTTAGGGAATTAATTTGTTGAGCTGACTCGTTCTCGTCGATTTCCTGCACCACCTGGAGCTGCTCCTGCTCCTGCTCCAGCTGTTGATGTTGAGGTCCCTCCAGCTGATGCTCCTCCTGCTCCGGCCCCTGCCCCAGGATTCGATCAGACTTTCTACCAGCGCTTCGATGATTTTGTTGCGGTCTCTACGCAACGTCATCAGGACTCAGAGTTTAGGCACATTTCTCAGGCCCAGGTGCTGAGAAATAGTATTGCTAACCTCCACTATAGCCTGGCTCAGGATCTAGTCCATCCGATCACCATTCTTCCTCACCCTGCTTTTCCGGGTCCTCGATTTACTGATGAGGTTACTTTTTAGTATTTTGACCCGACTGCAGCCTACTTCCCTCATGATCCTCCCGGTGCGGACGACCCCACGATGTGACGTAGATTCAGCTATGGGATAATGGATATTGATTTGATTAGTTGATGCAGTTGATGTAGTAGTTTTTTTTATTTTTCATGTCTAAACTGTTTAGTTAGACATTATTAGTTGTACTTTTTGGATTTCTAGTGGAAACTTCTTTCAGTTCATTTTATATCAGTTGTTCCATATATGTCTATGCTGGGATTATTTCTTTTTGCTTCACTTTGTCTTGTGTTTGTCTATTGTTGGCTTCACGATTTACGGGGGAGCCTATTTATTTTACTACTTGACAAAGGGGGAGAAAAAGAGTATACCAAAGCACGCGCATATAATCCAAAAACAAAATCCAACCATTTTTTCAGGTACTTTTGTATTTTGTTCTATTTGATATAAATATATTTTGGTATAGACTCAAGTTTGTCAATTATCAAAATGGGGGAGATTGTTGGCCCATTCCATGGTCACACCCGATTTCGATAATCAACATACACTTTAGTCAATACATAAAATATAGGAAATGCTGCTAATCATTTCAGGATTCATGAAATCATATTCAACGGACGATGTACCGCATCAATCAAAGCGTCAACATCATCAAATCTTCTGGAGACTCATTTCTCATTTTATTTTGTATTTGATATTTCATTGAGTCTAGGATTTATTTTGTAAAATCAATTGTGGTATTACTGGCTTAGGGTTAAAACTGTCCACATTCCAAAAAGCCTACCTATTTACCATTTGTATTTTCGTTTACAAATATTTCAAAAACATATTTCGAAAATAGTCTTTCAAAATGATTTTACAAATAACCAAAAACATTATTGAAAACTGTTTTTGCAAATGATTTTCAAATATCTCCTGACAGAACTCGTAACCGAGTTCGGCCCGAGTTCGGTCCGAACTCTAACCGAGTTCGGTCAAAAGTTATTCAAACTTTTGTTGCCTCCAAATCAGTGAGCAACGTCTCTTTGCGAGATATTTGCATCCGAACTCTATCCGAGTTCTGCCCGAGTTCGGTTGGAGAAAACACCTATAAATAAAGAAGAACTTTTCATTTCAAATCATCAATTCATTCTTCATTATCTCTTCTCTATTACTCAAGTGTTTTGAAACGATCTAAGATTTTCAAATCTCACCTATACATCTCTTAGCCAAAAGCCAGTACTATCAAAGTTGATTTAGAGTCTTTTGGTTACTCAAGAGTTGTAAAGAGGTCGTTCCAAGTTTCAACAACTTTTTCTGTTGTGGAGCTGGTCGTGCGCTCGTCACCAAGCACGGTGTGTGTGTGGAGCTGGTCGTGCGCTCGTCACCAAGCACGGTGTTGTAAGAGACTGCAAGCTCTCAGTTAAAGCTTGTGCCATAGTGGATTAACATCGAGCAAGAGTTCTCGAGACTGGATTAGTCCTCTCAGAGGGATACCAGTATATATCGCTGTGTTACTGAGTTTGAATTCTCTATCTCTATTTACTGTCTCTTACATATCTGCCATAGTTTAATTTTTTAATTGGTGATTATATTCCGCTGCACACACGCACTCTATTGACCCCCCCTCTAGAGGTGCTCAACGGTCCTATACATTTCTCATTCATTGCTTCATTGCAACATTTCTCATTATGTTCCTTCTAAGGAGGAACAACAGCATTCATTCATTTCCAAGGGACCTGTAGCATTTTATTCATTTCATAGGGACAATAGCATATTCAATTCATTTCACATGTATCATGCATGCAGCATCTCATTGTTCAGGTGATTCATTCATTTTATCAATATTAAGAAAAAGGAACATTATTAATTCATTCTCAGGCATCAAGCTACATTAGCAGTTCGAGTGTTATTCGTTCGACAGTTCAATATTCATGTCTTATTCATTTCAATAATTCTCAGCATAAGCATCTCGATTATTCAGCAACTAAATATGGGACATTTAGGGACAATTCATAGCATCACGTTATTCTATTTATTAAGCATGCATGAAGAAGGAGAAAGGAGGACAGTTCTACTTGCCTTGCATAACGGTCTTCCTGCTCCAATCCTACTAAGCGTAGCTCCACTAGCGAGCCACTTTCCAAAACCCATTCCGTCTAGCCAGCTAAGAAAGACTGCATCAGTCTCAATTCTCCTGATCTCCAACATAAGTCACGGTCCAACATTCTGATCTCATCCAACAAGCCAACCAAATGCCTCGTGCGGAGCAGGGCATTACATAATATACCACTCAAAAAAAGTTTCGTCCTCGAAACTTAAGAAAACAACTCATCTAGTAGATTCACTTAATCACAATGAGTTACTCATTCCGCTTCAATTCAATATTCATTTCAGCACACTCGGTCATCTTAAAGTAGCTATCCAACTGTACCACTTTAATTCATCAACGATTCGATCTGTCTATCTCTTTTTCTATTACTTCTTATTGATTCACCAACATTTTCCTTGTATTTCTATCTTGGTTGCAACGTATCACTTCATTTGGATCCATACACGTATTTTAGGCGTCCCCAAAACATATGCATTTCAGCCAAAGTCTGCGCTAGTGTGATAAATTCTTTCCATAATGTTATCTCAGTCACAACCTATCACTTCAGCTGGATCCATACACATATTTTAGGTGTCCCCAAAACATATGTACTTCACCCAACTTCCATGTTTGTGCGATTCGATCAGACACGATATAATTCTCTTTTCCAATTCTGACTTAGCATCCTTTCAATTGACTTATTACTTTATTCACTTGCCAAAATTACTATCTTCCAGGCCACAACACTTAACATCTGGGGCAACTCGGATAAGCTCTCTATCCAAACATAATAATTCTAACATCGGTCAAGGGTCTAACTTAGAGCTATTCATATCAAGAGTTCACAACATGCAATCATATTCCTTCTTCAAATCTGACAATATTTCTCACCGAGGCAATTCATCTTTTCTAAAAGATACAATCCGACGTCGCCTACTCTCGATTACCCGGGTCAGGGTATAATTCTATGCAACAGTCAAGGTTAACCCAGCTACCCGACTATAGACACGATCCAACATTCCCATCATGAGCAGTCAATTCCATCTCATGGAATAATTTACTACTCGATACATACAACTCAAGTCTCATCCCACAATTCTAGTTCCCACTATAGGCCGACATATAATCCCCAAGGTTCAAACATCTCTAAGGTACAAGTTGAAGCATTCATTTACAACATATCATTCTTAGGTCATACTCATTCACCATTATCTCTCGTTCGATACCAAAGGTTATCCTACGGTCGCCAATGGTCACCTTATTATTCGGTCAAGTCTCTATGGTTAGCTATACCGACAGCTAAACCTAATCTTTCAGGTGACTCCCCTAGAGTGGACGGCTACTAAGGATCATACAAATATCTTATTCTCGGGCCAACAGGCAACCGATAGTTCGAGGCAGCTCTACCCAAACCTATGGGATTCAACTTAGTCTGCACAACTAATCGCTATTTGTCGGCTAAGCCAACAATTGGTAAGTCGTCAACTGGTCGCTAGGGTCAAGTCTATCTATCCAGGGCCTTCCTCAAGGAAATAATTTCCACAGAGGCTCATTCTAGACTTACCCAACTGTAGAAGCATGAAAAAGAACAGAAAAGTCCATGCGGCTCAAAATAGGCGGTGTCTCATGCGGTTCAAGAACCTCTTAGAGCTTCATGCGGCTCAAAAATCCTTTAGAGCTTCATGCGGCTCAAAAGTCCCTTAGAGCTTCATGCGGCTCGAAAGTCCTCGATAGCTCCATGCGGCTTGGAAAAAGTCACGTGGCCCTATGCGGTTCAAAAATAGGCCTCTACAGCTGGCCATAACTACTTTGTGCAGCTGGCTCATTAAATGCTCTGACGCAATGCGACAGCTCTGACAACAAAGGATTGACAGCTCTGACATAAAGGTAAAATGATGACTCTGACATAATGACGTGCTCCTACAGAGACGAGAAAAATCTTTATAGCTGGCACGATCCACCAATTCCAAAGCTCGTTATGCGGATTGCTTCAAAGACTTCCATGCGGCTCTGACATGAGGCTACCCTCATGCGGCTCAGTTGTGGGGGCCACCCTTATGCGGTTCAGATGTGGGGCCACCCTTATGCGGCTCGGTTGTGGGGGCCACCCTCATGCGGCTCAGTTGTGAGGCCACCCTCATGTAGTTCAGTTAGGGGGCAACCCTTATGCGGCTCGGTTGTGGGGCCACCCTCATACGGCTCGGTTGTGAGGCTATCCTGATGCGGCTCGGTTGTGGGGCCATCCTCATGCGGCTCGGTTGTGGGGCCACCCTTATGCGGCTCGGTTGTGAGGCTATCCTCATATGGCTTGGTTGTGAGGCCATCCTCATGCGGCTCAGTTGTGAGGCCATCCTCATGCGGCTCGGTTGTGAGGCCACCCTCATGCGGTTCAGTTAGCAGACCACACTCATGCGGCTCTGCCAGGACGCTCCGTTCATGCGGCTTACAGCATAAATGGCAGTTGGGACACGTGGTAGAAGATTGACTAAGCCTTATCCACTCGGATTTATTGCAACCAACAAATCATAACAATGCAGATTTATTCCAACTAACTCAACAGCCCAGATTGATTTCCAACAAACATATCAAGGTTAATCTTAACCAATCTCCAACCGCCCACTTTTCAAGGTGCAGTTACTGCACACCCCGCTCACCACAAATTCCTATAAATAGTAAGGTGTTATTCCCTTGTACACCCAAAGAGAAAAAGACACAGAGCCCGAACATAGAGACTAGCAACCCCCACACACACGTGTTTCACTTAACAAAATTGCCAAACAAAGGTTGGGTTTTGAAAATAAAACGAGAAAAAGTACAAGAAGTACAAATTTGATTCTGGGAAAGTATTGCTATGGAAGTCTGATCTTGTAAATGATCACTTTGTTCCTTGGACCATATGATGATGATGAAGATCACTGCTTGAAGTAGAACAACTTGGAAGAACTAAGTCACCAGAAAGGTATCGATACACTTGGGCACTGATGGCGAGGCTGAATGCTTTCCTGCTTTGCTTCACTCTGTTCTGAAAGAAAAGTTGAAGAAGAATGCTCCGGAGAATCAAAATATCAAAGTCCTGATCTCTCTATTCTCTCATGTTCTCTCTGTGTCCCTTATCTTTGAGAAAAATGAGTCTATTTATAGACTGGGGCTTCTGTCCGTAAAAGAGCATCAAAGTCTGTCTTTACGCTAACAACTGCCACCCATGATCAGAGTCATCCTTTGCATACGTTGACACGCGTCCCATCATTTCAGTAAGAATAGGATACATGTACACACGTTCTTCGAAATATATGGCATGAAGGCCATGTAGGCAAACCACGTTCTAAACTGGCCAGAAGGAATATGGCGTAAAAATAGCTCCAACATCCTCTGGGCGTAAAACAGTAAGATGAGCGTAAAATAGCTGTCATAAGTTTCTCGCGTAAAGTGGTTATTGAATAACTTTGAGCGTAAAATGGCTCAAATAGACTTTACGCACACATTGTTTTGTGAGCGTAAGAACTCATGAAAAACTCCGTACGTAAAAGAAACCATACAGTGAGCGTAAAGTAGCTCGATCCCATAAACGACAACAATGGTCTTTGTATAAGACAAATTCTATTAAATTCTGTGGTAAATGCCATCATTAATATCTTCATGTCAGAGTTTGCATTAAATGAGAGATTTGACAGCTTTGTCCAGCGTAAAAGAGGCTGCTCTGTCCTTGGCGTAAAATCATAGGTGTAGACCCAAGCGTAAAATGATCAGCCTGCTTAGGCAAAAATTGATTAGCCTAGTTTTGGGCGTAAAAGAGATTACCCACTCTGCTTGGTGTAAAAACCGATCACTTATGAATGGGATGACTCTTTCTTTGAAGCACTTTTTACGCTCCTACAAGACCCCCTTCAAAGTTTTCAAATATCTCCAAAATTTGAAATACTTTGGACAGAAGCGTAAAAGTTGAGATTTGATCTGCCAGCGTAAAATGTGGGATACGCAATAGCCATCCGCGTAAAAGTGGGGATATCCAACAGTCGGCGTAATTATAGGGATATCCAACAGTCGGTTTTGAATCTCTCTATAAATAGGTCTTTTCAGAGAGAGAAAACACTTTTACTCATCTTCTTGAATCTCTTTGCCTTTTCTTTCTTCGAAACTCTGATCTGATGGCTCCTAAGAAATCATCCGCCGCCGGTAGCAAGGGGAAGAAACCAGCCATTGATTCCTCATCGACTGATCATGTGAAAACCCCTACTCAGTCATCAACACCACAACGAAATCCCAATCCGGCCGTGGCTCCGCCTATGATGGGTAAAACCCTATTCTTTGGCTGGAAGAAAACAAATCCGTCGAGGAAGAAGAAGATAAACCAAACTTTCAGCTTTTTACGCCCACGTTGTACGTGTTAGCGTAAAGCTGAAAGAACATCGTACGCCCACGTTGTTCGTGTTAGCGTAAAAGACAACAAGAATACGCCCACGTTATACGTGTCAGCGTAAAATTTGGTTTTATGCCCACAGTTAATATGCTAGCGTGAAACTTAACTACGCTCATGTTTATACATGCCAGCGTAAAAAGTTGTATTACGCTCATATTACTATATGGTAGCGTAAAGTTCATCAATCATTTGAGAGATTTTGTCGAACAAAGACTTCATAAGCTTTTCATCAACTCTTAGTAAAAAAACCTTCAAACTAACTTGATCTCTTTTGTTATTTTACCAGTGGATTTGCAAGTTCACCCCCTCGCTGAAGTTTTTGGATCATCAGTTGGCATGGTAGGTTCGAACTATTTGGAAGATTTATCTCATGTCCAATTTCCTCAGTCGAACCCCGAGTATCCGGTAGAGAGGGCACAGTTGATAGCAGCTCAAGGGGATAGACTGTTGCTATCCCTGATAAATGGAGAATTGTTGAATTCACTAGACGGACAACACTTCGCAAAACCAGCCTTTCTATTTGGAGATGCAATTAATTGTAAATCCCAGACACACCCCAAGAAGGAGTCTTGGGTTTTCAAATTTGGAAATAGAGCCATGTATCTTCCAAATATGGACGGAGATTATCCTTTGTCAGCATTCGTCCATGCTACTCATCCTCGACAAATGTTGTGGAATTTGACTCCCAGCAGTCATGAACGACCGGGTAGAATTGTTTTCAAGAAAGAGCGTGCCAATGATATGGGATACTTTGCTAGTGTTCCCAATGGAGGTGTTACTCCTATCTTTGGCCTTATGCCAGGCTCTAATCCTAGCGAAGATTCGAGTTTAATACAGCCAGTACAAACCCCGATGTTTGTCAATAAATTTATGAGTATCCCCAAACCAACCCCAGACTGCCAGAATGGTTGACTCCATTCAACCAGAGTTGGATTCAGATAAGTCTTTGGATGATGAAGAATTTTGAGACAGAGTTGAAAGATATTGGCTTGTACGAAGCGGTGGCTTCCACCAGTTATGGTATTCCTCCGAATGGAAACTTATTTCTGGCCTTGATGGAGATATATCTAAGTTCAACTGGAACTTTTGCCATCCCGAAAGGTGAAATGGGTTTTGCCCTTCATGAGATGAAGTTTATCTTGAAGCTGCCAATGGGGGAGGCCCCATATGAAGAATACGTTCCCTCCAACAGGGAGCTTGCTGAAATTAGAGGAGTAAACCCTCAGTTAATCGAGATATACAAAGAACTGATGTGCCACTACCTGATTTGTACCACGATGCATGAAAGTACATCCTATTTGGCATATATCAACAAGTGGACGACCTATCTTTTTTTCCATAAGGATAAGATATCCAAGGAAGACAAAGAAAGGTTTCAGGAAAACAAAGCTCCAGTAATCAACATAGATTCGACAATCCCCTCTAACAAGGTTCGGTATATGATGATTACTTACAAATTCCCGAATAAATATCTGTCTACGAAGACTGGAGAATTTCCTGTCGGAACTGAAGCCTTGAGCTTCCTCAGATATGGTAGTCAGAAAATCTCACGGAGAGCTTTGCTGGCAGGCTTTCTTTCTTTATGGTTGAGAAGATAGGTTGTACCAGGTATTGGTACTGTTGACAGGATTCACCGCAGTGTGCTAAGACCAGCAGTACGTCTGGTTTTTAAAGTCAAGATCAACCTGCTGTCGGCCATGGTGTGTCGGATAAATGCAGGTTTAAGAACCTTCGGCGAGGAGTTAATCAATAATGCTCCTCATCGGAATGTTTTCCCTAGAGTAGAGATGCCCTACACTTATCTGATGGGCTGGTTGTTGCATCACAACTGCAAATTGTTACCGCCAGGCCCAGGTGATGATACGGAGGTCTTCCTCCAAAAATTCAGCAAAGCTACATGGATTGCTACAACTGTGGAAGATACCCGAGCAGTTCTGAATTATTCTTACGGTTGGAACTTCTTCTGTACCCGGCCACAAGTTCCAGCAGATTGCTTCGGTGTCCAGTTTGAAGATGAAGTTGAAGGAATAGTTGTATTGCCACAGTTAGTCTTTAGATGGCTTCAGTGCATCAGACCTTCTCATCTGATGTACATAAATAAAGATAATTGTGCGTTCGAACCATACTTACCCAGTAGGTTTGCTCACCAATTTGGGTACGACCAACTTCATGTTGGTAATCCTTTGACTAATTTTCGTTACTATGGGAAATTACTTGACGGAGCTAGGGGTTGGAGGTATTTCGGTGCTGCTCGGACTGGTGCTAAATTTAGAATTTCGAATGCCACTAGCACTACAGAACTACGTATACTCCATACGTATGCCCACTTCTATGCTTCAATTCGTTCTTTTGTCCACGGTTACAATATGAAGGGTAGTCTGAGGTGGCCTAAAGAAGGAGATATTGAGGAGCAGGTCAGGGTACCAGCAGACATCCCTGACGATACTGGCATTCCAGATCCATTTTTAGTAGTTATCCTAACAGGAGTTGGAGAACCAGCTACAGAACCTATCATCATTGGCAAAGGCCGAAAAAGAAAACAGAGTGCAGTCACCACATCTCCAATGAAAACTCCAGACAAGAGGAAGAGGTCTACCACCAAAGGACCTTCCAAACCAAGCGTTCACACTCCAGAAGAGGACATTGAAGAAGATCCTCTCATCGGTTCTTCCTCAGTCCATCCTGGAGAAGGATCTTCAGCCCCTCCACAGATAGTTGGATCAGGAGCTGAAACACTTTTGTCTCGTGGACGTCTTAGCACCTCACTCCATTTATCCTTACCGTCCAAGGCACAAGTTACGGAGGGTACTACTACTGTATCCACTGCTGATCAAGATCGTATTCCATCAGACGAACCGGCTCTTGACTTTGAAGATGATGACTGGGATGGTGATTAAGATACATATCTTGAAAAAAATGCACATATTCCAAGTATTATACAAAACCTATACGGAATTATATATCATGATTTTGTATACTAACTTATTTTTGTTCATTTTGCAGATGTCATACTTGCACCAAAGCCTGTAGTTCCTCCTCCTCAAGAAGAAGAAATCTATGAAGAAAATGAGGAGTTTGAAGAGGAAGCTTCTTCTTCAGAAAACTCAGATGCTGAAGAGGAGGGAGTGCAAAAACCTGAGATGGAGCCTCAAGAAGAA
The DNA here is from genome assembly GCA_029216955.1 of Iris pallida. Lineage (NCBI taxonomy): Eukaryota > Viridiplantae > Streptophyta > Magnoliopsida > Asparagales > Iridaceae > Iris > Iris pallida. Next base: position 7,026,160 of record JANAVB010028395.1, read on the forward strand.
CATCCTCCATCACTTGAGGCACAACAAGCACAATCTGAATTATCTTCTCTTGCTGAGGACCAGCATAAAGGGAAGACTAGAGTCGATCCCACTGTAGATGATGATGGGACTATTGGAGAAGACCCAGATTTAAACAAAGAATCAATTGTAGAAAGTTTCACCACAGCTAAAATAGTAGGAAATCCTGTGGAGCAATCAATTGAAGGAGATATTGGAGGTATGCTTGAACTTCCAACAGAAACTGAGGAAATAATAACATCCTCTGCTGTTGTCACTGATCCAGTACCAATTTCTGATAAGCCAATGTCAGAATCTGAACCAGCCCCTGTAGTTGTCACCACATCCACCAACATTACTGCCGCCAGAACTCCAGAAACGGCTAGAGTGACAAATATTGAAGACGTCGATGCTAAGGTCCCTGGGAACCAAATAACAGTAGTAACGTCACCAGCTCCACCCCCGTCTGTTGTTACACTGATTGGAGATATAATCCCTGAAGCTTCTAGGGATCAATTGGCTATAACGGTAGTAGTAACCACGACTCCGTCTCATCCTACTGTTGCACCACCAACATCTGTTCTCGATTTCCGAGAAAGAGATCTGTTAGATATTGTTGCCACGCCAAGTTCTAGCACAGAAATGGATCTCCTCATTGAGATTTATACTGACACCTTTTATAAGAGCCTGGCAACCTTGATAACAATGGTCCTAAATAAGGGCCTCAATTATGAGACTCTGAAGACGGCAATGGCTTCGACCATCACGAACGTTTCTTTGTTCAACGATACTGAGAGAGCTGCCGCATTGGAGAAAATTGTGGAGGACCTTGAACAGCCAATCAGAGAATATCTTAATCTGTCTAGCAAAACTGTTGAAAGTCTCATTGAGGAAGAATATGATGCCTTAACAGCTGATTATCTTGCTCGAGAGACCACATATAATACAGCCCTCCATGAACACAGTCTGAAGGTTGCCAAAAAGAAAGCCTTTTTGACTGGCATAAAACATGCACTGCATGGCCACAGAGTGGCTTATGACGCTTTGAACATAGATATTCAGAGCAAGAATGACAGAATCTGTGAAGTCGAGGCAGAGCTAGCTTGCTTGAAGGCTGAAAGAGAGAAGATGATCGATGCCCGAAATCTACACCTCACCCAAAGCTCGATTTTAGAAGAAAAAACTTTTGGGGCTGAGTCGACCATCAGAACTCTTGATGAAGCAAAGGACAACTTGATAATCACTTTTGCTGAACTTTCCCGTATTTGCACTCCTGAAGCTCGACGTGCAGAGGCTACCAATAAGGTTATGAGTTCTCATGGCAGACGGTTAGAAGAATTAAAGAAGTTGCTCTAAGATGTTTCCACTCCACCTTAAGAGAGTGTTTTGTCACCTTTTTGTCTTATCCATTCTGTAGTGTTTCTACCAGAAATGAATGAAAGATTTGCTTTGTGATCCTATCGTTTATTTGAATTTTAAACAATAGGTAAGAGAGAAAGCACTTATCAGAGGTAGTATGGACGTGACAAGTCTTCTAAACTCAACGTATTATATCTATCTAGAGGTGATATGAACATGATAGATAATTAAATCTTGTTTTGTATGGGATAGAAAATACTCATCAGAGGCTATATGAACATGACAAGTTTTCTAAACTCAAAATATTATATCTATCCAGAGGTAATATAAACATGATAGATAATGTAATCTTATTTTCTGTTTAGAGTGTACAATACTATCAGAGGTAATATGAACATGACAGTATGTAAGAACCTAAAGAAAAGTAGATTAATATCTATGTAGAGGTCAAATGGACATGATAGATAGGAAAAGAAGGTGGATTTAGTATTTATCCAGAGGTTATGAAAACATGATAAATAATAAATCCAACTTTATATACCAATTGGTAAAATAGGAGATCAAAATCCCTCTTCGGAGAGACAAGTAATCAGCTTAACCAAACTTTGGTAGCTGGGGATTAAAAAAACAGATGTCGTTGAATATATATATACGAGAAATAAATGAACCGATGGTGGCTCAAGGGATATTTTCAAATGGCTCGGATTCACCATCAGTTTGAACCATATTGACTGAAGATATTTGTCCAGATTCATTTATATGAGGAATGATACATATCAGTTTCAATGGATTGGACTTCTTCTGAATCCGATGATTGCGAAGAGCTGGAAGAGAATTCTTCTTGTATCATCATAAAACATGTGGGACGGGTCATATCCCAACCCATGACGAGTCTTTTGGTAAAACGGATCACCACATAATGGTAATCGTCTGCCCTTGCCTTGATTGAGACCTTGTATAGTCTTCAAATCATACCCCATGTTCTGAACGATCTTGATAGATTGCTGACTGTATTTGTTAATTCGAATTCTTCCTTTGTCTTTATCCTTCAGCTCATCTGTCTGAGCAACAGGGATATTTCTAGCCAGGCCAAACACAATTTGGTACTTGTTTTTCTTATCAAACGGAACCACGAAATAAGATTCTTCACAACGTCTAAAAGTTACGCAAGCTTGTGATGAAGTGGCCACAGGTAGAAGATAAGGAGAAGATGTTAGGAACCTTTGAGCATACGGTCCAACATCTGTATAAGGAGGAAAAGAATTCTCTTTATGATCAATGTATAAAGTTTCTTCCGGTTCTATGTTGTCTTTATATTGTTGACTTTGATTATCAGAAGATAAAGTCATTCTCTCAATAAACTTGACATCCATATACTCGAACAGAAAATCTTCATTGATATCAAAAAGTACAGAATGATCAATATTTACATCATTTACAGTCTGATTGCTACGTTTCGGATTAATCAACAATGGACCATCATCCGTCTTCTGTGTAGATTTGCCAAGATTGATAATCAATGGTAGTCCTGGATCATTCGTACAAGAAGTACGTCCTTTGACCTTGATCATAAAAGGTTGAACTTGGCTCTTAGCAAGAATATTTATTGATTCCTCAGATGAAGTTTAAGTTCTTCCTTTAACCTTGATCATCAAAGGTTGATCATTGACAGGTTGGGATTGGATTCGTCCCTTGACTATGATCTTCAAAGGTTGCTCCTCTGGCAAATCTTCATTAATAGACTGATCCTCAGATGATGATTAATCTTCAGCCATGTCTGATATATCTTTCACATGCTCTTGTTTATAAAGCCTTGAATCAGAGAAGTAGGCTTCAACACCCTTGAACGGATTAATATCAGCAAACTCAGTTTTCACAACTCCTTGGGAGTCCACATATTTGAAACATTGGTAAAAAGTTGAAGGCACAATATTATGCTCATGAATCCACGGTCTTCCTAGAAGAATATTATAGGATACGTCCGAGTTGATAACATAGAAAGTTACCATAGTTCGAAGATCACCAATCTGAATCTGCAGACGAATCTTCCCCAGTGGTTTGCTCTTGCCAGAGTTAAAACCGACTATTGTAGTACTAGTGTAAGTCAGCTCACTAGTAGAAATCCTCAGGGGTCTTAGCAAACTCTGAAGAATTATACTAATTGAAGACCCAGGATCGATGTAAATCTTGTCGATTTCAGTGGATCCGATATATCCAGTATAACATAGAGGCCTATCATGCTTGTTGTGTTTCAATAGCATATCTTCTTGTGTAAAGGTAGTGTTGGGAATTGCTTCCATCACACTATGACATTGCGGGCATGACACTGGTATATTATCAGGAGTCTTGAGTTGAGCCAAGCATGAATCTGCTTGAAGTAATACTTCGCTCAAAGTCTTTCTGCTTTCTCTGGAAAGGCGAAGCAGTTCAAATATAGATAGTCTAGCCGGAGTATTGGCTAACTGAACTAGAATGTCAAACTTGTAAGGCTTCATCACCACCCCCTGATTGGAAGCAGGCTTCAATGGGATATCAAAGCGTACTGCCTTCTGTTTCCCCTTTTCAACCACAGAAGGTTTAGCAGGAACAGGAGAAGGTTGAACTGGTAGAGTTTCCACTACATCTTCTACTTCTTTGGAGGATCTCTCATAATCTTTATGGTACTCTTTTCCAGATCTTGTACCAGCAAAAGTTTCTTCTTCAGACTCAGGAGAAGGAAGTACCATATTACAGGATTTAGTCTTTCTTCCCTTAGCCTTCTTCTTGTGAGGGTTGTTACGAGGCACTTCAGAACCCAATCCAGCAGTGGAATTCTGATTTTGAATTTGTAAAGGGAGACGTATTCCTTTATCATAATTCAAACCTTCTGTCTTTTGAAAGTCGTAACCCATCTTCCTCATAAGAAGGACAGATTGCTGACTATACAAGTGGATAGGCAGTGAGCTTTGGACAGGTATTTCAGCACAGGAAAAGGAAGAAACCTCTGCAACTACAGGAGAATAAAGCATAGACGTCTCTATAGTTAAGGGAGGAGAAGGATTCGGGATACGAGAAGAAATTCCTATTGGAGCTTTTTTATAAGCAGCAAAGACTTGTTGTGCCCGGTATAAAGGAATACTATTCATGGCTAGCCACTGCTGATGAGTAAGCTTGAGCTTGGTAGGAGGAGCTAGACTTGGAGGACAGATGTTTAGTCCTTTCAGTCTATCTTCTAGAGGAAGACCATCCCATAGATGATCCAAGTCATCAGGATTTGTAATAACATGAGAAATCATGTTGCAGGTTTTGACTTTCTTACCTTTCTCGGATTTTAAAGTTTTACCTTTATTTTCCAACTCAGGTATTAAGTCAGGATGTACCCACATAATTTCACCATTCTTCAATGTGAGCGGCAGTAATCCTGTATTTTCTTCCCTGACGGGCGGGATATTCACGATCTTCATAGTCGCCTTCGGAATTAGGATAATTCCATCTGGGACTTGCTGTGGAGGAAAATCTCCAAATTGAAGAGAGACCATGTTGGTTGTAACTGTATGGTCATCATTGGTTAGAGCGATAGCGCCACCATTTATCAGGTCTTGGATCTTCTTTTTCAAGACATAGCAAGCACTGATAGGATGATTAATGTATCTATGATAGATACAATATTTGGGATTGTCAGTCAGATTCACCTCATTAGGCCTTTTTGGCTCTGGAATCTGAAGTTTGCCACTTTTCACCAGACACTGAAATATCTCTGGGATATCACTTTTGTCAAAAGAGTATTCTTCATTTGGCCTGGAAGATTCCTGATTGTTTGGCATCATTTTGTTCTTGGAGAGCTTGACCATAAGAGTATCTTTTTCTTTCACATTACGATTGCCAGGATTATTACCAGGATTACTTTTCTTTCCTTTATCTTCTGAAGCAAAAATCATCCCGTGTTCCCGAGCCAACCTACCATTGGTCTCGGCAGAAACTGCTGCTATGATAAACGAAGCCCAATCTGTGAATTGGAAACCTGTGAAGACACCAATAGATGGTCGCATATTCATCTTGCATGTATCAATCAACGCTGAATCTGGCATACCAGGAGGCATCTTGAGAGTAGCCTGTCGAAAACGTTCAATGAACGTCCGAGTATCTTCTTTCTCCTTTTGTTTGATTTCTATTAAGGAGGACATGTTTATGTCCATACCTCCTTCATAGAAGCGGGAGAGAAACATTGCCTTGAATTCGTCAAAAGACGAAATAGAGTTATCGGGTAAGCTACGATACCAATCGTAAGCTGAACCCGTCAGACACCCGATGAACACTCGAGTGAGAAGAGCATCATTTTTCTGCAAGTGTACAGTCGTCATAATATTAAAGTAATTGATATATTGACTGGGAGATGCTTTTCCATCGAATAAAACCATGGATTGTGGCTTGAACTTCGGTGGAAAGGGTACATCATTCCAATAAGGAGGATAAGGTTGCTTAATCCCTAACCTCTAGAGCTGATCTTTGTGCCTCAAAACTTCAAACTGTGCTTTGAGTTCACGCGCTGCTTGAGTGGCTTCACTGGTTTGAGGAAGCACATTTGATTGAATGGTCGTTGGATGTACCGTAACCCCCATTGGAGGTGGTACATCTTCTGGAATGATGGGATCTAGAGATGCAGAATTTTGATTAACAGCAGGCTCTTGAATATTCGAAGGTATATCAGCCCCTTGACTATCTTGAGTTTGTGCTGCTACTGGTACCGGAGTTATTACTGTAGGTTGAGCAGTTTGCTGATTCAAAATTATCTGATGCATGCTTTGCACCATGTTGAGCATGTCTTTCAATGATTGCTCCACGGCAGTGAGACATTGTTCCGTATTAGCAGATGACATCTCTGGTTCATCTCCAACAGCGTAGGATTCAACCTCTCTTGCAGATATAGAGGGATTAGTATAGAAGTATGAATCCACACTATCGGTATCAGACTCAAAAGATTGAGTACCCCCAGCTTCTGAATCAGAAGTCTGTAATTGCCTTTGTCTTCTTGATCGAGTATTCTGATATACTCCTTCAAAGGAATCAAGAAGTCTGTTGAACTGTTATTGACCTGGAGTTTGGGACATGTTCTGTTTCAGTCGTCGTCCTCTGTTAGTATGAGATGCCATGTTGACTGATGCATATGACAGCTCATCTTCATGGTTTTCAGCGAGTTAAAACTTAAACGATCAAAAACTGACCGTCTTGAAGCCGAACAACAACAGTTGATCATAACCTGGTGATATTCACAATGATGTTTTTCTTGGGGGAGTGTCACCGGAGATTGTCTGTTCTTACGTTTTTGCATTAGCAATTCACGTAAATCAGAAGGAACAGATGGAGTATTCTTCTTTATTACATTTGGGGTAGAAAAACGTTTAGTCCTTTGTGTATAAAGAAGATTACTGGCTTCATTCGCAGAACCAAACTGTACATTTTTACGCGTTTGGAGTTGTGTGCGTAAATCTTGAGATTTAGCTCGAAGGACTCCATTTTCATGGCGTGTAATTTGTAAGTTTGGTACTTTGCGTAAAGCAGTATAAGAAGGTTGTTAGTGTAGGACAGAAGTTTTACCAACGACATTTTTATGCTGCACACGTTTAGGTACACTCATATTAGATGTGCAAACATCGTTATGATTTTTATCTACACTGTCAAAGACAGGAGACTTACCTTTACGCGTGGAGCGTGAAAATTGATTATCTACCACATCACAGACGGGAGATTTTGCTTTGCGCGAGGAGCGTAATTTGTGTGTGTCTACCACGTCACAGACGAGAGACTTATTTTTACACTCAGAAGCATTAGAATCTGCCACATTACAAATGGGAGACTCATTCTTATGCCTTGAGCGTAAAACTTGGTTTTTACCCACTGAGCGTAAAACTTGATTCTTACGCAGTGGGCGTGAAACCTGATTATCTTCACCGTTACAAACGGGAGATAAATCATCACACTTTGAGTGCAACTCTGAAGTAAGGACCGCCTCGTTACGAACGGGAGCCCCTACGACAGGAGTGGGAAGAATTCCCTTGTCATCAGAAGTCACAGAGAGATCAGAAACCACTTTGTATTTGGAAATCCAAACTTTTCGTGCTTTACGAGACTTTTGAACATTGGAGTAGCGAGAACCACCCCCAGTTCGGAGCATTTCTTCATAGGCAGTCTGGTCGAAGTGCACAACCAGAGTCTTCTTGGTCGAACCGACCGAAACATCATCATATTGAGCAATCACCTCCTCGTCAGAGGAGAAGGTAGTCCCCAGCAGAGTCGCCATTTTGTTTCACTTAACAAAATTGCCAAACAAAGGTTGGGTTTTGAAAATAAAACGAGAAAAAGTACAAGAAGTACAAATTTGATTATGGGAAAGTATTGCTATGGAAGTCTGATCTTGTAAATGATCACTTTGTTCCTTGGACGATATGATAATAATGAAGATCACTGCTTGAAGTAGAACAACTTGGAAGAACTAAGTCACCATAAAGGTATCGACGTACTTGGGCACTGATGGCGAGGCCGAATGCTTTCCTGCTTTGCTTCACTCTGTTCTGAAAGAAAAGTTGAAGAAGAATGCTCCGGAGAATCAAAATCTCGAAGTCCTGATCTCTCTATTCTCTTATGTTCTCTCTGTGTCCCTTGTCTTTGAGAAAAATAAGTCTATTTATAGACTGGGGCTTCTGTGCGTAAAAGAGCATCAAAGTCTGTCTTTACGCTAACAACTGCCACCCATGATCACAGTCATCCTTTGCATACCTTGACACGCGTCCCATCATTTCAGTAAGAATAGGATACATGTACACACGTTCTTCGAAATATATGGCATGAAGGCCATGTAGGCAAACCACGTTCCAAACTGGCCAGAAAGAATAGGGCATAAAAATAGCTCCAACATCCTCTGGACGTAAAACAGTAAGATGAGCGTAAAATAGCTCTGTCATAAGTTTCTCGCGTAAAGTGGTTATTGAATAACCTTGAGCGTAAAATGGCTCAAATAGACTTTACACACACATTGTTTTATGAGCGTAAGAACTCATGAAAAACTCCGTGCGTAAAAAAAACCATACAGTGAGCGTAAAGTAGCTCGATCCCATAAACGACAACAATGGTCTTTGTATAAGACAAATTCTATTGAATTCTGTGGTAAATGCCATCATTAATATCTTCATGTCAGAGTTTGCATTAAATGAGAGATTTGACAGCTTTGTCCAGCGTAAAAGAGGCTGCTCTGTCCTTGGCATAAAATCATAGGTGTAGACCCAAGCATAAAATTATCAGCCTGCTTAGGTGAAAATTGATTAGCCTAGTTTTGGGCGTAAAAGAGATTACCCGCTCTGCTTGGTGTAAAAACCGATCACTTATGAATGGGATGACTCTTTCTTTGAAGCACTTTTTACGCTCCTACAACACGGAGAGTATTTTCTGGCCAGAGCAGAAGCTACATCCGATCGTCTAAGGAGTAAGACATAGTTGATAGCACTCTCCCGAGCCTCTACCGTCACCCCCCAGAAAAAACTAAACAATTGTACTTAGATTGCTTTTCCTAGGCTTTGTTCTTAGGCTCTCTTTGTACGAGCGAGTTTGTATTGTGAATCAAAGTTCAGTCCTCCCATAAAACTTTTCTGTTCTTTCGATAATCAATGGCAAACACGATGGCGACTCTGCTGGGGACTAACTTCTCTACTGCTGAGAAGTTGGTGACGCAATTGGACGCAGCCAAACTTGGCTCAACGCAACAGATGCTGGTCGTCCGCTTCGACCAGCAGGCGTTTAAAAAAATGCTCTCCGACGGGAGCGCTGCCCCGGTCCAGAAGCGAGCCCGCACGAAGAAGGCCCGCAGGGAGTGGAGGCCCAAGACTTTCGCTCCTTCCCAAGATCTGGAAGAGGCGTTCTCTGCTGCCCGAGACGGCGGAGAATACTCCCATGCGGCCCCACTTCACGCCGCAGAGGACCCTACTGTTCTCAAGTCCGGCAGAGGAAAGCACTACGATGCTGGACTTGAGGAAGCAAATGGAGACTCTATGCGGTCCAGGAAGAAGCCGTATAAGGGTGCCAGCCACATGAAGAAGGCTCATGCGGCCAACAATTCCAGCCGCATGAAGGCTCATGCGGCCAACAATTCCAGCCGCATGAAGGCTCATGCGGCCACTAAATCCAGCCGCATGAATGTTCCTACGGCAGCCAAATCCAGCCGCATGAATGCTGATGCGGCCACAAATGCCAGTCGCATGAATGCTGATGCGGCCAAAAATGCCAGCCGCATGAATGCCCATACGGCAGCCAAATCCAGCCGCATGAATTCTTATGCGGCCAGAAATGCTAGTCGTATGAATGATGATGCGGCCACAAATGCCAGCCGCATGAATGCTCATATGGCCACCAATCCCAGTCGTAGACCATATGGTCCATGCCACTCAGGGTCAGTCTTTGACCACCTCTCATGCGGTCCTGACCTCAGATGCTCTTATGAGAATGTGCCAGACTATGTACGGCACAATTTGGACTCTTCCAACTATACGCCCTTGGGTGCTAGAGGAAAGAAGTCTAGGGCAGCGCGAGCTCGTTGGGCTCAGTCAGCTGTTCCAACCTCTGACCATCAGAGAGCTCCGCTTACTGTTAGACGGGCCTCTGATAGAAAGTTGTACAGAACCGACTGTGTCCAGCCCCCGACGGCAAATGGACAGAGTGGTTCCCAAGAGTCTCCCAATCAGGAAGCAAACATGGTGCCAACACATTCGTGTTCTTGGGACTCCCGGGCCCACAAAACGAGTGACTTATGTGATGTGATTCTTCACAAGCGCAAAAAAAGAGAAGAAAGCTTGGTGTGCAGAGAGTCCTTTCATAGACATCACTGCACTCAAGTCATTGTCAACTGGTGCTGCAGCAAGGCGGCAGTACAAGAGGACCGACAGTCCGTCTTCCAACGACTGCAGCAGCCAGGACCGGTCCTGCAACAAAGCTCAGAAGATGAGGCGCTTCATGTTGCCTCCTGCAATTCTGCTCAGAAGATCCCTACCAGTAAGGCGGGGAAGAAGATAAATGTTGCCAGCCCGACTATCTCAACTAGCGCGGCCAGGAAACTTGTATCCAGGCGGTTGTCCACAACCACCGCAGAAGGATTTTATCATGGCACCCGCTTTAAGATGAAATCTTCAACACTTGGAGATTTGTCGTCTACATCCCTGGGGGTAGTCGAAGCTGGGGGTAGCACTCTCCGGAACATCCACGACAATCCGGTGTTCCAAGAAGATCAACCAGGGGAGACAGTTCCCCCAACAGGTGCAATGGACCCAGATGTCCATGGGTCCCAAGATGAAGCAACCTACGATGCAGGGGTAACACCTCCTCCAAGTCTGAATCGGAGGAAAACATCCCCACGTACCCCCGACGACTTCTCTTTGCGAGGGTATGATTCAGATAACACGTCTTCTATAGTTCCTTCTACTGTTCCCCGTGTGAGAACAATATTTATGACCGGAAATGAACATGACGGTCCCAAACATGACGGTCCCAGCGATCGACAGTGCCTCGACTCACTTGAGGCCATATTTCACACCTTAGTGAAGTCGATAGAAGAAATCAAGGTGGCCCTACCAACTCTTCAAGAAAGGATGCCTGATCAGACAAATTTGGGTCCCGTCGTCAATGCGGACTTGAACACAACTACACCAACCCTGGTGACAATCCACCCGGAATGACGGCTCCCAGTACTGCGGACGAGGCTAGGGAGGCAAGGAGAGAAGTCCAGAAGCTCCGTGCGATGTTCCACGCACGAGAATACTCTCACGACTTGAAGATACGACAACCGTATCCCGATGCATGGAGGGATGTCCCCTTTCCTCCGCGGTACAAGCCGTTTAACATCAACCCCTACGACAGGAAGACCTCTGCAAGCCGGTACATAACTTACTTCGAGGTCACAACAGACCACTTGCCGCACGACGATGCGATCCTCACGCGATTGTTCGTCGGGGTATTGGAGGGGGTAGCATTTGATTGGTACCGTAACCTGCCGGACAACTGCATCCATTCCTTCGCCGGCTTCAAACGTATGTTCTTGGAGAGGTTCTATGAGATGGGATAGGATGTCACAATGTCAACCCTCATGGATGTTTTTTAAGGCGAGAAGGAGCTGACAAGGAACTACATTGAGCGATTTCGCCAAACCGCGATAAAATTGCCCTATGGCAATCCAGATTCTTCCTTGATTGAAATCTGCCAAAAGAGGCTGCTTCCCACAATCAGCCTCTGGATGGACGAAAGTCAGTTCAAGGACAGAAAGACTTTCATCATTAGTGTCACTAGCACAGAAGACAAGTTGAAGAAAGCTCGCCAACTGGGGTTACACATCACGGAGGGGGACGACAAGGGCAAACACCCAAACGCCAACAACAACAACGATGGTAATTCCTCCAACAACCGGGACAATAAGGAAAAATAGGATATGGTGGCCGACATAGCCACGAAGCCCGAATCGAAGCCGACAGAGAAGCAGTAGCCGCAGATGACTTACTCCTTCGAAGACAGCCATGTCAAGCCCATCCTTGACATGCTCGTACAAGGAGATCGAATTCAGCTCCCTCCTCCAAGGCGTGAACCTCGTCCTACGGAGATTGAAAGCCCAAAGTACTGCCACTACCACCGCTACGTCCACCACGCTACACAAGACTGCTTCCAACTGAAGCGGTACATCCAGAACCTGATCGACTCTAAGTCTCTGGCCATTGACTTCGAGGAGGTAACTGTGGCGGCCAATATGGTATATGTCCAATTCGGCAGCTTCCCTCCAACGAAGACTTAAGATGGAGTAGTACCCGTTCCCCGGGTAAAGATGGAGGTCGCTAATCTTCCACCTCCCCGAGACCACATCACGAGGGTAGGTCATGTGGGTCCATCCGGGCCTGGTACCTGAAGTGACTCAGCCCGTACCACCCTCCACCGGCAAGAAGAAGGATAGGAAAGTCAAGTCCTACCGCACAATCTCGGCTGACATCGAAGAAGCGACAGCTGTCGTTACTCGATCCGGTGCACAATCTCAACCCGTACCGGGTAACTCGACTGAAGATCGTCAGCCAGCCGCTACTGATGCCCCAGGACCTTCTCAGCCTCTGCTGGCTGACAAGTCCAAGCCGAAGGAGACCCGCTTCGACAAAACACTCCGAAAAGATGTACCACATGGGCTGGAAAGGCCCTACAATTTTGACATTCTTGCGCAATTGGCCAACACACCGGCCAAATTGTCATTATATGAGCTCCTGAGGCTCTCCAAAGATGTTCGTATCGTACTGAGCGAGGCACTCCAGAATGCCGACGCATATCTAGCACATGTCAATCTTACCGGGGAGAGCTCATCGGCGGATCTCCAAGACAACGCTTGCACAGGTACAATGCCCAATATTGTCTCACTCCACAGGATATGCTTACCAAAACCAACCTACACGATCGCCCTCTATATTATACTGGATATGTCGGCGACGTCAAGGTGGATCGGATACACATTGATCCCGGTTCTTTGATAAGCATTATCCCGAAGAGCTTGCTTCATTATTTACATATCCCTATGCATCGGCTGACTCCTACCAGCACCGCCATCAGCGGCTTCAATTCTGGAAGAAGCTATCCCATCGGGAAGATTTGCCTGAAGTGCCAAATTGGCGACCTTCAGTCGGAAGTAACCTGCTATGTCATCGACGCAGACACCCCCTACAATATTCTTCTAGTGCGTCCGTGGATACACTATTATATGATCGTGCCTTCTACATTGCACCAGTGCTTCAAGTACGTCGACAAGCACAGCTTCGTGAGGACGGAATTTGCCGACATCGATCCCTTCAAAGGGGTCGAATCCTACTATTCAGATTCCTGCTTGTATGAGAAGTCAAAGAGGCACTTTATGAAGGGGGATGTTCAAGAGCAGACGGAGGCCATTGCGGGACCGGAGGAACCCTTGAGAATCCATCTCCAACCCCGCAAACCAGGCAAGACGGCACCTCTCACAGCCACTCTGCGTAGAGAAGCAACTGGTCTCCCGGTGCTTACTGCACAAAAGGAAAAGATGATAATCCGACTGCCAAGGTCTGGCCAAAGGCCGAGACCCACTACGGAGCCGCTGACAATCAGGCTGCCTAGAGCCGGTCAACAACAAACAGAAGAGTCCAATCCTTCTGTTAAGCCAATGACGATTCGTCTTCCCAGAATGAGTCGACAGTCGAGTACTAAACCGGGGTTCGCCAGTGGGCCAACAACACCCCGCCCAGCATCGAGCACCAAACTGGGGGTCACTAGCGCACCAACGACTCCACGTTCTTCTCCACCAGTGGAGCCCCTGATGATTAAGCTACACAGGTCATCCTCCTAGTCTTCATTGACACAGGGGGTGGCCGAAGAAGAGTTAGAGCTGGCCAAGTATGTGGCTGCTCACACTGATGTTCCGTTCGCAGATGATGTAATTCCACCCGAAAAGATACCTTACTTCATCAATAAAGGGCTATCTTTGAACTACCTCGAGCTTAATAAGCTTTGTACCATGTATGCTATAGAACACGGTATAGGCACCCACCTACACACACAGGTGACAAATATCTATACCGCAAACCAACTTACTCCCGTGGAAGACGCTTGCTTCATAGTCGAGGGAGTGGATCTTCCAATCATCTTCGGCCGGAAGAATGATCCACAGCCCTTCAGGATAGAAGAAGTTGATCTTGAACCCGTCACCAGGAGACTGCCCCTTTATCTGTATAGCTCCCGATCCAAGTATCTCATGCAAAAATAGGGGTATGATCTGGAGACTACGCCAGGCTTAAACTACGGCACTGGACGGCGGTTACCCTTACAGTTGCCAGTCCCGGCTGGAATACCAAGGGATTATTACAACAAGACCAGATGTGGGCTAGGTTATGTTACACCTGCAACGACCCCTGAAAGCTCAGATAAGGAATGTGACTAGCATTCATACTTAATCAAATCACCAACTTCTGATTCGGATGTCAGCATCGGAGACGTATTCAGGCAAGCTCTATCTGTCAATATGGCATTTGCTGATGCCTACGAATAAGATAAAGATGTCCCCAAACTTCTCGAGTTATAACCTTGGGTCCAGCAACTAGATACACATTGGTAGAAATGCTTCGAACTTCGTGAACCTCCCACTGAAGATGAGGTTATGCAAGTTGACCTCGGCGATGAGTCCTCTCCAAAGCCAATCTTCGTCAGCAAAAGCCTGACATACAAAGAGCGGAAGGCACTTTTACAACTCGTCAGAGAGTACATTGACGTGTTCGCCTGGAGCTATGAAGATATGCCAGGGCTAGACCCCGAGGTTGCACTTCATAAACTCAACATTCATCCGGACGCAAAACCTGTCAAGCAATAGCAGTGATGGTTCCGCCCAGATATCATAAATTCCATCGAAGCTGAGATCAACAAACTGATAGCCAGCGACTTCATCTGGAAGGAACAGCATCCAGACTAGGTCGCTAACATAGTACCAGTCCTCAAGAAGAATGGGAAGATTCGAATTTGCATCAACTTCCGAAATCTAAACGAAGCATGTCCTAAGGATGAGTTACCTCTTTCCATCACGGACATCATGATTGACAACACATGTGGTTTCGAGCGCATGTCACTCATGGATGGCCTCTCGGGATACAACCAAATCAAGATATTTTCTGACGACGAAAAGCATACATCATTTCGAACACCGATTGGCGTGTATTGTTACACAGTCATGCCCTTCGGTTTAAAGAATGCCGGTGCCACATATCAAAGAGCCGTAAGTGTCATCTTCAGAGATCACCGGCAAAAGACCGTGGAGTGTTATATTGATGACATCGCTGTCAAAAGCCGCTCTAAAGGAGACCATCTGCAGGATCTGAGGACGGTATTCGACCTGATGCGAGCGCACAACTTGAAGATGAATCCCACAAAATCCTTCTTGGGCGTATCCAGTGGAAAATTCTTGGGTTTTATCATTACTACCCAGGGAATCCACATAGACCCTGAGAAGACGAAGGCAATCATGGAGATGGGTCCCCCGAGAAATCTACTTGAACTCCGAGGCCTTCAAGGGAGGCTAGTTTACATCAGGAGGTTCATCTCTAACCTCTCTGGGCGATGTCAACCATTCACCCACCTTATGTAGAAAGGCGTCTCATTCGTATGGGATGAAGAGTGCCAACGCGCGTTCGCCAACATCAAAGAATATCTATCAAATCCTCCAGTTCTGGTGGCCCCGGTTGCTGGAAAGTCGTTCTTGCTTTACGTGCGAGCGATGGAGCATTCCCTCAGTGCTCTACTAGCACAGAACAATGATGCAGGGCATGAACAAGCTATCTATTACCTCAGCCGAATGATGATTGGACCTGATCATAGATACACGTCGTGGAGAAGGAATGTCTTGCTCTGGTGTTTGCTATCCAGAAGACGCGACACTATGTTACAGGACAAACCATCCATGTCATATCAAGAGTTAACCCCCTCAGGGTCCTCATGACCAAGCCGGGTGCACTCAGCTCTCGTCTCGCTACCTGGGCGATATTATTGTCTTCCTACCACATGATCTTCGTCCCGTAAAAGGCCGTTAAAGGTCAAGCTCTGGCAGACTTTTTAGTAGCCCATCCAAGTTCGGAGTCAACCAGAATATATGAAGAGATTCTAGACGAGGTCACCAATTCAAACATGGCTTCCGATGATTCCGTCTGGCGAATGTTCTTCGACGGTGCTTCAAGAACCGGGCCCAAGGACAACATTGTCATTGGGGTCGGAGAGGTACTAATTTCTCCCTCGGGCTTGGTGATCGACCAGGCATATTCCCTTATAGAACCTTGCTCGAACAACATGGCCAAGTACAACGCCTTGGTTATCGGCGTCCGACTCGCAAAAGAACTGGGGGTAGAGTACCTAGAAGCATAAGGCGATTCACACTTAATTGTCAATCAGATTCGGAGTTCATACGAAGTTCGACATGAAGACATAATCCCCAATCATCAGGAAGCGATCGCCATCATTACGTCTCTGAAAGGGTTCTTCATAGAACACGTTCCGAGACTCCGGAACATTGAAGCTGACGCCTTAGCAGGACTGGCCGCTCCCCTAGTGGTCCCAAAGTATACACATCATTTGGTGGACGTCATAGGCCATGAATTGGTCTGTCCCAAGAAGACCATCCAATTTTTTGAGAGCTATTCTGCTCTGACGGTCGACGAGACACAGGATTGGAGGCTCCCATTTATCGACTTTGCAGTTTATGGCAACTTGCCAGAGAACCCGAAAGAAGCCACCTCTATTAGAAGACGTTCTCTCAGATTCTTCTACGATACAGAAACAAAAATGATATATCGGCGGTCATACGATGGATTACTGCTTCGGTGTCTGTCCGATACAGAAGCCAAAGAAGCTGTACGTGAAGCACATGAGGGCGTCTGCGAGGCCCATCAGCCTGGCCCAAAATTGCAAGATCGCCTTCGCCGGATGGGCTACTACTGGCCTACGATGGTGGCAAAAACGATAGATTATGCAAGAAAGTGCAAAGCCTGTCAGGTCCACGCAGATTTCATAGGTCAACCATCTGAATTCCTACACCCAACGGTGGCATCCTGGCCATTTGAAGAATGGCGAATGGATATCATTGGTCCTATCACCCCACCTTAGTCCAGAGGATACCGCTTCATACTGGCAATTATGGATTACTTCTCCAAATAGGCGGAAGTCGTTCCACTTGCAGAGATAAAGACATCAAATATGATCAGCTTCCTCAAACATCACGTCATCTATCGCTTTGGACTGCCCCGAAGGACCATCCACGACAACGGTCCGTAGTTCGCAAGCCACGTCTTCTATCGGTTCTACGACAAACATCGGATCCAGAATGTTGCTTCAATACCGCATAATCCGACGACGAATGGGTTGGCGGAAGCATTCAACAAAACTATAATCAAGCAGCTCAAGAAGTTCGTGTCTTCCAGCAAACGCGACTGGAATGAAAAGCTTGGTGAATACTTATGGGCGTACCGTACTACAGTCCGGACGGCCACCGGGAATACACCATTCTCTCTGGTGTATGGGTGTGGGGCAGTTCTCCCGCTGGAGACTCAAATCTCCTTGCTCCGTGTCGCCATCACCTATCGATTGACGACAGAAGATAATTACCGTCGCCGGCTACAAGAGTTGGAGGCCTTAGATGAGAAGCGCCTGTTAGCTCAACAATGAATTGAGCTGTATCAAGCACGCATCTCTGGAGCCTTCAACAAGAAAGTTAAACTCAGAACATTCCAAGTTGGCGATCTCGTTCTAGCAGTTCGAAGGCCGATGGTTATGACTCACAAAACCATCGGCAAATTCCAGCCAAAGTAGGAAGGCCCATTTGTCATCGAGGCTGTATTCTCCAATGGTGCTTACCGCCTCACAAAACAAAACAGAGACTTGCTCTTGTTGCCCGTCAACGGCAAGTTCCTGAAAAAGTATTATGTCTAAATGACATCCTCAAAATCTACCGAACTGTTAAGTTATGTACCTTTAGGTACAGCTGAACTTACACTCTGGTCATTCCAAATGAATCTATATCGCATCTTCTGGGTAGTAAGTCATGTATGATCATACCTCTGAACTTTCTTCCTAAAAGAGCATCTTTCTCATGATCTATTACCCGCACTTTCAGTGCATAAAAAGGGTAACAGATCCACAAATTTCCCGAAACAACCACGTCGATGTCACCTCTGAGTTGTTTCACTTCCATCAAAAACAAACCACCCCTCATGTAGAACTTCTACGTCCATATTACCTCTGAGTTGTTCTATGTGCCCTTCATGGTCTCTACTCCTGCCACGTCCTCATTACCTCTGAGTAGGAAGACTCTATTGAAGAAACCCATATATTTACCACGTCCTCATTACCTCTGAGTAAGTAAGTTGGTTTTCTATCGACTTATTATCCGTACCCAAAACAAGGGTACGCCAAGGATAATAGGCCCACAAATGTCCACAGTTGACCACAAATGTCCACAATTGACCACAAATGTTCGCAGTTGACAACAAATGCTGTACTAGGTCCCCTAGTACATGCGCCTCTTTTCTCATAATCACATGCCTCTGGAACCCAGCTGTTCCATGGCATTCTTTCGCCCGATACCAAGAACTTACATATCCACCTTACCGTGGAGTTGTTCTAAGTATCCTTATTAAACTTATTACCCATACCTAAAACCAAGGAATGCCAAGGGTAATTGGTCCACAAAAAGTCCCCCAGTGGGGCAAACATCATAATACCAAAAATATGGTACAAGTACAATAGATGATGGATGGTGTAAATATAGTTATTTATTGAAAAACAAAAGTACTACATGTTCGGGGACCGCGTCCCTATCAAAATGAAGGAAATAACAAAGAAAGAAAGAAAAAAAGGCCGACTATGGTTCGGCGACGCATAATTCTCTCAGACGGTACCTCAGCACAGCCGTCGACCACTCAAACCTCTGCTCGGCCCGACGCTCGGCCTCCTGAGTTAATCGCTCTGCATCTTCCAGATGCACGTGGGCCTGGCAGCCATCTTCAAGCCTCTTCAGAGCACGCTCCAAGCCAGCAGAAGTTCGGATGACTTTGTCGGCCTCCTGAACAATTAGCTCCTTATCCGTGCGGGGGGCCTCGAGCTCAGATTCCAAGAAAGTCAATTTCCTCTGAAGCTCGAGGATCTGCTCTCTCGTATCAATTATCCCACAGGAGGGGGCCACTTTTCGAGCAATGCAATCCTCTTCCCTGCGGCTCAACTGATCATACTGCAGAGAGAGATCGCAGAGGTCCTTCATTATAATCGGCTTGGACGCTTCTCGTGCAGCCCTTACCTTCTTCCTGGCAGTGATGAGGAAGGCCCGCTCCTGATCTATTGCTGAAGACAGATCAACTTGTCGCAGTACTTGAAACTGGGCCACAAGCTGATCCGCCTCTAGCAATTTGGGCTCCAGGAGCTCAACTATCCCTACCCCACCGGGGAGGGTTCTAAGAAGTTTAATTTGGCCATGGGCACATTGACGGGCCAAGGCAAAAGAAGTCCCCCTCTCCACGGCAGCCTCAACCCCTCGCTTCAGGTGGCGGTAGAAACTGCGACCACATCCTTTGATGATTCATCCAGGACTTCTGAAGAAGATGGCGTCAGAGGAAGAGTAGCTGGTAGTGTCGAAGAAGATGTACCGAAACTTGATGCCCCTGCCATAAGGGAAACAAGTTTCGAGCGATAAGCCACTTGAATAGAGGCTAATTCCTCCACTGCAGCCCGAAGGATCTGGAGACTCGGCAGGGCGAAAGGTCGATCTCCGGGGCCACATGAACAGAGGAGGGTGCAGGGACCAGTTCTCCCCGCTCCGGCCGTTCCGCCGCTTGTTCTCTTGAACTCGATCCAGCAGGAGGCCCCTCAATGTAAGCTAGAGGGGGAGGAGGCACACTCTCTTCCACCAGATCCCCTCTGGCAAACTCTCCCCCGATAATGTCCGTCGTTGGCAGTGAAGGAGCAGGACCTGTATGTCCGAAGCAACCATCAATCAGCTTAACCCGAAGGATGTGATGATAGAGCAGATAAACATCCTAACCAGTCAAGACTTGTCTTATCTTACCAGGGGAAAGTTGCTGAGGCTGAGGTTCGCTCACAGCCGTCGTGGCCTCTTCACCAGCGACATCAGAACCGAATACAACTGGTTTCTCTGCCCCAGCCGCCCCGGAAGGAGATACAACTGGATCATCGTCACCCGACTGAAATTCAGCAGTCTCGGGGACGGGTTCAGCAGAGACCACGTCGCCCTGGGTTGGGACGTCAACAACTGGAGGAACCTCAGCCGTCGCTGGGAGAATCCCGACGGCAATAATCCCGGCACTCTTATCTCTAGCTAGAGTAGTTAGAGTCGGGTCGACCGCAAAGTCAGCAGCCGGCTCTGGAAATTCCCCTTCTTCTGACGCCTACAAAGAAAAGAAAAATAATTAGGTTATAGTTCAGGAAAAAGAAGAGCTAAAGAAGAAGATGGTTGTAATTCAATTCACCTTCGAAACGACGTCATCCTCACCTCTCTCCTTAATGAGCAGCCCCCTAGGCTTAAACGCAGCCCGTTTTACGGAGTAAGTTATGCCGCCAACGGCGAGCTCACGCCTGCTTCGCTTGCGTGAAGGACCAGGCACGACAGGCGGCTGATCAGCCACCACATCTTCTGTGGAAGGAAGAGAGTTATCGGGATCATGCTTGTCATCCTTTTCATCCGCGTCGGCAGACTTCGAGTCCGACACGGCAACCGTGTTCTCCCTCTTCTTCCTCGCCTTGGACCCCTTGGGCTTCTCCTCCAAGCCAGTACCAACAATGAAGCTGGTACCCGGGTCAAAATCAACAGGAGGCTTGTTCGCCATGACATGGTATAGAGCAGCCAAATACAAGATCTACCCTGACTCCCCAGTA
Organism: Iris pallida; assembly: GCA_029216955.1. NCBI lineage: Eukaryota > Viridiplantae > Streptophyta > Magnoliopsida > Asparagales > Iridaceae > Iris > Iris pallida. The sequence continues at coordinate 7,046,941 of JANAVB010028395.1, forward strand.
TCAGGAACTAAGAAGCTGGTACGGGTATAAACCGTGTTATAATAGTGCCAGGCCCTGATGACATCAAGGACGCTACCTTTAAAGCCCAGGCAAGAGCTGGGACTGTCCAAGAATAGCTGACTATACCCAAACTGTCAAGAGAACCTACTGGGCAAGTAAGGCTCCAAGTAGACAGTGTTACGGTTGTGGTATACCACGTGGGAGGGACGAATTTTGAGCAGCCAAAGGAGCATCTTGTCAGATAAGAAGTGAGGAGGCCAAAAACCATCAAGATGTACGGCCCTCACTTCTTCAGCAGTAAATTGAGGAACAAACACGAAAAAAGCGTATCTGTCAACTCTCGCCAGTGCCATCCGACAGGCACACATAGTCTCGCAATCCCAAGGCATGCGACGATACTGGAAGATGAAAGCATTATCCGCAGTTATGCTATCTTCGGGGCCAGGCCTCATCAAAGACCGATAATACATCAACAGCCACCCCATCAGATAATGATAGGGTAGCTCAATGCGTTCAAAGTCCTTCGTCGTGTCATGGGCAATGACCTTGGACGAGAAAGTGTGGAGGCCACGATGTATGCTGCACACCATGGCCGGAAGAAGAGCAAGTCTGACCCCAAAGACCAGCTTCACAGCAGGGAGGATAAAGTTACGGCTGATCCTCTCAATAGAACCAGCCCCTCCTGAGACCACGCAGTTCCATAGCCATACCATCAGAAAGCCTACCAAAAGAGCCTTCTCGGACAACGGCTGAGTGTCTTGATAAAAATAAGCAAAAGAGTCAGACTGACTCCCGAATCTGTCGCCGGTGGTTCTTACCCTCTTGGCGGTCGACACTTGGTCCTGCACCTCCTCCCGAGTTCGAGGACTTCGAGAAGAAACCCGGCCTGAGGCGCCGAGCTTAAAAAGATAAGTGAGCCAGGCCTTTGTATGCAGAAGGTTCCCTTTCGAGATGTCATTCTTCTTTTTTGACATCTGTTGGCATGTGCTGTGATGACACAACAATTCCTGGTAGACAGCTACAAAACCTGGAAACTGTTGCTCCAAATCCTCGAACTCTTCGTTCGTCCGGGTATACACTTCAAAGACTTCATTTCCCCAAGGCAGCTTGGAGACGTCATGCATCTCGTGAAGAGCAAGCCCCATCTCCCCTACGGGTGTAAAGAAGGTCCCCGTACGGCAGTTGTACATCATCAACAGAGCCATGAATAATTTCTTGTTTATTGGCAAGCCGTAAGAGGTGCCCCAAATAGCATGGTAGAGTCCGATCTCGAACAGGAGAGTCTCGTATTTCTGTGCGATCTACGAAGACAGGTTGGTCCACAAAGGGAGAGGGTGTATCCAATTCAGCAGCGACAACCGACCAACGGGATAGGACCCCTTCCGAGCAAGCTGGTTCAGAAAAGTGTCAGCTTGAGAGAACTTGAAATTGGGACCCTGTACATTCAAGAAGTTGCCCGGGGCCAACCCTATCACGTAGCGGCTGACCGGTACACGGCCCGCGTACACTGACCTCAAGTTATTGTTAAAGTGAATTTCGCCCACAAACATCCCGTTCTGGGTCGGAGTCAAGGAATCCTCCATCTTCCTGTCCACTGGCAACATGTTGAACCACGACAGTGGGAAGTGACGCTCCATCTGAGGGATGTGAATCGCCATCCCATCAGAAGTAAAACTCCAACTCTCAAATATGTCCAGAACTTGGGAGTTCTTCACAGTCAGGGCATCCCCGAAGAGGAACACAAGTTTCAGGTGTTTGCCCTCCAATAGCCCTGAGTTCATCATGCCTGAGATAAAGAAGAAGAACTGGTTTTTAATGTCCCTCAGCCTCTCCACAGGTTCGTCTTTGGAAAGCTGGTTCACCACATACTCGACTATGTGGTCGAACCTAACGCCCACAGCAGATTGGGCTCGACCTACCAAAGGTTCTCCCACATGACTGGCAGATTCACTGAAAAATAAGACAAAAGAAACAAGTTAGAAGATGGCCAGGAAAAACTGCTTAGTGTTTCCGAGCTTATGCGGCTCTAATTAGACGGGTCCTTATGCGGCATAATTTAAAGGAGCTTATGAGGCTCCATTTTGGTGGTGCCTCATACGGCCCAGTTCAAGTGAGCTTATGCTGCTCTGTTTAGCGAGTATTCATGCGGCCCAGTTTAGAAAGGCTTATACGGCTCTGATTTGATGGGGCCTCATACGGCCCAGTTCAAACGAGCTTATGCAGCTCTGCTTAGCAGGGCCTCATGCGGCACAATTTAAGGAAGCTTATGCGGCTCTGATTTGGTGAAGCCTTATGCGGCATAGTTCAAAGGGAGCTTATGCGTCCCTGTTTAAAGTGAGCTTATGCGGCACAGTTCAGAGGAAGCTTATGCGGCATCGTTCAAAGGGAGCTTATGCGGCCCTGTTTAATGTGAGCTTATGCAGCACAGTTCAGAGAAAGCTTATGCGGCACAGTTCAGAGGAAGCTTATGCGGCACTGTTCGATGGGTCTCCATGCGGCCCAGTTTGTAAAGTGCTTATGCGGCCACAAGGCGACTCTCATGCGGCTCGAACATGAGGCATACCCCTATGCGGCTCGGACATGAGACGTACATGCGGCACATATGGCACAGTATACGGATTAATCACAATGAACTTTAACAGTTCAATGAAGACGAAGAAGGCCCGCGCATAAAATATGCAGCGTAGCCGTGATGTTTAGGGTTTTTGAGTTCATACAATTTCTCCCAATATTCTTACCATCAATGGCGGGGTGAACGTCGGGATGAACTGTGGGTGCCACAGTCGACGAGGAAGCCGCTCCTTTACCCTTCATCGCAGCGCTGGAGGAAGTCTTGGGAGCCATTGGTGATCGAAGGATAAGAAGAGATGGCAACTAGGGCAATAAGTCTTGAACAAGAGAAGAAAGTAAAGATTCTCTCTCTAAAAATTACTCATATTTATAGGCGGACAGGGGGCTCGTGGACCGATAAGCGCTTTAGTTTACGTGCTAAAACCGACTCTTGGGATTTTATCCCCCTCATGCAAAAAAGAATGCTCAGAATCATCAAAGCAAATCCAAATATTTAATGCCTACTCTTGGGATCTTACCCAAAAGACGGCTTTAAATCAAAAAAATCAAGAGCAAATAATGAGACGCCTACATGGCATGAAGGACAACATGCGGCCAGAACAGTCCATGCGGCCAGAACAGTCCATACGGCCAGAACATCCTATGCGGCCAGAGGAGTCTATGCGGTAAGAAGAGCTTATACGGACATAGCCATGCTTCTTATTCAAAGTATTTTAATTTTTCAAAATTGAAAACTTTGAAGGGGGTCTTGTAGAAGCATGGAAAAGAACAGGAAAGTCCATGCGGCTCAAAACATGGGGAGTCTCATACAGTTCAAGAACCTCTTAGAGCTTCATGCGACTCAAAAATCCTTTAGAGCTTCATGCGGCTCAAAAGTCCCTTAGAGCTTCATGCGGCTCAAAAGTCCCCGATAACTCCATGCGGCTCGGGAAAAGCCACGTGGCCCTATGCGGTTCAAAAATAGGCCTCTACAGCTGGCCATAACTACTCTGTGCAGCTGGCTCATTAAATGCTCTGACGCAATGTGGCAGCTCTGACAACAAAGGATTGACAGCTCTGATATAAAAGTAAAATGATGACTCTGACATAATGACGTGCTCCTAGAGAGACAAAAAAAATCTTTATAGCTGGCACGATCCACCAATTCCAAAGCTCCTTATGCGGATCGCTTCAAAGACTTCCATGCGGCTCCGACATGAGGCCACCCTCATGCGGCTCAGTTGTGGAGGCCACCCTTATACGGTTCAAATGGGGGGCCACAATTATGCGGCTCGGTTATGGGGGCCACCCTCATGCGGCTCAGTTGTGAGGGCACCCTCATGCGGTTCAGTTAGGGGCCAACCCTTATACGGCTCGGTTGTGGGGCCACCCTCATGCGGCTCGGTTGTGAGTCCATCCTCATGCGGCTCGGTTGTGGGGCCATCCTCATGCGGCTCAGTTGTAGGGTCATCCTCATGCAGCTCGGTTGTGAGGCCATCCTCATGCGGCTCGGTTGTGAGGCCATCCTCATACAGCTCAGTTGTGAGGTCATCCTCATGCTGTTCAGTTGTGAGGCCACCCTCATGCGGTTCAATTAGCAGACCACACTCATGCAGCTCTGCCAGGATGCCCCGTTCATGCGGCTCGCAGCATAAATGGTAGTTGGAACACGTGGTAGAAGATTGACTAAGACTTATCCACTCGAATTTATTGCAACCAACGAGTCATAACAATGCAGATTTATTTCAACCAACTCAACAGCCCAGATTGATTTTCAACAAACAGATCAAGGTTAATCTTAACCAATCTCCAACCGCCCACTTTTCAAGGTGCAGTTACTGTACACCCCGCTCACCATAAATTCATATAAATAGCAAGGTGCTATTCCCTTGTACACACACAAAGAAAAAGACACAGAGCCCGAGCATAGAGACTAGCAACCCCCACACACATGTAGAGCATTTTCTGGCCAGAGTAGAAGCTACGTCCGATCGTCCAAGGAGTAAGACAGAGTTGATAGCACTCTTCCAAGCCTCTACCGTCACCCCACCAGAAAAAACTAAATAATTGTACTTAGATTGCTTTTCCTAGGTTTTGTTCCTAGGCTCTCTTTGTACGAGCGAGTTTGTATTGTGAATCAAAGTTAAGTCCTCCCATAGAACTGTTCTGTTCTTTCGATAATCAATGGCAAACACCAATGATCGAGTAAGATCGATCTATCAATATTACGGTCAATCCCAACCCGATATACGATTCTCATCGTTCAAATAATCCATCAAGTAAAATATCCAATGATCCAATTTCTATTCCAATTCCTTTATACCCACACGAACCCATAAGCCAAGGCTAACTATTCAGGGTCATCGATTCCGTTAGTCTCAACAGGACTATGGAAGCATACTATTCGGTCCGTATGACAAGGTCATACCACTAAGTCGTAAGCCAACAATCTATATCCCAACCGATAGCCATCTATACATCACACCATCTGCTGACACTATCCAACATATTTGTAATTCCTCAATCCCATTCGTTTCTCAGTCATCAAACCATCTTATGGGCATTCTTAAAATTCCCTACCCCAAGGGTCGAGTAGTTCATTCAATTCGATCCGACAATTCATGTATCAATTAACCATCCTTTATGCAACACAAATATTTTGGTTTGCTACTTGCTACTTTCCTGGTACAATTCAATTTCTCAGCATACATTCATATAGGCAACGACTATCCTTTGGTGATCAAGATGGATTAACATCTCTTACACCTTAGGGTCAAGGTACAGATTTCTAATATTCTTTAGTGTCACCGATAATATTTTTCGAACTTTTAGCTTAGCAACCAACATTGTATTAGCCACATATAATTTGCATCCAACCAATCGAAATCAACATTCAGATATTCTAAGCCACAATATTCTCTAGCCAAATCTATTTACCCATAGCATACTAACGGTCTTACTAGTCTGAGTCATCACTCGACTAAATAATTTCTAACCAAGACACCAGTTACAATTTCCAACAATCTCACGACTCAATATAACATCAACGTCAAGGGACACTCGAGTCATCTAGCCACAATATATGACTCCCAGCTAAGTCTCGGCACTACCCAGTACCCACAGATAGTCTCCTTGCTATCCTATGGAAAGGGTTAACATATATCACGTCCTGAGGTGGTAGAGGCAATATACCACTCAGAAACAAAGCCATCCTTAAACAATACCAACCCAATTCTATTCCGGACATTCGTGATCTACAATGATCATAATACTTAACCAACATCTCGGGGTCTCAATATCACAAGCCAACATTCTTAGGGTCTCAAAAGCACTAGCGAGCACACATGAGTCAACTCACTAGTTCTGCTAAACTCATCCATCAATTAACCCATTCATAATTCTTTTTCCAACATCACATGCAATTCTCAACTTGTTACATCATACATAGCCACTTGCTCTATTCTCATATTCTAAACCGCATTCACAATATAGCATACTATGGCATCGAGTCATTGTTGGGTTAGTTGTGTCCAAACCAACAACAATCATTCATTCAGGGGCATCACAATGTATAAAGACTTATTCTATGGAACATCCAGTGAGCAGGTAAGAGGGTCAACGAACTTTCAAGCACAAATAACATAGGATGATTACAGAACAACAACAGCATAATTGCGGAAGCAATATTTGATTTAATTGCGGAAGCAACGTTGAGTGATCGCCGAAGCAACTTTGGTTAATCGTTGATGCAACTTTGATTTGAAATGAATCAAAGAAGAGACAAAGGACGTAAAGCCGTGCTCTGATACCAATTTGTCATGTCCCGATTCGTAGAGTCATTTATTCATATATTTTATCTCTTGGAATCGATCGTCCTCGCTTGGACGTGATGCCGTACAAGTCTGGTATTGCACTTGTACATGGCAAAGATGGTACATAATTGAAAATCTTCAAATAGAAGCACATCGCATCGACAGAAACAGACAAATTAAAGTTAATAAGGACAATCCTTCTTATTGAATAGAAATACATCAATTCTTTATAGCAGCAGAGATAAAAGGATCACTTGAAGTCGCACAGAGATATATGGAACTTTATTCTCTTTATTGAAAATTGAAGAAGAGTACAAGACTTGTATTGAAGTACAATGCTTACAACACATCTCACTTTACATTGGAAGCCAACTGAACAATGCTATATAGCTTACATTTGATATTTGGATACATTAGATTACAACTCGATATACCGACTTGGCTTACAATCCACTGGTACAACTGATTACAATGTTCCATACATTATGCCCTTTATAAACAGAAGACATTATCTTGTACAAGGAGCACTTCTGTATGTCCAACAAATCTTCGATGTCGTGGGACAAATCAAGCCAAATCTTCTTGTGTAGAACATCCCAAGCACGAGTACCTGTCCACAAAATATGGGTCAACACGTCATCTATGTACTGGCGAGCAGAATCCAACCCACTCGCCTAAACCAACATTTAAGTAGCCATTTAAGCAAGCATTTATTAGAATGATCTTTCTATTTGGGACCTAGCATCAGTTTACAGGTCATGGGTAATAATCATAGTGAAGCATGTAAACATATTATTAGCAATATTAATGAGGACATATCATTATAGCGTTCTTGGTGTTATCATTCAAAGGCATCATTGAAGCATCGTTAACATTAACATCTTAAACATGTTATGACAATTCTCACTTCAGGCATCACTTAGCATGTATGTTATGTTTGAGCAATATTTATAGCAAGGCACCTTTGTAGCATACTGAATTCAAACATGTTAAGCAGGTTCTCATATTGAAAGGCTACATACAGCATCATTTATTTGGCACGTTAAACACGCAAGTTAAACCAACACATATATTGAGTATATCACATTTAAGTGATTTCTTACCAATAGCCAACTCCCTCGTACCTGTATCAAATACAGGTTAACTATTACACTTACTCTGCCTGCACAAAACAATCATTAGCATACATCCTTACAACATGATTGTAGGAGCATAAAAAGTGCTTTATTTGACTAATTCAAAGGAATTGAGGACTTTACGCCAGTAATTCTCTATGAGAGCTATTTTTACGCTAGGATTTTTGTTGTTTTACGCCAGGCTAATCTGTACGCTAGCTATCCTCTACGCTGGCTACTTTACGCTGGAAAGATGTCAGATCATGCATTTAATACAAGTGATAATGACTCTGACATAATGATTTGCTGACAACATACAACACAGAAGTCAAGAAGATCGAATTTTTACCAAGCTCGATACTTGTCGTATGGTGTGCAAAAAAGGCTACTTTACGCTCAATAATTACTTCTTTTTACGCACGATAGTTATGTGAGCTTTTACGCTCAAGGTTATTGTGGGCGTAAAGTCTATTTGGGCTAAGTTTTACGCTCAAGGCTATTTTAGCCACTTTACGCTGAGGAGTTTTAATTGTGTTGTTTTTACGCAGTTGCTACTTTACGCTCGGATCATATTTTGGGGACATTTTTATGCCCAATCCTTCCTGGCTACTTTGGAACGTGGTTTATCCACGTGGCTTTCATGCCATATTTATTGAGGAACGTGTATACGTGCTCCCTATTTTTGTTGGAATAATGGGACGAGTGTCAACATATTCAGAGGGTGACTTCCATCGTGGGTGACAGTTACCAGCGTAAAAACCCAATTTTGTTGCTTTTTACGCACAATGGGTCAAGTCTATAAATAGACTTATTTTTTTATAACAAGGGCATTAGGAGCAGAGAGACAAGAGAGAATACAGAAATCAGAGCCCAAAGACTTTAATTTTCGATAGCATTCTTCTTCAACTTTTCTTCCAGAACAGAGTGAAGCAAAGCAGGAAAGCATTCGACCTCGCCATCAGTGCCCAAGTGCGTCGATACCTTTCTGGTGACTTAGTTCTTTCGGCTGTTCATCTTTTAGCAGTGATCTTCATCATCATCGTATGGTCCAAGGAACAAAGTGATCGCCTTCAGATCAGACTTCCATAGCAATACTTTCCAGAATAATTTGTACTTCTTGTACTTTTTCTCGTTTTATTTTCAAAAGCCAATTTTTAGGCATTTTGTTAAGTGAAATAAAATGGCGACTTTGCTGGGGACGACCTTCTCCTCTGACGAGAAGGCAATTTCTCAATACGATGATGTGTCGATCGAATCGACAAAGAAGACTCTGGTTGTACACTTCGACCAGACTGCTTACGAAGAAATGCTCCGAACTGGGGGTGGTACTCGCTGCTCTAATGTTCAAAAATCAAGGAAGGCGCGAAAAGGTTAGATTCCCAAATCCAAGGCATCCTCGGATTTCCCTGCTGCCTCGGAAGGCAAAGGAATCTTTTCTACTCCTGTTGTAGAGGCTCCCATCTGTGATGAAGCAGTCTCTACTTCGGTGACACGTCATGGGCGTAAAAATCAGTCTCCCGTTGGTAACGTGGCAGACCCTCAGATTTTTTGCTTTGGGCGTAAAAATCAAGTTGTACGCCCCGCGCGTAAGAAAAAGTCTTCCGTCTGTGACGTGGTAGACTCCAAAGTTGTACGCCCCGCGCGTAAGAACAAGTCTCCCATCTGTTATATGGTAGACTCCAAAGCTGTACGCCCCGCGCGTAAGAACAAGTCTCCCATATGTGACGCGGTAGACACACAAAATTTATGCTCCACGCGTAAAGGAAAATCTTCCGTTTATAACGTGGCAGATACTCATGTTTTGCGCTCTGTACGTAAAGGTAAATCTCCTGTCTGTGATAGTATAGATAAAATTCACAATGATGTTTTTGCATCTAAAGTGAATGTACCTGCACGCATGAAGCATAAAAACATAGTTGGTAAAACCCCTATTTTCAACCAACAACCTTCTTATACTGCTGTGCGCAAGGTACCAAACCTTCAAATTACATGCAATGAAGATGGAGTCCTTTGTGCTCAAAAATCTCAGGATTTACGCACGCAACTCCAAGCGTGTAAAAATGTAAAGTTTGGTTCTGCGAATGCAGCTAGTAATCTTCTTTATACACAAGGGACTAAACATTTTTCAACCCCAAATGTAATAAAGAAGACTACTCCCTCTACTCCTTCTGATTTACGCGAGTTGCTAATGCAAAAGCATAAAAATAGACAATCTCTTGTGACACTCCCCCCAGAAAATTACCATTGTGAGTGTCACCAGATTGTAATCAAATGTTATTGTTCGGATTCTAAACGGTCAATTTTTGATCGGTTAAGCTTTAATGCGCCTCAACAGCAAGTTGTTGACCAAGAACATGAGTTGTCATATGCGTCAGTCAACATGGCATCTCATACCAACAGAGGACGACGTCCAAGACGCAACACATCTCAGACTCCAGGTCAACAATAATTCAACAGACTTCTTGATTTCTTTGAAGGAGTATATCAGAATACTCTATCAAGAAGGCAAAGACAGTTGCAAACTTCTGATTCAGAAGCTGGGGGTACTCAATCTTTTGAGTCCGAAACTGATAGTGTCGATTCATACCTCTATACTAATCGCTCTGTATCTTTAAGAGAGGTTGAGTCCTACTCTATTGGAGATGAACCGGAGACGTCTTCTGCTAATACAGAACAACGTATCACTGCTGTTGAGCAATCATTAAAGGACTTGCTTACCATGATGCAAAGAATGCACTAGATAATATTAACTCAGCAAAATGCTCAGTCGGCAGTGGTAACACCAGTGCAGGTAGCAGCACAAACTCAAGATAGTCAAGGGGTTGACTTACCTTTGAATAATTAAGAGCCTGCTGTTAACCAAAATTCTGCATCTCCAGATCCCATCATTCCAGAAGATGTACCACCTCCAGTGGGGGTCACGGTACATCCAATAACTATTCAATCAAACGTGCTTTCTCAAACCAGTGAAGCCATTCAAGCAGTGCATGAATTAAAAGCGCAGTTTGAAGTTTTGAAGCACAAGGATCAGCTCCAGAGGTTACGAATTAAGCAACCTTATCCTCCTCATTGGAATAATGTACCCTTTCCACCAAAATTCAAGCCACAATCAATATTGTTTGATAGAAAGGCTTCTCCTAGTCAGTATATCAATTACTTTGATATTATGACTGTACATCTGCAGAAAGATGATGCCCTTCTCACTCGAGTGTTCATCGGGTGTTTGACGGGTTCAGCTTACGATTGGTATCGTAGTTTACCCGACAATTGCATTTCATCTTTTGATGAATTTAAAGCAATGTTTCTCTCCAGTTTCTATGAAGGGGGCATGGACATGAATATGTCTTCCCTAATAGAAATCAAACAAAAGGAGAAGGAAGATACTCGGACGTTCATCGAATGTTTCCGACAAGCGACTCTAAAGATGCCCCCTGGTATGCCGAATTCAGCGTTGATTGATACATGCAAGATGAATCTGCGACCATCTATTGCTGTCTTCACGGGTTCCCAATTCACAGATTGGGTCTCGTTTATTATAGCAGTAGTTTCTGTCAAGACCAATGGTAGGTTGGCTCGTGAACATGGGATGATTTTTGCCTCAGAGGATAAAAGAAAGAAAGGCTCTTCTGGTAATAATTTCGGTAATCGTAATGGGAAGGAAAAGGATACCCTCATGGTTAATCTTTCCAAGAACAAAATGACGCCGAATAATCAGGAGTCTTCTAAGCCAAAAGAAGAATACTCTTTTGACGAAAGTGATATCCCAGGAATATTTCAATGTCTAGTAAAAAGTGGCAAACTCTAGATTCCAGAGCCAAAAAGGCCTAATGAGGTGAATCTGACTGACAATCCCAAGTATTGTATCTATCACAGATACATAAATCATCCCACCAGGCTTGTTATGTTCTAAAGAAGAAAATACAAGAGCTGATCAATGCCAATGCCATCGCTTTAACTAACGATGAGCATACGGTCACAACCAATATGGTTTCTCTTCAATTCGGAGATTTTCTTCCTCAACAAGTCCCAGATAGGATTGTCCTAATTCTGAAGGCGACGATGAAGATAGTGAATATCCCGCCTGCCAGAGAGGAAAATAAAGGATTGTTGCCTCTCACATTAAAGAATGGTGAAATTATGTGGGTACATCCTGACTTAGTACCTAAAATGGAAGATGAAGGTAAAAATTCAAAATCCAAGAAAGGTAAAAAAGTCAAAACCTGCAACATAATTTCTCATGTTATTCCAGATCCTGATGATTTGGATCATCTATGGGATGGTATTCCTTTGGAAGATAGACTGAGAGGTTTGAACATATGCCCTCCAAGTCTACCTCCTCCTACTAAACTCGTACTTACTCATCAGCAGTGGCTAGCTATGAATAGTATTCCTTTATACAGGATACAACAAGTTTTCGCTACTTATAAAAAAGCTCCTACAGGGATTTTTCCTTGTATCCCAAATTCTTCTCCTCCCGTAGCTACAAAGGCTTCTATTCCTCATTCTCTTGTAGTTACAGAGATCTCTTCTCCTTCCTCTGTTGAACTACCTGTTAAAAGTTCACTGCCCATTCATTTATACAATCAGCAATCAGTCATTCTCATGAAGAAGATGGGCTATGACTTTCAGAAGGTGAAAGGTTTGAACTATGATAAAGGAATGCGAATTCCTTTACATATTCAAAGTCAAAAATCCAATGTTGGATTGGGTTCTGAGCTTCCTCGAAAGAAGAAGGTCAAGGGAAAGAAGATTAAATCCTACAATATGGTACTTCCTTCTTCTGAGTCTGAAGAAGAAAGCTTTGCTGGTACGAGATCTGGAAAAGAGTACCACAAGGATTATGAGGGATCTTCCAAAAAAGCAGAAGATATAGTGGAAACACTACCAGCTTAACCTTCTTCTGTTCCTGCTAAACTATTTATGGTTGAGAAGGGGAAACAGAAAGCAGTACGCTTTAAAATCCCGTTGAAATCTGCTTCCAGTCAAGAGGTGATGATGAAGCCCTACAAATTTGATATTCTAGCCCAGTTAGCTAATACTCCGGCTAGACTCTCTATCTTCGAGTTGCTTTGCCTTTCTAGAAAAAGTAGGGAGACTTTGAGTGAAGCTTTGCTTCAAGCAGATTCATGCTTAGCTCAACTCAAGAGTCCTGATAATACACCAGTTTTGTGTCCACAATGTCATAGTGTGATGGAGGCAATTTCAAATATTATCTTCACACAAGAAGATATGCTGTTAAAGCATAACAAGCATGACAGGCCTCTGTACTATACTGGGTATATTGGATCCACTGAAATTGACAGGATTTACATTGATCCTGGGTCTTCAATTAGCATAATTCTTCAGAGTATGCTAAGACCTTTGAGGATTCCTACTAGTGATTTAACTTACACTAGTACCATAATAGTTGGTTTCAACTCTGGCAAGAGTAAACGACAGGGGAAGATTCATCTAAAGATTCAGATTGGTGATCTTCGAACTATGGCTACTTTCTATGTTATTAACTCCAACGTATCCTACAACATCCTTCTCGGGCGACCGTGGATACATGAGCATAACATTGTGCCTTCAACTCTCCACTAATGCTTCAAGTACGTGGATTTGCAAGGAGTTGTAAAAACTGAATTTGTTGATATCAATCCCTTCAATGATGTTGAAGCCTATTTTTCGGACTCAATACTCTACAAACAAGAGCATGTGAAGGAAATATCCGATATAGCTGAAGATCAATCACCTGTCAAAGATCAGTTTGTCAATGAAGATCCTCCAGAAGACCAACCTTTGAAGATCAAGGTCAAAGGTTTAATCCAACCCCAACCTGTCAGTGATCAACCTCTGATGATCAAGGTTAAAGGAAGAACTCTAGCTTCATCTGAAGAATCAATGAGTATTTCTGTCTAGAGCCAAGTTCAACCCCTTATGATCAAAGTCAAGGGACGTACTTCTCGTACGAATGATCCAGAACCATCATTGGTCATCAACCTTGACAAGTCTACGCAGAAGACGGATGATGGTCCGTTAATGATCAATCCGAAGCGTAGTAGTCAAATTGTAAATGATGCAAATATTGACCATTCTGTACTTTCCGATATCAATAAAGATTTTCTTTTTGAGTATATGGCTGTCAAATTTGTTGAAAGAATGAATTTATCTCTTGATGATCAAAGTCATCAATATAAAGATGACATAGAGGAAACTTTATATATTGACTATAAGAAAAATTCTTTTCCTCCTCATATCGATGTTGGACCTTATGCTCAAAGGTTCTTAACATCTTCTCCCTATCTTCTTTCTGTAGCCGCTTCATCGCAAGCTTGTGTAACTTTTAGACGTCACGAAGAATCTTATTTCGTGATTTCGTCTGATAAAAAAACAAGAACCAAATTGTGTTTGGCCTGGCTAGAAATATCCCTGTTGTTCAGACGGATGATCTTAGAGATAAAGATAAAGGAAGAATCCGAATTGACAAATATAGTCAACAATCTCTCAAGATTATCCAGAATATGGGATATGAGTTGAAGACTATGCAAGGTCTCAATCAAGGCAAGGGTAGACGATTACCATTATGTGGTGATCTATTTTACCAGAAAACTCGTCATGGGTTGGGATATGATCCGTCCCACATATTTAATGATGATATACAAGAAGAATTCTCTTCTAGTTCTTCACAATCCTCAGAATCCGAAGAAATCTATTTCATCGAATCTGAATATGCTGGAGAGGACTATTACGATGAATCTGAATGTGTATTCTCAGTCAACATGGTTCAAACTGAAGAGGAATCTGAATCATTTGAAAATGACCCTTGGGCTCAACAGATGGATACCCAATGGAAACTTCGTTTTGAACAACGACAACCACCTACGGAGGATGAAATTCTCCAGATTGATGTTGGAGACGGAACTACATCCAAGCCAATATTCATCAGTAAGAACCTTTCCGAAGATGAAAAGGAAGAGCTGATAAAATTGATTAAAGAATATATTGATATCTTTGCATGGAGTTATGAAGATATGCCGGGTCTAGATCCTAAAGTTGCTACTCATAAACTCAATATTCTTCCTAATGCCAAGCCTGTAAAACAACAGCAGCGGCATTTTCGACCAGATATGATGGATGCAATTGAAGCAGAAGTCAAAAAGCTGATTACATACGGCTTTGTTCGTGAAGAACAACACCCAGATTGGGTTGCTAATATTGTTTCTGTTATGAAGAAGAACGGAAAAGTCTGAGTTTGCATAGATTTTCGAGATCTTAATGCAGCTTGTCCAAAGGATGAATTTCTACTTCCAATAACTGATGTCATGATAGACAATACATGCGGTTTTGAACGCATGTCTTTCATGGACGGATTCTCAGGATACAATCAGATCAAGATGCATCCAGAAGATGAGAAGCATACTGCTTTTCGTACATCCCTTGGGGTTTACTGCTATACGGTTATGCCATTTGGTCTCAAAAACGCCGGTGCCACGTATCAAAGGGCTATGAGCAATATCTTTCAAGAACATCTACGAAAGACAGTTGAATGTTACGTAGATGACATTGCTATCAAAAGTCGATCAAAAGATGATCACATTCAAGACTTGAAGACAGTATTTGAATTGATGCATAGTCATCAATTGAAAATGAACCCTACTAAGTCTTTCTTAGGGGTTTCCAGTGGCAAGTTTTTGGGATTTGTCATCACTTCTCAGGGTATTCATGTTAATCCTGATAAAATCAAAGCAATTCTTGAAATGCGTCCTCTACGCAATCTAAAGGAACTTCGAGGCTTTCAAGGTCGCATTGCTTATATCAGGAGATTTATATCCAATCTCTCGGAGAGATGTCAACCTTTCTCCCGTTTATTAAAGAAAGGTGTATCCTTTGTTTGGGATGAAGCGTGTCAGAAAGCTTTCAATGACATCAAGCAATACCTTAAAAATCTATCTGTTCTGGTACCACCAGTGGTAGGAAGACCATTTTTGCTATATGTTCGAGCCTTAGATCATTCACTTGGTGCTCTTCTTGCACAGAAAAGTGATATGGGTCATGAACAAGCAATTTATTATCTCAGCCAAATGATGGTCGGAGCTGAACACAGGTATACTCCTGTAGAAAAGGAATGTTTGGCTTTAGTTTTTGCTGTCCAAAATACACGACATTATGTGACAGGACAGACTATCCATGTCATCTCCAGAATAAATCCTATTCGGGTGCTGATGAGAAAACCAAGCATTCTTAACTCCGGGTTAGCTACTTCGGCGATGTTGCTCACTCCTTATGACATGGTCTATGTACCTCAAAAATTAGTGAAGGGTCAAGCATTAGCTGATTTCTTAGCATCTTACCCTATACCTGAAACATCGAAGCTATATGAAGATATTCTAGATGAAGTTGTGGATTGCAACATGACTTTGAAAATGATATTTGGCAGTTATACTTTGATGGAGCATCACGAGTTGGACCTAAAGGCAATATTGTCTCTGGGATAGGAATAGTCTTAGTTTCTCCTAACAAAATGGTCATATATCGTGCTTATTCTCTCCATGAGCCATGCTCCAACAATGTGGCAGAATATAATACTCTGTTGATTGGTTTCCAAGTAGCAAAACAGTTGGACATCGAGTTTCTAGAAGCTTATGGAGATTCTCAACTGATTGTTAATCAGGTTAGAGGGACTTATGAAGTCAGAAATCCTGATCTCATCCCTTATCATCAAGTGGTAATCGAGTTGGTCCTTTCATTCAAAGGATTCTTCATCGAATTTGTACCACGTTCTCAGAATGTGGAAGCTGATGCTCTTGCTAGTCTAGCTGCAGACTTAGCTGTTCCAATTCAAAGACAAAACACAATTACATTGTTGGACCGAGACTTATTCTGTGTCAAGAATAATCTGTATATTGAACAGAGTTATATTACAGAGTCAAGTTCCCAGCAGAGGGATTGGAGAAGTCCATTCATTGATTATGCGGTTCATGGGATTTTAACTGAAGATCCAAAAGAAGCTGCATCAATCAAGAGACGATCGTTTCGACTTTATTATGATTCGTCTTTACATATGCTATACCATCGTTCATATGATGGACTTTTGTTGCGCTCTCTCAGAAAGTGAAGCTAAACAAACACTTCGCGAAGCTCATGATGTTGTTTGTGGTGCTCATCAACCAGGTCCAAAATTGCAAGACCGCATTCGAAGAATGGGATATTATTGGCCATCCATGATAGCAGATGTTGTAGATTATGCCAGACGATGTAAAGCATGTCAGATTTATGCTGATTTTATTCATCAACCGTCTAAATTCTTGTATCCTACGGCAGCTTCTTGGCCCTTCGAAGCTTGGGGCATGGACATTATTGGTCCGATTAATCCTCCTTCTGTCAAGGGACATCGATTTATATTGGCTATAACCGATTACTTTTCTAAATGGGCTGAAGCTATACCTCTAGCTGAGGTCAAGACAAGCAGCGTCATCAACTTTATCAAGCATCATGTGATTTATAGGTTCGGTATTCCTCGACGGATAATTCATGACAATGGACCACAGTTTGCCAGTCAGGCATTTTATCGGTTTTGTAATAAGAATCGAATTCAAAATCTAGCTTCTACGGCTTATAATCTAGCTGCTAATGGTTTAGCCGAAGCTTTCAACAAGACGATCATCAAACTTCTCAAAAAGTTTGTCTCTTCTAATAAACGTGATTGGAATGAGAAACTTGGAGAATATTTATGGGCTTATCGAATGACAGTCCGAACTCCTACTGGTTTGATACCATTTTTATTGGTCTACGGATGTGAGGCTGTTCTTCCACTGGAAATCCAGATTCCATCTCTTCGAATAGCCATTGCTAATGAGCTAACCACAGAGAACAATGATCGCTTACGACTCCAAGAACTTGAAGGATTGGACGAGAAGCGTCTTCAAGCTCAACAGCATATTGAACTATATCAAGCCCGTATATCTCAAACTTTCAATTGTAAAGTTAAAGATAGGGTATTCAAAGTCGGTGAACTAGTATTAGCTGTTCGAAGACCGATGGTGATGACTCATAAGAGCAAAGGGAAATTCCAAGCAAAATGGGAAGGCCCTTATGTTATTGAGACAGTTTTTTCCAACGGTGCCTATCGGTTATCTAAGCCCAATGGAGATTTACTCATGATGCCGATCAATGGCAAATTTCTTAAGAAGTACTATGTATAAAAAAAACACAATGAAAATAAAATCTTTTTTATTTTTGTTCAGAACAAAGGATTAAGGATGAGGACTACTGCCTTCCTTATTGAATACATAGTCAGCCAATGCATCGAAAACATCATTGCCTGAGTTCATAAAAAACTTACAGGCAACCATCCTCAGCGCCTCTTCTTCAGGAGTTTTTCCTGGCTCTGTTATGAACGCAAAAATGTCTTGCGGTGGCTTGGGCGTAGAAGAGCCTTCGCCTACTCCGATTGGACCCGACACAATTGGCTCAATAGGGCGCATCTCGGTGACGTCTTCAACCTTCATGGTGACTTCAGTCTTTTGCAACACGTCCTTGGAAGACATTTCCGATAGAAGAGTGGAAATAAGGATGAAACTTTACAAAAAAAGTTCTCATCTATTTATAGGAGAGAGCTATTAATGAACCGGTTTTGAAAATTGAAATAACTTTTCATTCCCGAAAAGACCTATCTATTCATTACATCAGATTCATCCATTTAATTATGGAATTGAAATGATCTTTCTTTTCCAAGAGAAACGTTGGTTCATTCATTCTTTCATCGATATTGGCATGACATCTGTCTTCTTTCCCAGCTACCAATGTTTGGTTAAGCTAGTTATTTGTCCCTTTGGAGAGAAATTTTAATCTTTTATCTTACCAGTTGGTATAAAAAGTTGGATTTATTATCTATTATGTCCATTCGACCTCTGCATAAATATTAAGTCTGCTTATTTTGCCTATCTATCATGTCCATTTGACCTCTGAATAGATATTAATCTATTTTTCTTTGAGTCTTTACAATCTGTCATGTCCATATTACCTCTGATAGTATTGTGTACTCTAAACAGAAAATGAGATTTCATTATCTATCATGTCCATATTACCTCTGGATAGATACAATTTATTGAGTTTTGAAGACTTATCATGTCCATATTACCTCTGATAAGTATTTTCTATCTCATACCTATTGTTTAATTTCAAAATAAACGATCCGATCACAAAACAAATATTTTATTCATTTTTTGAATAAGATAAAAGGTTACAAAAGCTCCTTATTTGCCTAAGGCGGAGCAGATATATCTTTTAGTAATTTTTGGAGCTCTGCTAAACGCTTCTCACGAGAGCCCATTATATTTTTAGTAGCTATCTGTCTTCGGGCTTCTGGAGTGCTAATGGGAGAAAACTTAGCAAAAGTAGCTATCAGATTATCCCGGGCTTCATCGAGGTGCTTGATAGTAGATTCAGCTCCAAAAACTTGTTCCTCCAGAATTGAGCTCTGTGTCAAATATTGGTCACGAGCTGCTATTAATTGCTCCTTTTCATCTTTCAAACGAACTAGTTCGGCCTCCACTTCACGAATTTTATTATTTTGTTCCTGAATTTTCGTATTCGAAGTGTCATAGGCTTCTCTATAATGCTCCAACTGAGGCTTTGCATCAGCCAAGAGAGCTTTCTCTCTGGCGACTTTATTGTTGTGTTCTCTGAGAGAGTTATTGAAAGTAGTCTCTCGAGCAGTGAATTCAGCCGATAAAATATCATACTCAGCTTGAATGAGACTTTCAGTGGTTTCACTTGTCAGCCTCAGATATTCTTTAACAGGCTGATCAAGTTCTTCTACCACCTTTTCTAATGCAGTTGCTCTCTCAACATCATTAAACATGGCGACGTTCCTGATAGTAGAAACAATCGCGTCTTTCAAGCTTTCATAACTAAGGCCCCTATTCAGGACCATATCAATCAAAGCTGCCACGTGTTGTTTTGTTTCTCTTGGGAATGAGCGAACATGGAAACAGTCAAAAAACGGTGTAGAATGATCCTATATCAATGCATCACAAGAATAAAGGTGGAAATAACACCAGGATTTTTATTTGATAAAGAGTAGGCACAAAACATTATTTCTCCTTCTCTCCTTCATTGGGCTGACGAAGGGAGGCGCCTAACTCATGTACATTGTGGATTCCAGAACGACGCATTAAATTGAGGAATGCTTCAGCATCACCTGATCCTTCGTAGGCAGTTGAGGGACCATCATTTATACGATCGAAGATCGCTGGAGTCAGTCCAAAGCACTCCATAAAGTTGCACGCTCGCAGCAATTGATCGACCTCTATCTCTAGGTCAAGCTTTGAGCCTTGAGCCTTTTCCTTGTCAGCCTCTATTTCTTTCTTCGGTGCCATGACAATATGAAGATGAGAAGTGAGAATAAAAAGCTTTTTCTTATATATACAATCAATCAACCCTTCATATTCCCTATGGGAAATTGAACATTATCAATGCAACTCGGGGAGACGAAGAGGCGTTCGAATGTTTCGAGAGAAAATTCATTATGACGGTGAGTATTGACCGGCGCCATTTCTTGACTTTTCATATTCAAAGTATTTCAAAAAATTTGAAGTCTTTTCAAATTCCAAAAACTTTGAAGGGGGTCTTGTAGGAGCATAAAAAGTGCTTTATTTGACTAATTCAAAGGAATTGAGGACTTTATGCCAGTAATTCTCTATAAGAGCTATTTTTACGCCAGGATTTTTGTTGTCTTACGCCAGGCTAATCTGTACGCTAGCTATCCTCTACGCTGGCTACTTTACGCTGGGAAGATGTCAGATCATGCATTTAACACAAGTGATAATGACTCTGACATAATGATTTGCTGACAACATGCAACACAGAAGTCGAGAAGATTGGATTTTTACCAAGCTCGATACTTGTCGTATGGTGTGCAAAAATGGCTACTTTACGCTCAATAATTACTTCTTTTTATGCACGATAGTTGTGTGAGCTTTTACGCTCAAGGCTATTGTGGGCGTAAAGTCTATTTGGGCTAAGTTTTACGCTCAAGGCTATTTTAGCCACTTTACGCTGAGAAGTTTTAATTGTGTTGTTTTTACGCCAGTTGCTACTTTACGCTCGGAGCATATTTTGGGGACGTTTTTACGCCCAATCCTTCCTGACTACTTTGGAACGTGGTTTATCCACGTGGCTTTCATGTCACATTTATTGAGGAACGTGTATACGTGCTCCCTAATTTTGTTAGAATAATGGGACGCGTGTCAACATATTCATAGGGTGACTTCCATCATAGGTGACAGTTACCAGCGTAAAACCCAATTTTTTTTGCTTTTTACGCACAATGGGTCAAGTCTATAAATAGACTTATTTTTTATAACAAGGGCATCAGGAGCAGAGAGACAAGAGAGAATACAGAAATGAGAGCCTAGAGACTTTGATTTTCAAGAGCATTCTTCTTCAACTTTTCTTCCAGAACAGAGTGAAGCAAAGCAGGAAAGCATTCGACCTCGCCATCAGTGCCCAAGTGCGTCGATACCTTTCTGGTGACTTAGTTCTTTCGGCTGTTCATCTTCTAGCAGTGATCTTCATCATCATCGTATGGTCCAAGGAACAAAGTGATCGCCTTCAGATCAGACTTCCATAGCAATACTTCCCAGAACAATTTGTACTTCTTGTACTTTTTCTCGTTTTATTTTCAAAAGCCAATTTTTAGGCATTTTGTTAAGTGAAACAATGATCATTGGTGGTTGTGCACCATTTTTAGACGTTGCCATATAGGACTTCGAAAGGAAATCCGTGCGCCATTCCACCAGGTTGTGAGCCCGAATGGAATGTCCCGATACTACATACCCTTAAAGTACGTTTACACTTCCTCCATGGTCGGATCGGTCCCCTAACGTCCCGGGATACCGTCCGAGGAAGCAGTCACCCCCTTGTATACAAGTTGTCTCTGACCATGCGAATGCGTGTCCGACTCGATCGTGATCATAAAACACATGGTGGAATATTGAAACAAGTAAAGGCAATGGTGCATCATTCAACTCATCCATGTCGTTTTCAACGACTCATTATTTTCAATATTCTCATCATTCCACTTAGTGATCTCGACGATCCCAAGTCTCATCATTTCTAATTCATTGCTTCATTGCAACATTTCTTATTACGTTCCTTCTAAGGAGGAACAACAACATTCATTCATTTCCAAGGGACCTGTAGCATTTTATTCATTTCAGAGGGACAATAGCATATTCAATTCATTTGACATGGATCATGCATGCAGCATCTCATTGTTCAGGTGATTCATTTATTTCATCGATATTAAGAAAAATGAACATTATCAATTCATTCTCAGGCATCAAGTTACATTAGCTGTTCGAGTGTTATTCGTTCAGCAGTTCAATATTCATGTCTTATTCATTTCAATAATTTTCAGCATAAGCATCTCGATTATTCAGCAACTAAAACATGGGACATTTAGGGACAATTCATAGCATCACGTTATTCCATTTATTAAGCATGCAGGAATAAGGAGGAAGGAGGACAGTTCTACTTGCCTTGCATAACGGTCTTCCTACTCCAATCCCACTAAGCGTAGCTCCACCAGTGAGCCATGTTCCAAAACCCATTCCGTCTAGCCAGCTAAGAAAGACTACATCAGTCTCAATTCTCCTGATCTCCAACATAAGTCACGGTCCAACATTCTGATCCCATCCAACAAGCCAACCAAATGCCTCGCACAGAGCGGGGCATTACAGTCTCAGCTACGACACATGGAACATGATGTGAACTCCCTCTAATGCAGATGGTAAGTCTAGTCGATAGGCCACTGCACCGATCCCCTCAATGATACTGAAAGGTCTGATGAATCGCGGACTAAGCTTCTCGCCCCCACCAAAGCGAATCGTGTCCCATGTCAGAGAAATCTTCAAGAATACCAGATCACCAACCTATCACAAAACAAAGCCTTAAAGCTTATCTATAACAAACAACCACAAACAAATAAAAACACAAAAATCTAAACTATACCTCAAACTCCAAAGGTCTTTGGTGGCTATCGGCCCAATGTCGCTGTCTGTCCTGCGCCACCCGAAGTCTATCTCTGATCAGCTTGACCTTCTCTGCTACATCCACAATCATCTCCGGGCCAAGCAAGCCTCTCTTACCAACATCGTCCTAAGACGAGGAAGTATGACACATCCGACCATATAGAGCCTCAAATGGTGATATCTCTATACTGGCTTTGTAGCTGTTATTGTAAGAAAACTCTACCAAATGGAGATGGTCCTCCCAAGATCCCCCGAAATCTAGCAAACATGTGTGAAGCATATCCTCTAGAGTCTGAATAGTCCTCTCCGACTGTCCATCCATTTGAGGATGATATAAGGTACTAAACTTGGGTTGGGTGCCCAAGCTAGTCTACAAACTCCTTCAAAAATGAGAAATGAAATGACTATCCCGATCCGAAACTATGAACACAGGTGTAGGATCGTTGAGCACCTCTAGAAAGAGGGCGAATAGAGTATGTGCGTGTGCAGCAGAAATTATCACCAGTTAATAATTATGTACTATGGCAAGTAAGATCAACTAATATAACAATAAATGAATTACATTAAAGTAAGAGTTAAGAAGATCAAACTCAGTGGCACAGCGATATATACTGATCTCCCTTTGAGATGACTAGTCCAGTCTCGAGTACTCTTGTTCGATGTTAATCTACTATGGCACAAGCTTTAACTGAGTACTTGCAACTCTTACATCGTGCTTGGTGATGAGCGCATGAACAACTCCACAAGATGATTTTAAAAACTGGAATATTTTCTGAATTGCAGCATCGGATACAAATGTTCAGTACCAAAACTCTAGATTAAACAAAACGGTATTGGTTTTGGCTAAGAGTGGTATAGGCTTGATTTGAAAGCTTTGCTCAGAGAAAATACTTTAGAATAGATAGAGAAGAGAGTGAACGATTGATTTGAAATTGTGAGAATTCTACTCTATCTATAATATTTTTGCTGACAGAATTTGGACAGAGTTCGGATGCATGAATCTCGCATTCGAACGTTGTAGGCAGATTTGGTGGAAATTAAATTTTGAAAACCCTTGACCGAACTTGAACCGAACTCGGGCCGAGTTCTGCCAGAGTTCTGCCAGAATTGTTTGGGCCAATTTTGATGGTTTTTGGGCTATTTTGGTATATGGACTTTTGGATAGGTAGGCTATATTTTTGTGGACTGAGATTAGCTAAGCCAATACCGATCATGATCAATCTTACATACTTTCATAGACTCAATAAAGGAAAAATATAGAATCAATAGGAAAAACTAAAAGCCCTTTGATGACGTCTTTTTTCTTACATTTGAGAAGACTTGAAGATGCATTTTTCCTTAACGGCGGTCATCCAAAGATAAACAGATCTAAAAATCTAAATACCTTTCAAGGGCTTCGCCCCCGAACCCCCACGGAAGATATCCCGAATGCGAGTCCCCGGATAGGTCGCTAGGCCGTTCAGAGAAATCTTTTTGTATAACATCATCTTTGGCCCATAATTAAGTCTTTATTGCATATGTCCTGGTTTGATCATGCTTATTGCTTATCTGCAAGTACATGTCAAGCAAACAAAACAATATGATGCAGTATGATACAAGTATAGCAATATGATATAGTAAACATTTAGGACAATGCAAAATTTATTTCACGAATATTAGTGACATTATTATGTTAAACTTAATCAATTAGCCAAATTCAAAAATATGATACAATTATTGGACTAACAACAGGAACCCCGTGCAACCTGATGATCTATCTCACATACATCTCGGCCAGCTTCTCCGTAGACAAACCTACCTTGAAAGGCAAAAAGTGGGCCAATTTGGTCAACCTGTCAACGATGACCCAATTACGTATTTCTCTCCTAGAGATTGTGGAAGTCCAGACACAAAATCCATGGTAATGTGTTTCCACTTCCACTCTGGTATGGGTAATGGCTGAAGCAGACCTCATGACCTCTACATCTCTGCTTTTACCTGCTGGTGCACTAAGCAACTGGATACCAACTGTGCCATCCTCTGCTTCATGCCATACCACCACGCATGCTCTCTCAAATCCCTATACATCTTGTTGGCACCAGGATACAGAGAGTAATGAGTGTGAAGCACCTCCTAAAGAACCTCTTCCCACAGCTCTCTACTAGGCATGCATAATCTAGCACCGTGCCTCAACGACCCATCCTCGGCAATAGAGAAGTCATCCAACAATCCTGCCTCAACCTGCTACCTGATGCTCCTCAGAGTCACATCATCAAACTGTGCTGAGTTGATCCTGTCCATGAGCTCTGACTGAATCTGTAAACCCCACATCTGCATCTCAATCCCTGAAACTACTACCTCGATGCCCAAGCTCTCAAGATTTGCCAATAAGTGACGGTCTAATGTCAAGTGCATATCCACCGGATACCTGCTCAAGGCATAGACAACTACGTTGGCCTTTTCTGGATGGCACTGCAAGGAGATATCGAAGTCCTTTATCATCTCTAATCACCACCTCTGCCTCATATTCATCTCTTTCTGGGTAAACACGTACTTCAAGCTCTTGTGGTCTGTAAAGTTCTCCATGCACTCTACATAAAAATAGTGTTTCTACAACTTCAGAGCAAAAAGGACCGATGCCAACTCCAAATCATGAGTCGGGTAATTCTCTTTATGAGTACGTAACTGCCTAGACGCATAGGCAATCACCTTCCCATATTGATGAAGAACACAACCCAATCCTTCCCAGAAACATCACTATAGATAGTAAATCCACCTAAACCTGACGACAACGTCAAGATAGGAGCCGGCGTTAACCTCTTTTTTAGCTCCTCGAAGGTAGCCTAGCACTCCTCGCACTATACAAACTCCACGTCCTTCCTGATAAGTCGAGTCATCGGCTCGGCAATCCTGGAGAAGTCCTGTACGAACTTTTGGTACTACCCTGTTAGACTCAAGAAACTCTGAATCTCTGTAACTGAGCTCGCGGTAGTCCAGGACTCCACTGTTGTGATCTTCTTTGGATCAACTGCGATCCCAGCACCAGACATAACATGCCTCAGAAACTCTACCATGTCTAAGAAGAACTCGTACTTCGATAACTTCCCATACAGTTGCTCCCTCCTAAGAGTCTCCAGTATAGTCCTTAGATGCTCCTCGTGCTCATTTGGTGTCTATGAATAGATGAGAATATCATCAACAAACACTACCACAAACTAGTCAAGGTATTGCTGAAATACCTTGTTCATCAAGTTTATGAACACCGTCGGAACATTAGTCAACCCAAACGGCATAACTGGGAACTCATGCTGGCCATAGCGAGTCCGAAAAATAGTCTTCAGAATGTCCTCCTTCTTCACATTCACCTAATGGTACCCTGACCTCGAGTCTATCTTAGAAAATACCTTCGTGCCACTCAACTAATCAAATAGATCATCGATCCTCGGCAGCAGATATTTGTTTTTGATAGTGAAGTTGTTCAAATCCCTGTAATCGATGCACATGCGCACTGATCCATCCTTCTTCGGTACAAATAATACTGAAGAACCCCAAGGCGAAGAAATGTATCTGATAAACCCCTTATCCTGCAACTCGTCTACCTGCTTCCTCAACTCTACCAACTCGTTGTTGTTCACCCAATAGACATGCTGTGAAATAGGCTATGCACCCGACACCAAGTCTATAGAGAACTCAATATCCCTATCCGGCGGCAATCTTGGAAACTAATCAAGAAACATATCTATAAACTCTGCAATCAGAGGATGAGGCAACTCATAATCTTCCACCAAAGCTCCGCAGATAGCACTATCACCCGGTTATGTTGCCCCTATGGCAAACTCAAACCCTGGCTCTCCATGCGGGCTAAACAAAACCCTACTTCCTCTACAATCTATGCTAGCAAAGTGTATACTCAACCAATCCATCCCGAGTACAATATCGTAGCTCGAAAGTGGCATTACGAGTAAACATGCACTCAAATCTTAGCATGCCGTAGAAACTTTTTGCCCTTGCAAACATCACTGACCAGGATAATACCTCCCCTGGTCATGATCTTGCAAGTCCTACCCAAAGATTCAATAGAAATATGATGCTTCAGAGCAAAAGAATCAGATATAAAACTACGAGAAGCATGTCACGCCCCAGAATCAAAATACTGGCAAGTTGGGACGGACCAGGCTAGCTACGTATTCCAAAGTACTATAGTACCCTGAAATAACGTATAAGTTGTATAGACATGGGGGTTACTACTACAATCCCACAATCAATCCTAGGTCAAGCAATCCTAGGTATCTCAATCACAAGCAAATATGTAAAGTACAAAAAGTATGATCATCAGACATAAAAATAGTAAACCGTCCCAAACTATCATATATCAATGATCATGAAGCTAGTAATACAGAATGAAGAACTAGCAAGAGTAATAGTCATACATGATAGGCTCTAGCTATAGTCTAGAATACGCAAATCATGTTTAGGCCCGTAGGCTAAATGTCAAGATCCAAAACATGAGCTAAACGTGTGCTCGGAGGCTAAACGCCACAAAAGAATTGTATAACTAGTGGAAAAATGATATAGTAAAACCCACTAAGGTACTCTGGTGCTCCGGGTAGTCACCGTCGAGTAGATGGTACGGAAGATCCTCCGGGCTCCTCTATCAGATCTGGCCAAACAAAACCAGTGGGGTCAGACCCCCAATAGCAAGTATCACAAAGGAAGCCAAACTATGAACTAAAACCATCAATAACTAACATAGCAATGGATAGAGACAGAAATAAGTAAATATGGATCGAGACTTGTGCACTACCAATGCACTTATACAATAAGCAAAGCAACCTGGAGCATAAAGTAAATAATATGTGACATAATGTAAACTGGGGACATGTGAATTAAATGGAAGCATGTGAACATATGACTTAAACTGATTAATATACAAGAAATGGTACATGTGAGCATGTAAGATAACTGGAACATGTGGGCATGTTAGATAACTGGAACATGTGAGCATGTTAGATAGCGGAGACATATGAGCATGTAAAAACTATATAGAACAACAAATGATAAGATGGCTTAGGAACAATTTCGGAACCCAAGTTACAACCCATAAACCAAACAAGGACTGGAGTTGTATCCATTCTCCTGAACAGAACTTCGTCTCTA
Source organism: Iris pallida (assembly GCA_029216955.1). Lineage (NCBI taxonomy): Eukaryota > Viridiplantae > Streptophyta > Magnoliopsida > Asparagales > Iridaceae > Iris > Iris pallida. The sequence continues at coordinate 7,074,571 of JANAVB010028395.1, forward strand.
ATCAATGTACAACATAGGGATCATGTATAGCATGTGAGTACTGAATAGGACGACAAATGACAAGACGACTAAGAAAGTATTCTGAAACCCAAGTTACAACCCGTAAACCAAACAAGGATCGGGGTTGTAACCCTTCTCCTGAACAGAACTTAGACCCTAATCATTTACCAGCAAAAATAAAGCATAAATAATGATGTACTGAAATAAACAAATACAGACACAGCCTAGACAAAACTAGACTAGACTGGACTCCATACAACAATCACGGCCAAGCAATGAGTACAGCTTTATATATTAGCTAACTAGGGTTATCACAATCCTAATTGCTAACAAGATGCAGTTGAGATATTTCCGTAGTCACAAGCCCTGCAGACCATCCAGGTTATCTAGGCGATGTTATAAGAGTTATTAAGAACTATTAGGTGACTTAGAGTGCAACACATGACAGTGTGCTGGAAATGTGCCCTACTTGATGGCAGGCTACAAGTCCACTGGTGTGGCCGGGATAACATGATCGCCTGTAACTGGAAAATCTCTCTATATGAACTACTTGATCAATCTAGTTGTTTAACCTAGTCAGATTCATTATGAATTCTTGACCATGGTAACCAGAAATCCATGCCCTAGATATGATGTAAGATGAGACATATAGCTTGTACAATCATAATAAAAAAAACAACCATGGTGTCCAGACAAGAGTTACACTTAACAAGTCAGGATTGGTTGTCGCAATAGCAATCAAGATTTCACATGTCATGTCGAGTTTACTTGTCCTGTCAAGAGAACTGGTTAGGAGTGCGCCTCGACGGGCCACTATCATATAAGCAAGGAAAGATATGTACAAGAGTGCACCACGACGGGTCACTATCTAGCAAGCAAAGAAGGCATGTAACAAGAGTGCGCCACGACGGACTAAAATAAAGAAATTCTAGACATAGCATAGACTACAAAGTATAATAAATCTAGGAAGGCATGGCAATACATAGCATAGCATATAAGAAAGAATCGAAAGAAAAGACCTATCATGGCATGTAAAAAAGGAATAAATAAAAGTAAGTACATGACATAGAAAAATAATTGAACATATGCTAGTGTCAAGTGTATATAGGGTGTACAATCATTCTCTAACTATACGAGATCATTTAATCATGTTAAAAATTTATTACAGTCGAAGGGAATATCAAAAACATGCCAAAAGATCAAAATTATGATTGAAATTAATGAACTCTAATTAAGGTAAAACAAGAAGATTCTTGAAGCCATGATAAAGATCTACAACTTTTATGTTTGAGTTTTTCAAGATTCCAGCTACAAAATAGCTTAAACAGACAAAAACGGCTAAGTGCAGGAAAGCACAGTACAGTGCACTCTGTGCAGGAAAGCGCAGTACAGTGCAGTCTGTGCAGGAAATTGCAAGTATAGTCTACAAAAGAAAGCGCATGTACAGTCTATGCAGGAAGGCGCAGGTGCAGTCTGTGCAGGAAAGCACAGGTGCAGTCTATGCAGGAAAGTGCAGGTGCAGTCTGCGCAGGAAAGCGCAGGTGCAGTCTATGCAGGAAGTGCGCAGGCTGTGTAGTCGGTACTGGAAGGTGCACAGACTATGCAGTCTGTGCTGGAAGGTGCGCAGGCTCCGCTAGAAGGTGCACAGGCTGTGCAGGAAGGTGCAGGCTGCGCGCAAGTGCACAGGTGCTGGCTGTTCATCTTTCCTAATTCAGCATCGAAGTGCATAAGGAACCCATGAACTCAAGGAATGCCATAACTTCCTCAAAATAAGTCAAAATCAAGCGGTTCAAAAGCCAAAATTGGGTACAATGAAATTCTCTACAACATAGGACCATAAGATTTCAAAAATAACACTGTTTAAGAGATCAAAACCAAAAAAAAAGTCTTAAAACTTATATCTACAAAAATATAACCATCAAAACCCAAAACTTTAAGTTCTAAAGAGGCGTAGAATCATGCACGAAAAAGAATAGAACAAACAAAAATGACAACAAAACAATATTGTTCAAGATTTGGCAAGATGTACTTGTCTAGGGTTTGTAGAGGAGTAAATGTAAAAGAAGATGAAAAGTAAATGAAGTTAATGTAGGAGAGAGAGAGAAGTTGGTTTTTATACAAAACCCTTCTCATCTAAAACCAACCCAAACCAAGCCATGTCAAGTTGAACCAAACCAAACTAAACCAAGTCAAGATTAAACCATGGCAAGGCTAAGAAAGACAAGTCAAAACATGGGTCACCTGACAAATGTCAGAATTCCGTACACGTATACTGAAAATACGTATAACGAAAAAATAGGAGTGACAGGTATGTCGTCGGTATATACTAGTATACTGGCGGTATGTCGGTCAAGAAGAAAATCTATAAGTTGGAAAAAATATTTAAAGTATTCTGAAAACCAAGAAAATACGAAATACAGTACAAAAATACGTATCCGTATATAAATATCGATACTGTGAGACGAGTCTCACAACTCTCCCATCCTTTGAAAAATTCTGTCCTCGGAATTTCCTAAAGCTAGTCAAGCATGATAACCAAAACAAAAGCTCAAGAAAATACAACTATCTCAATAAGACAAAGTATGGCATATAAGTAAATGAAGGCAACAGTAATATAAATAAATGCGTTAAGCAATAACACAACCACAATCAAGAAGGGCTGGAGGTATATGAATAAATATGTCTCCTGAATCAGTTGAGTAAGGACCCGCCCTCGCTGGCCTATGCTGACCCCTCAAAGTAAGTCGGCACCAATGACTTAATCTAAGACATGACTCCACCCAGGATGTATCTTTGTAGTCGAGACACGTGATAGATATCATGTTGTAATGCCCCAGTCCCAAAATATGTATAGGCCCAGGATACGGTACATGCCATCAACACTTCACTAATGGGCCAAATCTCAAAATAAGCCTGTTAGCGAAATGCTTAAGCTGTAAATCCTGATAATAACCCAACAATACAATCCACACAGAAAATTAAGACACGAGATATCAAGTCCAACAAAATAATACTTATAAGAAAGATTTGTCCAACATGAAATAGAAATAATAATTGTGCGGGTAAGACATCCAGAAACCACAGTATAAAGAAATAAATAATCCACTATATGTCCACTGAAAAAAAGCAAATAAAGTATCAAGTCTAAAAGAGACATGTCCCAAGAGAAGTCTTCAGCCACTATCTCGTCCTCCTGTGAAGGTACATCACTCGCCTCGACTCCAGAACCGTATACCTCCGGATAGTCCTCGTCTCTAACTAAGCCTGGAGAGATCACCAGGTCCTCAGAGGACTAGTAAGACACATAATATACATGCCTACTATGCAGTAAACCTCATGCAAGAGATATAGGAATAACCAATTGAGGAAAGAATAATACGAAAAGAAACTCTATTGAAGGTGACATGTCATGAGAATATAATATTAATCATGGCTAAAACCCATAGCCCTGGGAGGCACTAACAGTCCTATAATAGGTTCTCTGTCGTAGCCCGGGGAGGCACTAACAATGGAGGTATAGCCACAGCTAATAAAATGTTCTCTCCTAAGGTACTAGGAAGCCAAGTCTATCTAGTCATGTCCAAGTTAAGTACAGGTCAAACTGGTCAGAAAAATATGGCACAGGCATAGCTGTACTATCACTAGACATGAACAAGATAATAAAGACAGAATAAGTAATATGGAAAATGAGTAAAAACTACGTGCACATAAAACTAGAAAATGACCATTAGAAATAGAAGCAATGTGTAACCAAGTAAGACACAAATGAATAGCAATATGAAAGAGCATGTAAATACTGTAAAGTTTGGCAAGGTGTATTTGCCTGGTGTAGACTCAACCACGTCTAAATAACCTGTCAGATCAAATATCCGCGAAAGCTAAACTCCTGCAACTGTCCTCGGATGCTGAAACAGACATTGCTAATATTCCCGAAATAAACAAAATAGCTAGAATAGGCTACCCATAAGTCCAATTCTGGACACACAGGCAAAACGATAATTTTGGGTCAAAATAGTGTCCGCCGTTGGACCCGCTTTGCACCGAAAAGTATGCCAAAGTCTATGGTCTCTAAATTCGTCAAACTATATGTCTACGGATTTGTTTTGACGAGGCGAACCCAACGGAATGTCCAAAGTTGGATTTCGATGGACCGTGCACAATTTTGCCCGTTGAGTCAGATCGTGGGGCCCGCAAAATAGCGTTCCGGTTGACCTTCTCAGAATCAAACCAAACTTGGCATACAGGACCAAAAAAATGATACGGTCCTGCTGGCGCAAGTTTTGTCTCTGTAGAAGCATAAAAATGAACAGGAAATCCTATGCGGCTCAAGACTAGGAGAGTTTCATGCGGCTTAAAAGTTCATTAGAGTTTCATGTGGCTCAGAAGTTTCCAGCGAGCCACGTGGCTTTATGCGGTTCAAAAAGTCCTTCATAAACCGGCCGTAATTAATTTATACAGCTGGCTCATTTAATGCCCTGATGCAAAGCGACGGCTCTGACACGAAGGTTTGACAACCCTGCACATAAAAGTAAAATAATGACCCTGACATAGTGGCAGGCTCCAAGGGAAGACAAAAAAATCTTCACAGCTGGCACAGTCACCAACCCCAAAAAGCTCCCTATGTGGCAGCCACTATGCGGCTGCCACTCTCATGCGGCCACCACCCCCATGCGGCTTCTACTCCTATGCGGCTCGGATCATGGGGCCACCCCCATGCGGCTGCTACTTCTATGCGGCTCGGATCATGGGGCCACTCTCATGCGGCTCAGACTAAAGGATTTCCATGTGGTTCAGATAAGGCCACCCTCATGCGGCTCAGACTAAATGATTTTCATGTGGTTCAGATAAGGCCACCCTCATGCGGCTCAGACTAAAGGATTTCTATATGGTTCAGATAAGGCCACCCTTATGCGGTTCTGACACGAGGCCACACACATGCGGCCCAACCATGACAGTCCTCCATGCGACTCGCAGCAGTTGGGACACGTGGCCGAAGCTGATCGAATCTCAATAATTCATATTTATTGCGGTCAATGAGGAACACGTAGCTGGAGCTGATCGAATCTCAATAATTCATATTTATTACAGTCAATGAAGGACATATGGCAGGAGTCGATCAAATCTCAATAACTCAGATTTGCTACAATCAACATAACCGTCCAGATTTGGTCAAATCCCAAACAAGCTAGATTTATTGCTATCATCATAATCATCCAGATTTAATAAATTATTACAATACAAATTTATGGCGATCAACATAATTACCCAGATATATTGCAATCGTAACAAACCAGATTTATGGCAATCAACATAATGGTCCGGGGATCAGAATCTACCACGTGGATATACACCTCCACCTATGATGTCTATAAATAGAAAGGTGCCATTCCTTTGTAAAAAAATGAGAGAGCACGGAGATATACGCACAGAGCCAGACACAAAGCAAGAGCATTTTCTTCCCCGGAGCCGAAGCTGCGTCCGATCATCCAAGGAGTAAGGCAGAGCTGCCGTCGCTTTTCCGAGCCTCTACCGTCACCCCCAGAATCAAAAATAAACAATCGTACTTAGATTGCTGTACCTAGGTTTTTATTGCTAGACTTTCTTTGTACGAGCGAGTTTGTATTGTGAGTCTAAGTTCAGTCCTCCTATAAAACTGTTCTGTCCTTTTATAATCAATGGCAAACACGATGGCGACTCTGCTGGGGACTAACTTCTCCATAGCTGAGAAGTTGGTGACGTAATCGGACGCCGCCAAGATGGCTCCACTCAACAAATGCTGGTCGCCCGGTTCGACCAGCAGGCATTTGAAGAAATGCTCTCCGGTGGGAGCGCTGGCCCGGTCCAGCGGCGAGCCCGCACGAAGAAGGCCCGTAGGGAGTGGAGGCCCAAATCATTCGCTCCTCCCCAAGCTCTTGAAGGAGTACTCTCTGTTGCCCAAGACGGCGGAGAAGTATCGCAGGCAACCCCACTTCAGACCATAGAGGACTCTGTTGTCCCCAAGTTCGACAGAGGAAAACACTATGATGCTAGACTTGCAAGGGCAAAGGGTAACTCTACACGATCCAGAAAGAAGCCACAGATGGGCGCCAGCTGCATGAAGGCGGCCACAAAAGCCTACCGCAGACAGAAGGCTCATGCGGCCAGAATTGCCAGCCACATGGAGAAAACTCATACGGCCACTATAACTTCCAGCCGCATGGAAGAGGCCCACGCGGCCACTACAGCTCCCAGCCGCATGCAAACTGCCAGCTGCATGCGGACCGCTTATGCGACCACAAATGCCAACCGCATGCAGGTAGGCTATGTGGATAACAATCTCAGCCACAGGCCATCTGCTCCATGCGGCTCGGACTTAGTCTTCGACCGCCTCTCAGGCGGTCCTAAACCCAGATGCTCTCATGTGGCAGTCTTTGTGGACTCTTTCTACTATGCACTCTCAGGTGCTAGAAGAAAGAAGTCTCGGGCAGCGCGGGCTCGTCGAGCTCAGTCAGCTGTCCCAACTTCTGACTATCAGGGCGTCCTGCTGATTATAACGCAGGCCCCTGATAGAAAATTGTATAAAACTATCCGTATCCAGCCCCCGACGGCCAACGGACAGGATAGTTGTCAAGAATCTCCCAACAATGATCAGGGGCAAGTACTCTTACTACCCCCACATCAGGGAGCAGGCAGGATGCCAACACACTCACGTGCTCAGGACTTCCGGGCCCACAAAGCGAGTGACTTGTGCAACGTGATTCTTCACAAACGCAAGGAAAGAGACGAAAACTTGGTGAGTAGAGAGTCCTTCCATGGACATTACTGCACTCAAGTCACTGTCAACTGCTACTGCAGCAAGGCGGCCACACAAGAGGAGCGGTGATCCGTCTTCCAACGACTGTAACACCCAAGCTCGGAAGACGAGGCGCTTCTCGTCGCCTCCTGTAATTCTGTTCAGAAGATCCCTGGCAGTAGGAGAGGGAAGAAAACAAATGTCTTCGGCCTAAAAATTTCAACCAAACGGTTGTCCACGACCGTTACGGGAGGAGTTTTTCAAGGTACTCGCTCGAAGACGAAATCTGCCACACTTGGAAATTCGTCGTCCACATCTATGGGAGGTGCTGGAGCCGGGGGTAGCACTCCTCCAAACATTTATGATAATTCGATGTTCCAAGAAGATAATCCGGGGGAAATGATTCCCCCAACAGATGCAGCAGGTGCCGACGTCCCCGAGGAAGTCCACAACTCTCAAGATGAGGCAAGCTCTGAAGCTGGGGGTACCACTCCTTCTGAGTCCGAACCAGAGAAGAACATTCCTACATACCCTGACGACTTCTCGGTACAAGGGTATGACTCAGAGAGCACGTCCTCCACCGTTCCTTCCATCTCTTCTCATGTAAGGACGGTGTTCATGACGGACAGCAACCAAGATGGTCCCAGTGATCGCCAACGCATCGACACTCTGGAGGCTATACTGCATACCTTGGTCAAGTCCGTGGACGAGATCAAAGCGGCCCTTCCAACTCTGCAAGGAAGAATACTTGGCCAAACAAACGTGGGACCCGCGGTCAATGCGAACTCGAACTCAGCCGCACCAAACCCGAGTGATAATCCTCCTGAAATATTGGCCCCCACTGCTGCAGACGAGGCCAGGGAGGCATGAAGAGAGGTCCAGGAGCTCTGGGCCATGTTCCACGCTCGAAAAAATTGCCAAGACCTCAGGATACGACAACCGTATCCTGCTGCATGGAGAGATGTGCCCTTCCCACCAAGATATAAACCATTCAACATCAATTCATATGATGGGAAGACATCTGCAAGCAGGTACATCACCTACTTCGAATTCACAACCGACCATCTGCCTCATGACGACGCCATCCTTACACGGTTGTTCATTGGAGCGTCGGAAGGGATCGCCTTCGACTGGTACCGCAACTTGCCGGACAACTGCATCCATTCCTTCGCTGGCTTCAAATGTATGTTCCTGGATAGGTTAGGACAAGACGTGACAATGTCCACCCCCATGGACGTTGTTCAGAAAGAAAATGAGCTGACAAGGAACTATATCGAGCGGTTTCGTCAAACCGCAATGAAGTTTTCCTCCGGTAACCCTGATTTCTCCTTACTTGAAATTTGCCAAAAGAGGCTGCTTTCCACAATCAGCCTCTGGATGGGCGAAAGTCAGTTTAAGGATTTAAAGACTTTTATTATCAGTGCCACTAAAGCAGAAGACAAGTTGAAGAAAGCTCGCCAACTGGGATTGCACGTATCGGAAGGAGACGACAAGGGAAAACGCCCTAACACCAACAGCAACAGTGGTGGTAACCCCTCAAACAATCGAGACAATAAGGGCAAACAGGCTATGGTGGCCGACACAGCTCCAAAGCCTGAACCGAAGTCGGCAGAGAAGCAGTAGCCTCAGATGACCTATTCCTTCGAGGACGGCCATGTCAAGCCCATCCTGGATATGCTCATACAAGGAGGTCGAATTCAGCTCCCTCCTCCAAGGCGTGAACCTTGTCCTGCAGAAATGGAGAGCCCCAAGTACTGCCGCTACCATCGTTATGTCCACCATGCTACACAAGACTGCTACCAACTGAAGCGATACATCCAACATCTCACCGATTCTAAGGCCCTGGCCATTTATTTCGAAGAGGTGACAATAGCAGCCAACATGGTGTCAGTAAAATTTGGCAGCTTCCTTCCGACAAAGACTCAAGATGGAGTAGTGTCCGTCCCCAGAGCAAGGATGGAGGTCGCTAACCTTCTACCTTCCCGAGACCAGGCTGCTGGTATAGTGCCCCTTACCACATCACGAGGGGAGGTCATGTGGGTCCATCCGGACCTGGTACCTGAAGTGACTCAGTCCGCACCACCCTCCATCAGCAAGAACAAGAGTAGGAAAGTTAAATCATGCCGCACAATCTCGGCAGAGGTCGAGGAAGCTACTGTTGTTGTTACCCGATCCGACGCACAAACCCAACCTCTACCGGGTAATTCGGCTGAAGATCATCAGCCGACAGCTGCTGATGCTCCAGGACCTTCTCAGCCTTCGACGACCGATAAGCCTAGGCCGAAGGAGACCCACTTCGACTAATCGCTCCGAAGAGAGACGCCTCATAGGCTGGAGAGGCCCTACAACTTTGACATCTTGGCACAATTGGCCAACACACCGGCCAAATTGTCGCTATACGAGCTCCTGAGACTCTCCAAAGATGTTTGCGTCGCACTGAGCGAGGCACTCCAGAACGTCGACGCATATCTAGCTCAGTCCAATCTCGCTGGGGAGAGCTCGCCTGTAGATCTCCAGGACAGCGCTTGTACAGGCGTAATGCCCAACATCGTCTTCACTCCGCAGGATATGCTTATCAAGACCAACCTACACGATCGCCCTCTGTATTATACTGGGTACATTGGCGATATCAAGGTAGATCGGATGCATATTGATCCCGGTTCTTCTATAAGCATCATCCCGAAGAGCCTACTACACCATCTGCGTATCCTAATACATCGCCTGACACCGACAAGCACCGCCATCAGCGGTTTCAATTCAGGCAGAAGCTATCCGATCGGAAAGATTCACTTAAAGTGCCAAATCGGCGACCTTTAGTCAGAAGTGACCTGTTATGTCATAGATGCAGACACTTCCTACAATATTATCCTGGGGTGTCCTTGGATAAACAATTACATGATCGTGCCTTCCACACTGTACCAATGCTTCAAGTACGTTGATAAGCATGGCTTCGTGAGGACAGAATTTGCTGACATTGATCCCTTTAAAGGGGTTGAATCCTACTACTCCGACTCATGCTTGTACGAGAAGTCGAAAAGATGCCTTGTCAAAGGAGATACTCAAGCTCAACCTGAGGCGGCAGCTGGATCAGAAGAACCTCTGACGATCCACCTCCAAGCCCGTAAACCTGGCAGAACTACAAGCCTTACAGCCACTCTGCATAAGGATGCAATCAGCCTCTCTGCACAGGAGGAGCAAATGATAATCCGACTGCCAAGGTCTGTCCAAGCACCAAGACCCACGACAGAGCCACTGACAATTAGGCTGCCTATAGCTAGCCAGCAATAAACAGAGGAGCTCAATCCCTCTGTCAAGTCGATGACGATCCGTCTTCCCAGAATGAATCGGCAGCCGAGCGCTAAGCCGGGGACTGCTAGCCAGTCAACAACTCCTCGTCCAGCACCGAGCACCAAACTGGGGGTCGCTAGTACGCCAACGACTCTACGTTCTGATCCACCAGTGGAGCCCCTGATGATTAAGCTGCCCAAGTCAGCCTCCTAGTCTTCATTGACACAGTGGGTAGCCAAAAAAGACTCAGAGCTGGCCAAGTATGTGGCTGCTCACACTGATGTTCCATCCATAGATGATGTAATTCTATTGGAAAAGATACCTTACTTCATCAATAAAGGGCTATCTTTGAACTACCTCGAGCTTAATAAGCTTTGTACAATGTATGCCATGGAATACGGTATAGGTACCTACCTACACACACAGGTGACAAATGTCTACACCGCAAACCAACTTACTCCAGTGGAAGATGCTTACCGCGTAGTCGAGGGAGAGGATCATCAAATCATCTTCGGCCGGAAGATCCACAACCCTTCAGGATAGAAGAAGTTGATCTCGAACCCGACACCGGGAGACTGCCCCTTTATCTATATAGTTTTCGATCCAAGTACCTTATGCAAAATAGGGGTATGATTTGGAAACTACGCTAGGCTTGAATTACGGCACTGGACGGTAATTACCCTTACAATTGCCGGTCATGGCTGGGAAACCACGGGATTACTACAACAAAACCAGATGTGGGCTAGGTTATGTTACACCGACAACGACCCCTGAAAGCTCAGATGAGGAATGCGACTGGCATTCACATTCAACCGGATGACCCACTTCCAATTCGGATGTCAGCATCGGGGACGTATTCAGGCAAGTCTTGTCCGTCAATATTGTATTTGCCTACGCCTACGAGGAAGATGAAGACATTCCTGAACTTCTTGAGTTAGAGCCGTGGGCACAACAACTAGATGCGCAATAGGAAGAAGCAGTTCGAACAAAGAGAGTCTCCTACCGAGGATGAGGTTGTATAAGTTGATCTCGGTGATGAGTCCTCTCCAAAGCCCATCTTCATCAGCAAGAATCTGACAGACGAAGAGCGAGAATCGCTACCGAAGACATGCCAGGACTGAACCCCGAAGTTGCACTTCACAAGCTCAACATTCGTCCGGACGCAAAACCGGTCAAGCAACAGCAACGATAATTTTGCCCGGACATCATGAACTTCATCGAAGCTGAGGTCAATAAACTGATAGCTAGCGGCTTCATCCGCGAGGAACAGCATCCAGACTGGGTAGCCAATTTAGTACCAGTCCTCAAGAGGAATGGAAAATTTTGAATCTGCATCAACTTTTGCAATCTAAATGAGGCATGTCCTAAGGATGAGTTCCCCCTCCCTATCACCGACATCATGATTGACAACTCCTGCGGCTTTGAGCGTATGTCATTCATGGATGGTTTCTCGGGGTACAACCAAATCAAGATATTCCTTGATGACAAAAACCATACATTATTCCGAACACCTATTGGCACATATTGCTACACAGTCATGCCTTTCAGTTTAAAGAATATTGGTGCCACCTATCAAAGAGCTATAAGTGTCATCTTTAGAGACTACTTGCACAAGACAGTAGAATGCTACATTGACGACATCGCCGTCAAGAGCCGCTCTAAAGAAGATCATCTGCATGATCTGAGGACAGTGTTCGACCAGATGCGAGCGCACAATTTGAAGATGAATCCCACAAAGTCCTTCTTGGGCGTATCTAGCAAGAAATTCTTGGGTTTCATCATTACTTCCCAGGGTATCCACATAGACCCTGAGAAGATGAAGGCAATCATGGAGATGGGTCCCCCGAGAAATCTCCGTGAACTTCGAAGCCTTCAAGGGAGGCTAGCTTACATCAGGAGGTTCATCTCTAACCTCTCCGGGCGATGTCAACCATTCACCCACCTCATGAAAAAGGGCGTTTCATTCATATGGGATGAGGAATGCCAACGCGCATTCGACAGCATCAAAAAATATCTGACGAACCCTTCAGTCCTAGTGGTCCCAGTCGCTGGAAAACCATTCATGTTCTATGTGTGAGCAATGGAGCATTCTCTCGATGCTCTGCTAGCACAAAACAACGATGCAGGCCATGAGCAAGCTATACATTACCTTAGCCGAATGATGATGGGGCCGGAATACCGATACACTGCCGTAGAAAAGGAGTGCCTTGCTCTGGTGTTCGCCATTCAGAAGACGCAACAATACGTCACGGGACAAACCATCCATGTCGTATCAAGAGTCAACCCTCTCAGGATCCTCATGACTAAGCCAGGTGCACTCAGCTCCCGCCTCACTACCTGGGCGATATTATTGTCTTCCTACCACATGATATTCGTCCCGCAGAAGACCGTTAAAGGTCAAGCTCTGGCAGACTTTTTAGCAGTTCATCCGGGTTCGGAGTCAAACAAAATAGACGAAGAGATTCCAGATGAGGTTGCCAATTCAAATACGGTTTCCAATGATGATATCTGGCGAATGTTCTTCGACGGTGCTTCTAGAACTTGGCCCAAAGGAAACATCGTCGCTGGAGTCGGAGTGGTGCTGATTTCTTCCTCTGGACTAGTGATCAATCGGGCCTACTCTCTTACGGAGCCATGTTCAAACAATATGGCCGAGTACAACGCTTTGGTCATTGGCCTCCGACTTGCAAAGGAGTTGGGGGTAGAGTATCTGGAAGCATACGGCGATTCACAGTTAATCGTCAATCAGATCCGGGGTTCATACGAGGTTCGCCATGAAGATACGATCCCTTATCACCAAATAGCGATCGACATCATCTTATCCTTGGAAGGATTCTTCATAGAACATGTTTCCAGACTCCAGAATATTAAAGCCGATGCCCTAGCAGGCCTGGCCGCTTCCCTAGTAGTACCGAATCATGCTCATCATCTGGTTGACATAATAGGCCGTGAGTTGGTCTGTCCCTGGAATAATGTTCAATCTGTTGAGCGTTACTCCACTCAGACGGTCGACGAAGCACCCGACTAGAGACAGCATTCATAGACTTCGTAGTCTACGACATCCTGCCAGAGAGTCCGAAGGAAGCCACTTCTATCAGAAGACGTTCTTTAAGATTCTTCTTCGATACAGAGACAAAAAAGATGTATTGGCGTTCATACGATGGATTACTGCTTTGGTATCTGTCAAATACAGAAGCCAAGGAAGCTGTACGCGAAGCTCACGATGGCGTCTGCGGGGCCCATCAGGCTGGCCCAAAGTTGTAAGACCGTCTTCGCCGAATGGGCTATTAATAGCCCACGATGGTTGCAGATGCAATAGACTATGCACGAAAGTACAAAGCCTGTCAAGTCCACGCAGATTTCATCCACCAGCCATCCGAGTTTCTACATCCGACGGTGGCATCCTGGCCATTCGAAGCATGGGGAATGGACATCATTGGTCCGATCACTCCCCTTCATCCCGAGGACATCGCTTCATACTCGCAATCATAGATTACTTCTCCAAATGGGCGGAGGCTATTCCGCTGGTAGAAGTGAAGACTTCAAACGTGATCAGCTTCCTCAAACATCACGTCATTTATCGCTTTGGACTTTCTTGAAGGATCATCCACGACAACGGTCCGCAGTTTGCAAGCCACGTATTCTATCGGTTCTGCAACAAACACCGGATCCAGAATGTTGCTTCAATGCCGTATAATTCGGCAGCAAATAGGCTGGCAGAAGCGTTCAATAAAACTATAATCAAACTACTCAAGAAGTTCGTCTCTTCCAACAAATGCGACTGGAATGAGAAGCTTGGCGAATGCTTGTGGCATACTGTACTACAGTTCGGACGGCCACGGGGAACATACCAATCTCCTTGGTATACGGGAGTGAGGCAGTTCTTCCATTGGAGACTCAAATCCCCTCACTCCGTGTTGCTCTTACTTATCGATTGACGACGGATGATAACCACCATCGGCGGTTACAAGAGTTGGAGGCCCTAGATGAGAAGCATCTGTTAGCTCAATAACTAATCGAGCTATACCAAGCACGTATCTCGGGAGCTTTTAACAAGAAGGTTAAATTCAGAACTTTTCAAGTTGGCGATCTCATTCTGGCAGTTCGGAGGCCGATAGTTATGACTCACAAAATCGTCGACAAATTCCAGCCAAAGTGAAAAAGCCCGTTTGTCATCGAGGCTGTATTCTTCATTGGTGCTTACCGCCTCGCAAAACAAAATGGAGACTTGCTCATGTTGCCCATTAATGGCATATTTCTGAAGAAGTATTATGTCTGAAATGACATCATCCAAATCTCCCTGATTGTTGAGTTATGTACCCTCTGGTACCGCTGAACTCATATTCTGACTCCAAATTTCCAGAATGATGAGTTATGTACCCTCTGGTACCGCTGAACTTACATTCTGACTCCAAATCTTCCAGATTGTTGAGTTATGTACCCGCAGGTACCGCTGAACTTACACTCTGGTCACTACAAATAAATCTATATCGCATCTTTTAGGTAGTAAGTCATGTATGATCATACCTCTGAACTTCCCTCCTAAAAGATCTCCCTCCTCATTATCCAATATCCGCACTTTCAGTGCATAAAAAGGGTAACAGATCCATAAATTTTCCGAAACAACCAAGTCGATGTTACCTCTGAGTTGTTTTCGCTTCCATCAAAAATAAACCGCCCCTCACGTAGAACTTCCACGTCCTCATTACCTCTGAGTTGTTCTATGTACCCTTCATGGATTCTACTCCTGCCATGTCCTTATTACCTCTGAGTAGGAAGGCTCCATCGAAGAAACCCTCATATTTACCACGTCCTCATTACCTCTGAGTAATTATGTTGGTTTTCCTGTCGACTTATTATCCGTACCCAAGACCGGAGTACGCCAAGGATAATAGGCCCACAAATGTCCTCTGCTGACCATAAATGTCCTCTGTGGACCACAAATGCTGTACTAAGTACATGCCCCTCATTTCTCATCATGCCCCGGGAGCCCAGCTGCTCCATGGCATTCTTTCTCCCGGTACCAGAAACGTCCATGGCCACCTTACTGTGGAATTGTTCTAAGTATCCCCATCAAACTTGTTATTCGTACCTAAAACCAAGGTATACCAAGGGTAACAAGTCCACAAACAGTCCCCCAGTGGGACAAATACCACAACACCACAAACGTAATAGGCAATACAAATGAAGGGTAAAATAAAACATACTCTTTTATTTGAAAGTCAAAAGTACTACATGGTCTGGGACCATGTCCCTCTCAAGAAAGAAAAAGAACAAAAAATAAAAGAAGGAAAAAGGTCGACTATGGTTCGACGATACATAATTCCATGAGACGGTCCCTCAGCAAGACAGTCGATCGCTCAAACTTCTGCTTGGCCTAGCGCTCGGCTTCCTGAGTCAGCCGCTCTGTATCCTCCAGATGCGCATGAGCCCGCCAGCCATCCTCAAGCTTCTTCAGAGCAAGCTCCAGGCTAGCAGAAGCTCGGAAGACATTTTCGGCCTCCTGAACGATCAACTCTTTATCCGTACGGGAAGCTTCGAGCTCAGATTCCAAGAAAGCTAGCTTCCTCTGGAGCTCGAGGATCTGCTCCCTTATATCAATTATTCTGCAGGAGGCGGCCGCTTCCCGAGCCATGTAATCCTCGCTCCTGCGGCTCAGCTGGTCATACTGGAGAGATAGGTCATCGAGGTCCTTCATTATAACCGGCTTAGACTTATCTCGTACAGCCCTTACCTTCTCCAGGGCAGTGGTGAGGAAGTCACGCTCTTGATCTATGGCTACAGATAGATTAGCTTGTCGCAGCACTTGAAACTGGGCCACGAGCTGATCAGCCTCTAGCAATTTGGGCTCCAAAAGCGCAACTATCTCTGCCCCAACATGGAGGGTTTTAAGAATTTCAATTTGGCCACGAGCGCATTGTCGGGCCAAGGCAAAGGGGGTTCCCCGCTCCACAGCAGCTTCGACCCCTCTCTTTAAGTGGCGGTAGAAACTGTCAACCATATCCTACGATGCCTCATCCAGAACTTCCGTAGAGGACGGCCTCAAAAGAAGTGTAGCTGGCAATGTTGAAGGAGACACACCAGAACTTGCCACCCATGCCACCAGGGAAACAAATTTTGAGCGAAAAGACGCTTGGATAGCAGCTAACTCCTCCTCCGCGGCCCGAAGAACCTGGATACTCGGTAAGGCGGAGCGGTCGACCCCCAAAGCCATATGAGCAGAGGAGGACGCAGGGACCATTGCCCCTTTTCCCGGCTGTGCCGCTATCTGGCCTCCTGAACTTGATCCAGCGGGAGGCCCCTCAATATAAGTCGGAAGGAGAGGGGGCACACTCCCCTCTATCGGATCCCCGCTGGCAGAGCCTACCTTGACAATGTCCGTCATTGGCAGTGAAGAGGCAGGACATGTATGTCCAGAGCAACCATCAATCATCCTAACCCGAAGGATGTGATGATAGAGCAAATGAGCCTCCTCACTAGTCAAGATTTGGCTTATCTTACCAAGGGAGGGTTGTGGAGGCTGAGGTTAGCTCACAGTCATCGTAGTCCCCTCACCAGCAACTTCCAAGCCGAATTCAGCTGGTTCCTCTGCCCCAGCCCCCCGAAAGGAGATACGACTGGGTCAGCGTCACCCTGCTGAAATTCAGCAGTCTCGGGGATGGGTTCAGCGGAGCCCCTGTCGCCCTGGGTCGAGACCTCAGCAATGTGAGATCCCCCATCCGTCGCCGAGAGAACCCCGACAGAAATAATCTCGACACACATGTCACTAATCAAAGTGGTCAGGGCCGGATTGACTTCAGAAACGGTGGCCGGTTCTCGAGATTTCGACTATTCTGACGCCTACAGAGAAGAGAAAAATAATTAGATCATAATTCAAGAAGAGAAAGGACTAAAGAAGGAGAGGGTCGTAATTCAATTCACCTCCGAAATGGCGTCATCACCTTCGTCTCTCTCCTTAATGAGCAGCCCACGGCGTCTTACCGCAGCCCGCTTCACGGAGAAGGTTATGCCGCCAATAGACTCATGCCTGCCTCGCTTAAATGAAAGGGCGGGCACAACAGGCGGCTGATCTGCCAATATCTCATCTGGCACAACAGTTGGTTGATCCGCCATCACCTCTTCCGCAGGAGGGAGAGAGTTATCATCATCATGCTCATCATCCTCTTTGTCTGCATTTATGGACTCCGAGTCAGGCACAGGAACCGCATTTGCCCTCTTCTTTCTCGTCTTAGACCCATTGGGCGTTTTTGCCAAGCCGGTACCCACAACGAAGCTGGTACTCGGGTCAAATTTAACGGGAGGCTTGCTCACCGTAACATGGTATAGGGCCGCCATATACAAAATCTCCCCGGGTGCCTCAGCATCAAGAACCGAGAAGCTGGTTCGGGTATAAACCGTGTCATAATAATGCCAGGCCCTGATACCATCAAGGACGCTACCTACAAAGCCCAGGCAAGAGCTGGGACTGTCAAAGAATAGCTAGCTATACCCGAACTGGCGGGAAAACCTGCTGGACAAGTAGGGCTCTAGTAGACATTATTGCGATTATGGTATACTAGATGCGCTGGACGGATATTATGCAACCAAAGGAGCATCTTCTCAGACAAGAGGTGAGGAGGTCCGGTACCATCAATATGTATGCCCCTCACTTCTTCAGCGATAAAACGAGGAACAGACACAAAAAAGTCGTATCCGTCCACTCTCGTCAGTGCCCTCCGACAGGCTGGCATACTGCTGCACTCCCAGGGCTGATGGTGGTATTGGAAAATAAAAGCATCATCAGCCGTAACGCCGTCTTCTGTACTAGGCCTCATCAAAGACCGGCAGTGCATCAACAGCCACCCCATCAAATAATGATAGGGCAGCTCTATGCGCTCAAAATCCATCGCCGTGTCACGAGCGAAGACCTTGGACGAGAAGGCGCGAAGGCCATGGTGTATGCTGCACACCATGGCCGGAAGAAGGGCCAGTCTGACCCCAAAGACCAGTTTTATGGCAGGGAGGATAAAGTGGCGGCTGATCCTCTCAATGGAACCCGCCCCTCCTGAGACCACGCAATTACGTATCACAAAATAATAATATTATTAGGCTTTGAAATCGCATATAGGGTCAAGCCCCAATACCTTATTTTTGTAAAAAAATAGTTTTAAAAATATATTTCTATTCACTTTTGTATTTACTAAAAATAATAATACTTTATAATACAAAATATTAACATAGTTTTAATACTAAGGTAGACTACTTACTAAATACTGCATGGATGACCACAAACATACAAAAGCAAAGGAACCCAAACAAATCAAAAGGAAACATAAAAAGCAAAGGAACCAAACCAAACATAAAACATAAAAAATAAGAATTAAGTAAGAGCTGTTTCAGCTGCACCCTTCACAAAGAAAGAGAAAGGGAAAAAACAAATAAAACTAAGTGAGAGAGGAGGGAGAGAGCGGGGAAGAAGGCTGTGCGGAGGTGCGGGATCGGAGGCGGCTGCTCTGGCGGAGGGTTGAGGATAGAGGCACGGGCGGAGAGAGGAAGTCGGGGGAGCGGCTCGTCCGGGCTGGATCGGCGCCGGGCGGTGTGTGCGAGGGAGAAGTCGGAGAGGGTTATGGAGAACGGGAAGTGGGCGGCGGTGGTTGGCGCAAAGGGCAGCGCCGACGGGAGAGTCGGTGGTTTGGCGGAGTTCTGGGTTCCGGGCTTGGCGCGCGGAGAGATAGGCGGAGGAGGCAGAGGCTGACGTTTGGGGTTTCGGTCGGGCGAAGCTCGTCGGCGAGGAGGAAAGGGGAGAGGTCGGCCTGGCTCGTCGGCGAGCGGACGCGGAGGAGGCCAGGGCGGCAGGTCAGGTAGAGGCTGGGCACCGGCAGCTTTCATCGGCAGACGCGGAAGCTCGCGGCGGACAGGCGCGACGGCCGGTGGAGTGATGCACACGCGACAGACGTGGGTGGAGCACGGGGTCTGGTCAGGTAAGGGTTTTACCGTCTTCATGGATGATGGTGGTGGAGTCCGGCCGTCACTGGCCGTGGCAACGGCGGTGATGGCCGCGGATGATTGGTGTGTGTTTTAATTTATTTAATTTTTTTCTCTTGATTCTGGTGTGGTGGCTCTCGTGTGTCCGTCGATTTTGGGGGGTTTTGGGTGGTGTCGATAGCCGTGGTGGCGGTGGTGTTTCGGATGGTGACCACGGTGGTGGTCGGGTTGGCCGGAGTATCGACAGTCGTATTGGCGGTGTAGGCAGGGCGGTGATGATGATGGTGGGGGCTGTCGGGTTTGGGTGTGATGGAGCCGGACACGGCCAGGGTGACGGGGGTGGTCTGGTTTGGTAGCGGTGGTCTTGGTTGTAATGGTGGTAGTGTGGCCGGGGGAAAGGGATTGGCGGTGGCAGCGGTGTGTTGCGGTGACGGAGAGGTCTGTTGGAATCGGGAAGGTTGGTTGGAAGAAGGGGCTGGAAGCGACGGCGATGACGATGGTGATGGCTATCGGCAGGACGGGGAGGAGCGGGTGGTTACAGCGAGGCTGAGCTAGAGTTTTTGGCTAGAAATAGGATTCGATTGTGTCAGGGGTGTCCGACACGGAATCAATGTATTTGTATAAACATGGAATAAGGTATTGGATGGAGGAGAACATAGACACGATGCACTGCACGTGGGTGGGAAAATAATTGTGGATTAGTTGTGAATGATAAAAAATTATGGAGGAGTACCTGCCTATTTATAGGATGTGAAAATTCCCATTTGGATAGGATTAGGAATATTTAAAATCCAATTAGATAATTCTCTACTTAATTTAAATTAATTCAATAAATCCAAATCCAAATCAAATATAAATCAAATTAAATTCTATCTTTTATTTTAAAATCAATTAAGATAAATCAAATTCCAAATATAGATATTAATTTACTATTTAAAATATATCCATAAATTAAATCAAGTTTTAAATTGCTACAATAATTTTAAAATATGTTTTCTAAAAATACTAAAATAATAATTTCAAAAATACATTATTATTTAAAAATAAACGTAATAAAATATTTATGAATTATATATGTAAGCACAAATAATGCATACATGATTATGTTTTTCCTAATATACAATAAAATATTATTTATTATTAATAACTGCTAAAAACAAAAGGCTTTTATAGCAAGAATAATAATTATATGTAATATTTGAAAGTGTATAATAAAATAATAACAAAAATGTTTTTCTAAAATATGTACGCTCGCACATATTCGCACTAGACGAGCAACTGCGAAAAATAAATTTTCGTGCACGACGTACAATACGACTATACGACGTACAATATAAAATTTTAAATCAGTACCAAATTTAATAAAAAATAGTAGAAATTTAGGGGTTTTACATCCTACCCAACTTAAAAGAATTTCGTCCTCGAAATTAAGAATTCGTAGGGGGGTGAGAAGGCCCAACGGTAGATAGAAGGGTTCCTTAAAGAAGTTTATATGGTCGTAGTCTAGGTTGAGGCTATGATTATGAGACGATTGTAATCACTCTTAAATTCAAGTGATTAGAAAGTCAAGATTGTAGACTTAGGGTCGAGGGAAAGGTCGCGTAGTTTCAGACAAAGATATAGTTACATTGGGTGGTAATGTTAATAGGACAGTTAGAGGAAGTTCTATAACACCTTTGTCCTTCTAAAATAGGTGAAGGCGAAAGCAATATGGAGTTCAAAAGACGTTATTATCGAGTACGAATACGTGGTTCAAGGACGACAAAAAAAATTTCAAAAGGGGTTGCCACGGCAGTCGCGGATGGGAATCTAGAGGACAAGTTTAGTTATGTCCCCATCCACGTAGAACGATATATAGACGCGAACCAAAGTGCACTTGGTTGATCAGACCATTATGTACCGGTTCTGATTAGACGATACGTTAGTGGAAGCTCTTCCAATAACATATGTCGTGAACAAGTTCGATAAATCAATGAACTTGTAAATCTAGGTTATAGTAGCGACATTTGTGAAGAGAGTAAAATTATAGGCATGAGAGCTTAAAATTGAGAAGGAGTATAATCGAACTTCTAAAGGAGCTAAGTCATATCCTGTGATGGCCTTTATACAGTCGTCCTATAGTCTTCTTGTCCAAGTCCTTGGTTGGCTAGACGGGTTAGGTCCTCTAGATTCTAGGATCTAAATAAGCTTGCTAATATAGGTCACTAGGTCAAAGGGGTTGCTAGTTCATAAGGTATTCTACCCAACTTAAAGAATTAAACTAATGGTGTTTTGGGACAACTAACTAGTAGGATCAATCTCTAGCAAGCACGAAGGGAAGATAAGAATAGGGATGGAAGGAAGCAAGCAAGATGCAATTGATGAGTCAAACGGTAGATAAAATCAAGGAAAGAGGTCAAGTATGTGGATGAGATCCTAGACTTCTAATCCTATTTGCAGGCTTGCTTGGTACGGTAAAGTAACCAAATAATTTATCTTGACCTGCATGGGCCACCACAAAAACATGTAACGCCCCAGTCCCAAAATAAGTAGGACTAGGAATGTAGACATGTCAGCCGTATAATAAATATACGTAAGCTGTAAAATGCAGTAGAACCATAACTAATCTCATCCACACAAAATAAATGAATAAAAGATATCATAAAATGATAATGAATTGTCTTGATACAATATGTTGGGCGGAGACAAATCCACTACCAACAAGTAAAGAAAAATATATGAGAAAAGAAATAATTTTGGCGAACGAAGCGAAGACGATCCAAGTGCAATCATCCTCGAAGAAATGGCGATGAACACGGCTAGAGCTAGAACACCTGCGAAAGATAATAGCACACACCTGACAAGATAACCAGGTCCTCAGAGGGACGTAACAAGACACATAATATCATGCCATAAACTGAATAAAATTAGCTCAACAGAAAATTATATATGACTAAACAGATAAAGGTTCTTAACCATTCTATGTGAAAATGCAATTTGAAGACAACGTTCCACACAAGGGCTCTCGAGGCTAAACACGGCGCGTTAGCGTTTCAACCAAGGCACTAGTGACATCTAGAGAAAAGTAAATGCACGGCCCATTCGCACTCGAGTAAGAACTAAGGGGCATCTAGAGAAAAATAAATGCACGGCCACTAGCTCTTGGGTGAGTCACTAACGGCAGCTAGACGAGGGTAAATGCACGGCACATTTGTGTTTCAACCGAGGCACTAGTGGCATCTAGAGAAAAATAAATAAATACACGGCACACTCGCTCTCGGCTGAGTCATAAATGGCAGCTAGAGAAAAGTAAAGGTGCGAAAGCACCTGCGCCTAATAACTGTCTTCACCCTCCCCATGCACTACTCGTGCTGAATCCATATCACGATATTCCTAATAACCGCTAAGTCTTCTAGGCAATTATATTAGCGATTATATCCTAACGATCGTCCTGTATGCACCGATGTACGGTCGGTACGCAAGTCCGAATCTATATGGGACACGTGGGATCGTGGTACACAAGTGTTGGCCCATGAATGCGGCACAAACAAGGTGGTCCCTTAACTCTAGGCTAAATACATGAAGAAAAGTAAATATAATAATTTGCAACTACATAGAATTTTGAAAGAACAACTTATAAGAAATAAAATATGCATGATATTGAGCAAGAAATTAAACAGTAAAGGCAAGGTGTCTTACCTGATGTGTCGCCTGGTGTGCTGCGATGATTAATGTGGCACCGAATATGACTTCGGTGTTGCAACTACGCGAGATGGCCTCAGAAGATGGCGCGGACTGTTTCATTGGGCCCAGAGTAGTTGGATTAGCTATGGTGGATATGAGGACATACAGAATTCACAAGGGCGGGAATTATGACTAGTCGAGATTAGAGACGATAATCGAAGGAAATTTTGGGAAACCAATTACATATATTATTTTTAGAAAGTACTTATAGTAGTTGGAAGCTATATTTTCTAGTAAAAATAATATTTGATAATTACTAAGAATATGAAAGGGAAAAATTGAGTTAGGCTAAAATTATACGTTTCGCAAAGATAAGTATTTTTTTTATAGAAACCCATATCTTATTAGTGAAAATATTTATATAAAATGTTTAGAAAAAAATATTTTTAAACATTATTTTAGGTAACTAAAATTTAGTTAAATACTACGAAAATATTTAGATAAAAATATCACAAAATAATAGTATTATTAGGCATTGAAATAGCATATAGGGTCAAGCCCCAATACCTTATTTTTGTAAATAAATAGTTTTAAAAATATATTTCTATTCACTTTTGTATTTACTAAAAATAATAATACTTTATAATACAAAATATAAACATAGTTTTAATACTAAGGTAGACTACTTACTAAATACTGCATGGATGACCACAAACATACAAAAGCAAAGGAACCCAAACAAATCAAAAGGAAACATAAAAAGCAAAGGAACCAAACCAAACATAAAACATAAAAAATAAGAATTAAGTAACAGATGTTTCAGCTGCACCCTTCACGAAGAAAGAGAAAGGGAAAAAACAAATAAAATTAAGTTAGAGAGGAGGGAGAGAGCGGGAAAGAAGGCTGTGCGGAGGAGCGGGATCGGAGGCGGCTCCTCCGGCGGAGGGTTGAGGAGAGAGGCACGGGCGGAGAGAGAAAGTCGGGTGAGCGGCTCGTCCGGGCTGGATTGGTGCCGGGCGGTGTGTGAGAGAGAGAAGTCGGAGAGGGTTATAGAGAACGGGAAGTTGGCGGCGGTGGTTGGCACAAGGGGCAGCGCCGACGGGAGAGTCGGTGGTTCGACGGAGTTCTGGGTTCTGGGCTCGGCGCGCGGAGAGATAGACGGAGGAGACGGAGGCTGACGTTTGGGGTTTCGGTCGGGTGGAGCTCGTCGACGAGGAGGAAAGGGAAGAGGTAGGCCTGGCTCGTCGGCGAGCGGACGCGGAGGAGGCCAGGGCGGCAGGTCAGGTAGAGGCTGGGCGCCGGCACTACAAAAAAAGACTTATTAATGACGCTCGACAAGGAGTTTTAATGACGGCTGATACATAAGCGTTATCAAGTTGAGAAATACTCTTTTTCTATGACGGTTTGGGCTAATTCTGGGATTTTTATAACGCTTATAAAACAAAACGTCATTAATATTTTAGAGCGGTGGAAAACTTGTAATTCTTTCACTATATAAAAGCTAAGTGGGAGAGAGAAAATTCATTTCTCATCCATTTTCTAAGGGAGCAGCATCTCTTCTCCTCAAAACTCTTCTCCTCCAATTTTCTACTTTTCATTTTCCCTCCTTTTCGGTTTGACTCCAATTTCTCTCCCAATCTCCAGATCTACGCAAAGGTTCGATTTTTCTTCCACTTTCTCTTCGGTTAGGGCTTATATTTTGTTTATACTTCGTCGATTTCTAGGATTTCTGATGGATTTCTTCTTCGATTGCTAGGGCTTATATTTTTTCTTCTTCGATTTCAATTTCGCTTCGCGATCGGTATCCTCAGGAAGAGCCGGCGCCGCCGGGTCACTCGTCGAAGAAATGCGTGTAAAACGAAGGGTAGCGGTTCGTCGGATCTCGACGTGTTTCGGTCCGGTACTTCTCGGTCTGTTCGTGGCGGTGTCAATTTTCTAGGGTTTCAGAGCTGGAGGGCGGAGGGTTCTACTGCGACGACCTCTGGTGGGTGTCATGGACACGGGGACGAAGCATCCCGACACGAAGGGTATCCTTTCTCTTCGATCATGATCGTGATTATGGCTATTTGTGAGTTTTATTCGGTCGGTCGGTCGTGATTTTTTTGTTTATTGCGTCGATTTCCTCTCCTAACCTAGAGATTAGGGTTTCCGATGTTGTTTCTTGTAGGTTGTTCAATAGAAATTTTGCGTTGATATGTTCAATTGTGCAATCCAAAAAATAATAATTTTTGATTGGTTCTCTGTGAAATTATAAGTTTTAAAAAAAAATTAAATCACCATTTTTTATGATTAATATTGATCAGTATAAATCAGTACATCAATCAGAGCTTAAATTTTACAAAATGTTATTTTCTTTCTCTGACTGCAATCTTTGATTCATAATTCCCATCCAGCTACAGAAGATTCCTCGAAAAATTTGAATATCTCGGAGATCGATCTGCCTTCCAAACCCAGTGAGACCAATATGGTGAACTTGCAATCTTGTTCCTCTGTTTTGTTTATGGTTATACATAGATTGTTGTGTTCTATCTATTCCTGTGTTTGATGTATTGCTTTTGATGTTAGTCTCAGACTGGTCCGACGGAAGGAAGCCCCTCGGATGCAACATCTTGCGTCTCCATAGGAGACGTGACGACGTGTAGCATCAAAGAAAGCGAGGCTGACCAAGCTCCAAACTCAGAGGCGCACGGAGGACCGACACC
This sequence comes from Iris pallida, assembly GCA_029216955.1. Lineage (NCBI taxonomy): Eukaryota > Viridiplantae > Streptophyta > Magnoliopsida > Asparagales > Iridaceae > Iris > Iris pallida. The sequence goes on from JANAVB010028395.1 coordinate 7,099,960, forward strand.
AGGTTTCTTTTGAGCATTTTCATTTTTTCATGCCTCAAGTCCCTATCACACCACAATATTTTGATTCGAACGTTGTCCTGGATGTAAAAAATATTTATATGTGAATATTTATATGTCAGAGAAAATAATCTGTTGTTCCAATGACATAGTTAACATTCCAATAGGAAGGACTAAAAGTTCTCTGACAGTGAGATGATTGTAGTTCTAACATAATGAGTGCCGGTGGTGTACTAAAATAGACCAAATATTACAAAATGTCATACAATTTTTTAATGCATAAAACTTCTCATCTAAATGAATCTTGCTTAAGTATTCATTAAGTTGCTAATAGCATCTTATTAGGCACTCAGCAAGAGTAGAATTTTATCTGTTCATGCGTGAGCTTGTAACACTCTAAATTATATGCAAATTAAGATATTAAACCTTCTCCATTTGACCATGTTCTTATCAGTCACTATATTCTACAACTGTAAATTCTGTAATACATGTGGCACTCCTATTTATTCTATTATTAGGGAATTTTCATTAGTGTCAAGAAAAACCAAATTTGTAGATATCCTGTCCTTTTGGAATATCATTACTGTTATAATGCCAGAAGATATGGAGTAAAGGTATTGGTGCTGTTGCTCTAGCTCTGGCCGAGTGGGCTGTATAGCAGTAGTTCCTGTTCTGCTATTCATTGATGAGAATGGGCACCAAATGATTTCTCATCCAGTTGCTCTCTCATATATAGGCAAAGTTCGACTGATCAAAACCGGGGAAGCTGCAGCCAGTAATATTTCATTGAATGAGCTAAGTAAGTCATATTTTCTCCAACTTGCTCTTTAGTTCCTTGTTCTTCTGCTATATTTGTTTCCTTCTTGCATTCCTTTATTTGATGGCATAGCTTTTAACTTTTTCATTTGCAGGGGAAGGATTGTTCTGAGATGTCTGTGAAAATTGCATGTTCTTGTTTGACATCTCAGAACATAATGAGTGCCTTGTTTGACATACCTTTCTTGGACCTTCGGATTTCTTAGTGAAAAATTGAAACTTTATACTTGTTCATTTAAAAAGGTTTCATGCTGCAGCAGTTCTAAGAATTGCAAAATATTTCCAGGTGTGCCCTGTACATTTGCACTCCCGCTTATCAGAATTTCTAAATGTTGCAGCCAAACAATTGGTAAGTGATTAATTTATTTAACTTTTTGAAACTACAGAGTTCATTTTATTTTACGGACTTTGATCCCCAAAGTCTTTATAATTTATTTCAGAACCCAAGTCAGTGTAAGGAGGCTGCATCAGTAGCAAATAATGCTTGTTGGGCTATTAGAGAATTGGCAGTCAAGGTCAGTACAGTCAAGGAAAAGAAGAAGAACAAGAATTATTTTTGGCAATGATGATTTGGCTGCTCCTTCAGATCGCTCAGCTGCGACACTACTTCTCTTTGGGACTCCCGATATCTTCCAGAGATGGCAGAGAGAAGATCCATGATCAGAATCTACTTAAGTAAATATTTCTAATAATTTGGTTAGCAAAAATGAGATTTATTCCTATTTTCTGGGTACAATCTGTATTTGGATATTCAATGTAATGAAGATGTTGATATGTACTCTATTTTGAGAAATGTAATAAAGATGGTGATATATAATGTTAAGTTTTTGGAATGTAATATATACTGTGCAGTATAGAGCATTATAAATGCGCTAATTTGAATAGTATAAAGTGTTATAAATGTGCTGCATTGAGCCTATACATATTATCTATTCATGACGTTTTAAAATTGTTCTGAATTGTGCACTATATATTAACTTTTCATAACGCTTTTATAGAAACTATTCATGACGGTTATTTTATGACGCTTTTAAAAAATATTTATAACACCCGTTTTCATAACGGTTGCCGTGGAAAAAAAAGCGTCATGGTTCGTCATTAATGACGCTTTTTAGCCGTCATTAAAAGGGTTTTTTGTTGTAGTGCGGCGGCTTTCGTCGGGAGACGCGGAAGCTCGCGACGGACAGGCGCGGCGGCCGGTGGAGGGCTGCACACGCGGCGGACGTGGGTGGAGCACGGGGTCTGGTTAGGTAAGGGTTTTCCCGTCTTCATGGGTGATGGTGGTGGTGTCCGGCCGTCACTGGCCGTAGCAACAGCGGTGATGGCCGCGGATTATTGGTGTGTGTTTTAATTTATTTATTTTTTTCCTCTTGATTCTGGTATGGTGGTTCTCGTGTGTCCGTCGATTTTGGGGGTTTTTGGGTGGTGTCGATAGCCGTGGTGGCGGTGGTGTTTCGGATGGTGACCACGGTGGTGGTCGGGTTGGTCGGAGTATCGACAGTGGTGTTAGCGGTGTAGGCGGGACGGTGATGATGATGGTGGAGGCTGTCGGGTTTGGGTCTGATGGAGCCGGACACGGCCAGGGTGACGGGGGAGGTTGGATTTGGTAGCGGTGGTCGTGGTTGTAATGGTTGTGTTGTGGCCGGGGGAAAGGGATTGGCGGTGGCAGCGGTGTGTTGCGGTGACGGAGACGTCTGTTGGAATCGGGAAGGTTGGTTGGAAGAAGGGGCTGGAAGCGACGGCAATGACGATGGTGATGGCTATCGGCAAGACGGGGAGGAGCGGGTGGTTACAGCGAGGCTGAGCTAGAGTTTTTGGCTAGAAATAGGATTCGATTGTGTCGGAGGTGTCCGACACGGAATCAATGTATTTGTGTAAACATGGAATAAGGTATTGGATGGAGGAGAACATAGACACGATGCACTGCACGTGGGTGGGAAAATAATTGTGGATTAGTTGTGAATGATAAAAAATTATGGAGGAGTACCTGCCTATTTATAGGATGTGAAAATTTTCATTTGGATAGGATTAGGAATATTTAAAACCCAATTAGATAATTCTCTACTTAATTTAAATTAATTCAATAAATCCAAATCAAATTTAAATCTAATTAAATTCTATCTTTTATTTTAAAATCAATTAAGATAAATCAAATTTCAAATATAGATGTTAATTTACTATTTAAAACATATCCATAAATTAAATTAAGTTTTAAATTGCTACAATAATTTTAAAATATATTTTCTAAAAATACTAAAATAATAATTTCAAAAATACATTATTATTTAAAAATAAACGTAATAAAATATTTATGAATTATATATGTAAGCACAAATAATGCATACATGATTATATTTTTCCTAATATACAATAAAATATTATTTATTATTAATAAATGCTAAAAATAAAAGATTTTTTATAGCAAGGATAATAATTATATATAATATTTGAAAGTGTATAATAAAATAATAACAAAAATATTTTTCTAAAATATGTACGCTCGCACATATTCGTACTAGACGAGCAACTACGAAAAATAAAATTTCGTGTGCGACGTACAATACGACTATGTGACGTACAATATAAAATTTTAAATCAGTACCAAATTTAATAAAAAATAGTAGAAATTTAGGAGTTTTACAGATTCACTGGAGAAAGACAAAGAGAAACTAGATTAAACGATGGCTAAACAAAACTACCTAGTGTTTTTAGGCTTATGCGGCCCAGTCCACATGAGCTTATGCGGCTTTGTTTAGCACGAGTTTATACGATTCTGTTTAAAAGAGCTCATGCGGCTCTGTTTGAACATGAGCTTATGCAGCACTAATTATCGTAAGCTTATGCGGCTCTGTTTAGCGGGAGCTTATGCGGTTCTGCTTAGCAGCATTATGCGGCCCAATTCAGAGGAGCTTATGCGGCTCGGTTTAGCGCAGCCTCCTGCGGCCCAGTTCAGATGAGTTTATGCGGTCCTGCTTAGCAGGGCATTATGCGGCCCAATCCAGATGAGCTTATGCGGTCCTTTTTAAGGGGGCTTCATGTGGCTCGATTCAGAAGGACTTATGCGGTTCTGATTCGATGGGTCTTTATGCGGTTTAACTCACAAAGTGCTTATACGGCCGCAAGACGACTCTCATGCGGCTAGGACATGGGGTATACCCCCATGCGGCTCGGACATAGGATGCACATACGGCACACATAGTACAGTATGCAGATTCATGAAGACGAAGAAGGCCCGCGCATAAAATATGCGACATAGCATATGCGGTTCTCCTTAGCGGAGCATTATGCGGCCCAATTCAAAGGAGCTTATGCGGCTCGGTTTAGCGCAGCCTCCTGCGGCCCAGTTCAGATGAGTTTATGCGGTCCTGCTTAGCAGGGCATTATGCAGCCCAATCTAGATGAGCTTATGCGGTCCTGTTTGAGGGGGCTTCATGCGGTTCGATTCAGAGGGACATATGTGGTTCTGATTCGACGGGTCTTTATGCGGTTTAACTCACAAAGTTCTTATGCGGTCGCAAGACGACTCTCATGTGGCTCGGACATGGGGTATACCCCCATGCGGTTCGGACATGGGATGCACATGCGGCACACAGAGCACAGTATGCAGATTCATGAAGATGAAGAAGGCCCGCGCATAAAATATACGACATAGCCATGATAAATAAAGTTCTGAGTTCGTGCAATTTCTGCCAAAACCCTTACCAGCAATGGCGGGGTGAACGTCGGGATGAACGTCAGGCGCCGCAGTCGACGTAGAAGCCACTCCCTTACCCTTCGTCGCAGCCTTGGAAGTCTTGGGGGCCATCGAATGATCGAAGAAGAAGAAGAAGAAGAAGACGGCAGCCTAGGGCAAGAGAGGTTTGAATAAAAGAAGAAAGTAAAGAGTTTTTCTAAAAAGATTACTCTTATTTATAGGCGGACAGGGGGCTCATAGGACAAGGGACGCTTCGATCCGTGCGCCGCCTGAAGAACAAAATTGACGCTTCGGTCATCGAGGCAAATCTGACCTTTGGGATCCTGCCCCAAAAAGCGGTTTCAAATCCGAAACAAATCAAGACAAAATCAAGGGTCATTAAATGAGACGCCTACGTGGCAGAGAGGATAACATGCGGCCAAAACAGTCCATGCGGCTAAAATGTCCATGCGGCCAGGCAGTCCATGCGGCCAAGCAGTCTATGCGGCTAGGAAGTCCATGCGGCTAGGACGTCCATGTGTCCCGAACATCTTATGCTGTCAGAAGTGCTTATGTGGACATAGCCATGCTTCTTATTCAAAGTATTTTAACTTTACAAATTAAAAACTTTGAAGGAGGTCTTGTAGAAGCATGGAAATGAACAGAAAATCCTATGCGGCTCAAGACTATGAGAGTTTCATGCGGCTCAAAAGTTCGTTAGAGTTTCATGCGGCTCAGAAGTTCCTAGTGAGCCATATGGCTTTATGCGGTTCAAAAAGTCCTTCACAAACTGGCCGTAATTAATTTATACAGCTGGCTCATTTAATGCCCTGATGCGAAGCGACGGCTCTGACACGAAGGTTTGACAACCCTGACATAAAAGTGAAATAATGACCCTGATATAGTGGCAGGCTCCTAGGGAAGACAAGAAAATCTTCACAGCTGGCACAGTCCACCAACCCCGAAAAGCTTCCTATGCGGCAGCCACTATGCGGCTGCCACTCTCATGCGGCCGCCACCCCCATGCGGCTATTACTCCTATGCGGCTCGGATCATGGGGCCACCCCCATACGGCTGCTACTCCTATACGGTTCGGATCACGGGGCCACTCCCATGCGGCTGCTACTTCTATGTGGCTCAGATCATGGGGCCATCCTCATGCGGCTCAGACTAAAGGATTTCCATGCGGTTCAGATAAGGCCACCCTCATGAGGCTCAGACTAATGGATTTCTATGCGGTTCAGATAAGGCCACCCTTATGCGGTTCTGACACGAAGCCATACTCATGCGGCCCAACCATGACAGTCCTCCATACAGCTCGCAGCAGTTGGGACACGTGGCGGAAGCTGATCGAATCTCAATAATTTATATTTATTGCGGTCAATGAGGGACACGTGGCAGGACCTGATCGAATCTCAATAATTCATATTTATTGTAGTCAATGAAGGACACATGGCAGGAGTCGATCAAATCTTAATAACTCAGATTTGCTTCAATCAACATAACCGTCCAGATTTGGTTAAATCCCAAACAAGCCAGATTTATTGCTATCATCATAATCATCCATATTTAATACAATCATTACAATCTGAATTTATGGCAATCAACATAATTACCCAGATATATTGCAATCATAACAAACCAGATTTATGGCAATCAACATAATGGTCCTATAACGCCCCAGTCCCAAAATATGTAGGACCAAGTACGTGAACATGCCAGCTGCACATGTACGAAGAATACTCCAATATATGGAATCCTCATATATGCACATAAGCTGTAAATAAAAATAATCACAGGCCAGAATAACATATCTAATCTCATCACAGCTTAACATAGAAGATAACGAAGTCCAAATAAATAAATAAGAGTACCAAAAGATAGCCGGGTGAACATACTCACTCCAAACAGCTATGAAAAATAGTCTCACAAGATTAGAGTCCGACCTCCGCAAAATAGAAAGAAAAGAGATGTAAAATAATGTCTACAACTGTCTCAGATAAGAAATAGTCTAGAAATCAAAAGGCATTACCTCGTCATCAATGTAGGATAGCTCCAACGTCGCTCCGTACACCTGTGGAAAATCGTCTAAACCTGGAGAGATAACCAGGTCCTCAGGGGACATAGCAAGATACAAGAAAATACCATGCCATATAAACTGTGATAATATAATGAGAAAAAAGGTATGCATACAATCAGGTTCCTGACCATTCTACTATGAATATGCAGTTGAGATACATTCCTTCGACGCATGAGCCATGGCTGAATATAGGATCCGGTATAGTCCCCTCTTGGGCACCAGCGACCAAGCGCATGACGTTCCAAGAACGACAATGGCCAACCTGAGAGGCTAATCATACCCGTATCTCCAGCGGAGCTTTCAGGTTACAAGGAAAGTGCAATCGAAGCCCATACGTCAGGTAATGTTCTTCCCACCCAATTTCTTGTATCATCATCTCCATGACTGACATGTACCTCTAGTAACCGCCAAGTTTTCTAACATGCAACTCTATTGGCGGTTACCCCTATCCGTCGTACGCTCCATACGTATCGGTGGCCAGCCGACTACGCGGATACGTGTCCTACATGTGACTCACATCACGTGATACAACAAGTATCAAGACCGTATGAGATATACTAATACCTCAACATCAATGGGTGGTCAATAAACTAAGTCATTGCAAGAGGAATAAATAAAGCGAGAAAAACGACCGATATAGTCGCTTGCATCTAAGTGTGACTTGGACGCACAGTTTAAATATTAAGAAATAAAAAATGCTAAAAATAACAACTGAAAATAAGAAATATAATAATCACAGAGTAAGGTGGCAAGGTATCTTGCCTGATGGTGCAAAGTGGCAAGCCCAAGAAATCACAATGTCAGCTAAGAAACGTCACAGTCTCCAAACAACTCCGGACGCTGAAACAAACATCAAAAATGTACTCGGTGTAAAAGATATACCTAGGAAACGCCTGTCCAAAAGCCTAATTCTGGAACAGAGACAAAATTATAATTTTGGGTCAAAACGATGTCCGTCGTTAGACCCGCTTTGCACCGAAATACGCGCCGAAGTCTATGGTCTCTAAAGTTGTCAAACTATATGTCTATGGTTTCAGTTTGAGGAGAGTAACTCAACAGTATGTCCAGTTTTGGATTCCGATGAGCCGTGCACAAAATCGCCCGTTTGAGTGGGTCGCGGGCCCGCCAAAAATGGGTTCCGATTCGACCTTCTCAGAATCGAACCAAACTTGGCAAAAAAAGGACCAGAATTTCGATCCGGACTTGTTGGCGTAAGTTTCGTCTCGATTCGACGACTGTACACGAAGTTATGGGCAAGTTTGTAAAATGCCGATACGGGGGTATCTCGACGGATACGCGTTGATTTCGTCGCGCATACACGACGAAACTGAGTTCCGTCAGTTCCCACATGTCAGCGACGTCCATACGCGCCTTTCGATGTATAAAGTGCGTGAACACGTAGCCCGATTTGTCGGGGCGCATGCCATATCGGTCAAATTTCAGAAAATTAATATAACTAAACACAGGTTTTTTCTCAACTTCAACATCAATCTACTTTTTACACGCTAATCGAAACGACGATTCAGAAGATGCGTTGCAATCTTGATTATGTTATCTTTTACTGTTTTCAATTAGTTCCTACATTACTTTACTATACAGCAAGAAAAATTGGCCGACAAGTTGTCGTTTTAAAACAGTTTTATAGCGTTACAGAAAACAGATTTTTGTTCAACTTCGTCTCAATTTTTTGAGCAAGTCGATGGGTTGTTTTTGAAATCCACCTGGAGGATCTCGAAGAGGGTCAAGTCTACTTTCCAGAAAATCTTACGGATCGAAAATCGGTGCTACGAGTAAAAATTTACGTCGTAGGGAAGTAGGGTACATTGAGTGGGAAAACTGCTCCGTGGGTGACGCGGGGCTGACTTTCGATGCTCCATTCGTCGCGCACAAAACTCCATCACTGGTGAAACGAACTCGCAGGCGAAGGGGGTATGATCAGCTGCAAAGTTTGTTTTGGAAGTCTAGGGTTTTGAAGCTTATGGAAAAGGTTGCATTTATAACAACTTCTAACTAAACCTAATACCAATCGGTTTTGGTTTTAAAGCATCCCATGGTTTCGGGTTTGCTCGGGTGAGCTGCTGCATGCAGCAAGGGAAAGGGGGGTGTGGGACCCGTCCACATGGGGTTAGTGGTTATTAATATATATATATTTTTTCTTTTTCCTTTTTCCTTTTCCTTTCTTTTTCCTTTTCCTTTCTTTTTCCTTTGAGCTGCTGTGGTCGGTCCTCCTTGGGCCGACCACCTGAAAATCTTTTTTTTAATATATATATATGAATACAATTTGCAAAAAAATCCTATAAATTGTAAATAAGTAACAAAGATCTTTTATAATAATTGTAGACTATATTTAGTAGCACTTTAAAATATCAAGCACACATAATATATATATTTATATATCAATAAATACACCCATATATACCAACTAACTCTTTAATGGCAAATAATATATAAAAAATAATAATTTTTAAATCACTAAAATAATTACAAAATCTTGGGTTTTTATATCCTACCCAACTTAAAGAAAATTTCGTCCTCAAAATTAAATTAAGGTCGGGGGATCAAATGCAATGCAAAAAAAAATTGATAGTAACTTATAGTTTTAATGCAGGACATACCTTCGTCTTCGAACAATTGCGGGTAGCGATTTCGGATGTCGTCCTCGCGCTCCCAAGTAGACTCCCCTAGCGAGTGATGCTTCCATGCCACGTGAACCAATGGAATAGATTGATTCCGCAACACCTTCACTCGGCGATCGAGGATACCTACTGGTTGCTCCTCGTACGACAAACTCGATCCAACTGTGATCTCGGAGTGATCAAGCACATGATTGTTGTTCGCCACGTACCTTCTCAACTGAGATACATGGAATACGTCATGCACTCCCACTAGCGACGGTGGCAAGGCCAATCTGTAGGCAACCTCTCCAACACGTTCCAAGACATCGAAAGGCCCGATGTACCTTGGACTTAACTTGCCACGTCCTCCGAATCGAATCGTGTCTCTAGTGGGGGATATCTTCAAGAACACATGGTCGCCCTCTTTGAACTCCAAAGGTTGACGACGATTATCTGCCTACTGCTTCTGACGATCCTGCGCTGCTCGCAGGTGGCCCTAAATTTTCTTCACTGTGCTCAAGACCAACTCGGGACCCAATAGCTGTCGCTCTCCTATGTCACTCCAACAAACAGGAGACCGACACTTCCTACCATACAATGCTTCGAACGGAGCCATCTGAATGCTCGCTTGATAGCTATTGTTGTAGGAAAATTCTATAAGATGAAGATGGTCCTCCCATGTACCGCCAAAATCAAGCATGCACGCTCTCAACATATCCTCTAGCGTCTGTATGGTACGCTCTGACTGGTCGTCTGTCTGTGGATGGTATGATGTGCTAAACTTCAATCGGGTGCCCAAACTCTCTTGTATGCTCCTCCAAAAATGTGAGGTAAATCTCGAGTCACGGTCTGACACAATACTAACAAGCACACCGTGTAATCTCACAATCTGCTCCATATACATCTCTGACAATACCTCTGTCGACTGGCCCACTCTAAAAGGTAAGAAATGGGCTGACTTGGTAAGTCTATCAACAATCACCCACACTGCGTCACGTCCCCAAGGACTCCGAGGAAAACTCGTGACGAAATCCATAGTAATGTGCTCCCACTTCTACTCGGGAATGGATAGCGGCTGCAATAATCCGGCCGTCCTCTGGTGCTCCACCTTAACTTGTTGACATACCAAGCACTTGGCAACGAAACGAGATATCTCCTGCTTCATTCCATGCCACCAATAATACTGTCGTAAGTCACGATACATCTTGGTCCCTCCGGGATGAATAGAGTAAGTCGAACTGTGAGCCTCTGCCATAAGCTCCTGACGTAGCTCTCCATTGGGTACATAAATGCGATCACCACATCGCAATGTCCCATCTGAGTGGATCCTCAATCCCGTCTGCTCTCCTGCTTCAGTCCTCTCTTTGAGCCGACGAAATCTAGCATCGTTGGGCAATACTGTCTTGATGCGCTCTACCAATGATGATTGCACTTGGAGGTTGGCTAATACGCCGTCTGTTCCAGGCAATACTACCTCAATACCAAGCTGCTCCAAGTCTCTAATCAACTCCTTCTGCGTAGTCAAAAAGTGTGCCATGGGCTTACGGCTTAATGCATCTGCCACGACATTAGCCTTGCCCAGATGATAATGAAGCTCGATCTCATAATCCTTCATCAACTCCAACCAACGTCGTTGTCGCATATTCAACTCCTTTTGCGTGAACACGGACTTGAGGCTCTTATGATCAATGTGGATATCAACCTTTTTGCCGTACAAGTAGTGTCTCCATAGCTTCAAAGCAAATATAACCGCTGCGAGCTCTAGGTCGTGGGTCGGATAATTCTTCTCTTGCACTCTTAACTGTCACGATGCATATGCTACTACCCGACCGTGATGCATCAATACACATCCTAATCCTTTTCCGGATGCGTCGCTATAGATCACAAATCCTCCTGGGCCCGATGGTAGTGTCAAGATCGGTGCTGTGGTCAATCGCTTCTTCAACTCATCAAATGCGGCTTGACACTCATCTGTCCATACAAACTCCTGATCCTTGCAAGTCAATCGAGTCATTGGCCCCGCTATTCGAGAGAAATCTTCTACGAACCGTCGGTAGTAACCCGCAAGTCCGAGGAAACTTCTCACCTCAGAAGCTGATGTAGAAGCGGGCCATGATTTGACTGCTGTGATCTTCTCTGGGTCCATTGATATACCATCACCCGTAACAATATGACCAAGAAATAATACCTCCTTGAGAAAGAAATCACACTTGCTAAGATTCGCAAAAAGTTGCTCATTCCTCAACGTTCCCAAAACTATCCGTAGATACTGCTCATGCTCCTCTTGACTCTTGGAGTAAATCAAGATACCATCTATAAAGACTACTACAAATTTTTTCAAGTACTGGTAAAAGATCTTGTTCATTAAATTCATGAAAACTGCGAAAGCATTGGTCAAACCGAAAGGCATGACCAAGAACTTGTATTGTCCATACCTCGATCGAAAGGCCGTCTTTGCAATGTCTTCCTTCCGAACCTTCAATTGGTGATAGCCTGATCGTAAGTCAATCTTGGAGAATACTTTTGCTCCACTCAGCTGATCAAATTGATTGTCTATATGCGACAAGGGATACTTGTTCTTCACCGTCACTGCATTCAATGCTCTGTAGTCGATGCACATGCACACTGTCTCGTCTTTCTTAGGCACAAAAAGAACGGGTGCTCCCCATGGTGACGTACTGGCACGAATAAATCCCTTCTCTAATAAGCTATCAATCTACGTCTTCATCTCTACCAACTCCTTGGGTGCCAGACAATATACTCGGGAGGAAATAGGCTTGGATCCGGGAATAAGCTCAATAGAAAACTCAAGATCTCGGTCCGGTGGTAGTCCTGGCAACTCCTCGGGGAATACATCCTCGAACTCGGTGATAATAGGGTGCTGAGGGGTGTCATGCATCATCATATGAGTCCCCGATGTGGGTGTAACGCAACTCTCTCCGTCTTCTTTGGTGAACTCAAACTCTGCCGTATTTGGTGGTCTAAAGATAATACTGCTCCTATGGCAGTCTATGAGAGCGAAATATTGGCTCAACCAGTCCATTCCAAGAACCACATCAAATGTCGGCATAGGGAATACAAGAAGTCGTGCCATCATCTCTCTGCCATTTATTACTACAGGACAAAGTCTACAAACACCACTAACAGGTACAACTTCTCCTCCAGTGAGGATTTTAACATTCTTAGCTAAGGGTGTAATAGGAATGTTGTGTCTAGTGGCAAAACTAGTGGCTATAAATGAATGAGTGGCTCCAGTATCAAATAATGTAATAGCAGGAAAAGATGCAACTAAAACCATACATGCTATGACCTCAGCCTCTGTCTCTACATTCTCAACAGCTAGAGAGAATGCTTTTCCATGGTTTTGCCCAGGGCCTTGAGCTCTGGCCTTGTGGTATTGGGCTGTCTGTGGGGGTAATGGTGGACGAGGTGCTGGGGCTGTAGGCCTCTGGGCCTGATGTACCTGAACTAGAGCCTGCTGCTCAGGATAATCTCTGGCCAAGTGCTGTCCTGATCCACATCTCATACATAAGCCCAAACGGAGTCGACAGTCATCCCTGATATGCCCCTGCTCCCCACAAAAGTTGCAGGTGGGCTTCTGATAAGGTGTGTGCCTCTGCTGGTACTGTCTTGTGGTCCTCTTGATAAGTCCTCCCTGCGTAGCTCGGGCTGGTGTAGCTGCTGGGGTATGTAGTCTCGATGTCTGCTGCTGTTCCTTGCGAAGAATCTCATGAGCATGAGCTTCTTCCAAGATAGCTGAATGGGAGACTCGAGGCTGGGTAGTCGTATAAGACTTGAGCTCTGGTGCAAGCCCCTGGTGAAATCTCCTCGCCTTCTCTAACTCCGTCGGAATTAATCCCGTACCAAATCGACTCAGGCGATTGAACTCTGAGTCATACTCATCAACTGTCATATTCCCTTGCTTCAGATGAAGGAACTGGTCGTAGAGACCATCTCTGACATGAATATGGAAGAACCTCTCATAAAACGCATCAAAGAACTGCTTCTAGGTGATCCCAGTGCCTAGCCGTCTCTCTTTCGCCTTCCACCAGTGGTGAGCATTATCTTCTAACAGTAAGTCCACTGCTGTCATCCAATCTCGAGCTGGCAACTGGGATGCCTTCAGTAGTTTCTCGGTAATAATAAGCCACTGTGACACCTCTAATGGCTTCTCCGTTCCTCTAAAAGGCTTAGGGTTCATATCTGTGAAATTTTTGATAGAGCCTTCATATAAGGATGCAGAGCCGGTGCTGGTACTGGTACTAGAGGTGGTGGTGGAGGTCTAGCCAATGCAGTCATCATCATCTGTCTCATTAGCTCAGTCTGCTGCCACTGAGCCTGCATCATGGCGTACATAAACTGAGAAGTAGGGCTCCCATCAGTCGGTGGTGGAGGCATCTGAGGTCCCGACTGTGGAGGAAACTGCTGAGGGAATGGTGGTGGTGGAGGCAGTAATACATTCCCTTCCGGTGGCATGGTAGTAGTCTGTCCAGCCTGGCTGCCTGGGGGTGCTGCGATCTCTGGGTACTCCGTCGTCGGTGTCGTAGTAGGCTGCGACTGTCCTGGCTGGTATGGTGTCGCTGGAGTCATAGGAGGATTCTGTCCCTCCGGAGTAGCCTCTTCACCAGATGTGAGGACCAAGGCAGAAGTACGTTCGCTTCTTAAATTCATACTGTTGGCACGAAGAAGATAAGTCGATATTAGGAAGATTAGATATGAGTAAATCAAATAATCAAGGAAGTTTCAAAAAGATTGGAAGTCAAGAGGTAGTAGTAGTTCTGGATGAGATATTCCTATTCCTATATGCAGGCTTGTTAGGCACAGTCATGTAACCCAACAATATTTATGTAGACCTGCATGGGCCACCACAAAAATATGTAACGCCCCAGTCCCAAAATATGTAGGACCAAGTACGTGAACATGCCAGGTGCACATATACGAAGAATACTCCAATATATGGAATCCTCATATATACACATAAGCTGTAAATAAAAATAATCACAGGCCAGAATAACATATCTAATCTTATCACAGCTCAACACAAAAGATAACGAAGTCCAAATAAATAAATAAGAGTACCAAAATATAGCCGAGTGAACATACTCACTCCAAACAGCTATAAAAATAGTCTCACAAGATCGGAGTCCGACCTCCGCAAAATAGAAAGAAAATAGATGTAAAATAATGTCTACAACTGTCTCAGATAAGAAATAATCTAAAAATCAAAAGGCACTGCCTCGTCATCAATGTAGGATAGCTCCAACGCCGCTCCGTACTCCTGTAGAAAATCGTCTAAACCTGGAGAGATAACCAGGTCCTCAGGGGACATAGCAAGATACAAAAAAACACCATGCCATATAAACTGTGATAATATAGTGAGGAAAAAGGTATACATGCAATCGGGTTCCTGACCATTCTACTGTGAATATGCAGTTGAGATGCATTCCTTCGACGCATGAGCCCTGGCTGAATATAGGATCCGGTATAGTCCCCTCTTGGGCACCAGTGACCAAGCGCATGACGTTTCAAGAACGACAGTGGCCAACCTGAGAGGCTAATCATACCCGTATCTCCAGCGGAGCTTCTGGATTACAAGGGAAGTGCAATCGAAGCCCATACATCAGGTAATGTTCTCTCCACCCAATGCCTAGTATCATCATCTCCATGACTGACATGTACCTCTAGTAACCGCCAAGTCTTCTAACATGCAACTCTATTGGCAGTTACCCCTATCCGTCGCACGCTCCATACGTATCGGTGGCCAGCCGACTACACGGATACGTGTCCTACATGTGACTCACATCATGTGATACAACAAGTGTCAAGGCCGTATGAGATATACCAATACCTCAACATCAATGGGTGGTCAATAAACTAAGTCAATGCAAGAGGAATAAATAAAGCAAAAAAATGACCAATCAATCTATTCCATTGGTTCGCGTGGCATGGAAGCATCACTCGCCAGGGGAGTCTACTTGGGAGCGCGAGAACGACATCCGAAATTGCTACCCGCAATTGTTCGAAGACGAAGGTATGTCTTGCATTAAAACTATAACTTACTATCATTTTTTTTGCATTGCATTTGATCCCCCAACCTTAATTTAATTTCGAGGACGAAATTTTCTTTAAGTTGGGTAGGATGTAAACCCCCAAGATTTTCTAATTATTTTAGTGATTTAAAAATTATTATTTTTATATATTATTTGGCATTAAAGAGTCAGTTGGTATATATGGGTGTATTTATAGATATATAAATATATATATTATGTGTGCGAATGTGTGATTGATATTTTAAAGTGCTACTAAATATAGTCTACAATTATTATAAAAGATCTTTGTTACTTATTTACAATTTATAGGATTTTTGTGCGAATTGTATTCATATATATATATATATATATATATATATATATATATATATATATATATATATATATATATATATATATATATATATTGTCACGACCCGCACCCTAGAGTAAGGGCACGAGACGTGGGTACGTCCAGCCTACGCCGCAGTGTCGGCGGTAGAACGCTGTCCTAGGTCACAACATCTAACAGTTTAAGCTAATAATAGTTATACTCCCCGAATGGGGGTGACATAACAGAATATATCTCAATCACATCTAAGGTAGAATACGATAAGATAGAATGATATAAAAGATGCAAGCTCCAAATCCACAGAAAATACAAATAGAAAGAAAGCTAAGTGTCTAGATAAACTCCACTAACATCTAGAAAAAATACAGATCCAAATATACAACTCAATCTCCAATACTATAAAATAAGATAAAGATATCTATGGAGAAACTGTCTCTACTGCTAAGGAATCCGACTGGAAGTCCGGATCACAAGTGTCCTCTATAGCTGTCCCATAGAAAGTGTCTAAGCAGGCCTCCTCCTCGTCCTTTGTAAAATTTACAACGGGTCCAATCAGGACGGGAACGAGCACATATCTCTCAACAGTTCATAACAGGTTAGGAGTATAAATCATGCAATAGAGTAAAATATAGGAAGTGCTGAAAACGAAGTACGAGTAAACATGAGATATTTGTAACTGAAAGTAAATACATGATAAGTAGAGACTGTAAGAGGCTAAGTGATTTAGAGTACAATATAGTTATGTAAATGGCTTAGGGGCACATGAATACAATTAAGAGGCACATGAATAAAGCTACTGGGGATAATGATCACATAACCAATTTTACTCACCCCGCCCCAATCAATACACAAGGATCCATTCAAGTTACGTTATAAGCACATAAATACAGCTAAAGATACGTGAACTCATGTAATGAGTAGTACATGAGGCACGTGATAAAGCACATGAAAGCACATGAGAACATGTGAATACATGAACTAGTACGAGTACAAGGAGTACCTGATGCACATGATAAAGTACATAAACATGAAATACCCGATGCACCCATAGAGGGATAACATCTCAGGAAAGGATCCATATAGTACTAATCCGTGAAGATACGTGTCAGTATCAAGTAAAGTAATCTAGAGCAAGAATATAGTCCAGATAAGCATGAAAAGATCAGAGAATGTACTCGCCTACTAACTGAATGTCCAAGACGAAAGTACTGTCCGAGGAGTGGTGTCTGGCTCCTATTAGAACAGCACAAGTCACAACAAGTCCAGAATAGTAATAAGATGCACTACGATGTATTCTACATGAATCTAGGTCAATCTAGGCCAAAGTCAACTCTTGGTCAACTCTGGTCAACCCTAGAAGTCAAACTAGGTCAACTAGGTCAAACCTAAGTCAAACAAGTCTGACAAGTCTTACTAGGCCTAACCAAGCCTAGGCTAGCACTCACACAATCACAAGACAATGTGAACCACAACAATGCTTATTATAAAATAGATAATATATATAAATACATACCTTCATACATACATGCATATCCACATTACGTACATATTTATATATATAGGCATATGTTACATCATACATATTTACATAGTTACATAGATATATACATTCATGCATATTTACATACATACTTTTATACATTATATGTTGACATTCATTACAATGCTTTATATTTTACTTATACCTTGATTGATTCATTCATTCATATATGACATTCATTCATACATTTATACATTCATTTATATCCCATATGCATGCATATTTCAGTTCAGGCATTATATCCATTCACATATCATTAAGCTGCATACATATACTTATTTTTATTACATACATGTCATTCATGCATATTACATACTTACATGCATCTATACATTATATATGGATACAATACATTATCTTGCATGCTTGCATTCATATATTACATTCTATATTACCTATATACATGTATTTCCTCCATTCATTCATGCTTGCATCATATACTCTATATTAACATACATGTTATCATTATATATTGCATTACAATATTTATACATTATGCATTCATATCTATCATTACATATATATCTTCATGCATACATTTTATATCATTCTTTCATTCATGCATTGCTTATATGCATTATATTAATTGCATTCCTACATGCTTGCATTCAACCATATATATACATTAATGTAAAGAGAATATATATCATATATCTATATCATTTCATTCATCTAACATATCATGCATTACATACTCTATATTAATTTAATATCCATACTACATAGGCTTATAGGTTACACAAAATGCATATATCGTATAGTCACTCTTCTACTTAAAATCAATACTGTACCAATTGGGCATTCATTAAATTCTAGGATTAAATTATGTCGTAGCCCTTTGTGTTAGCTTTCCGAAACTTTAAACGGATCACATTTTCGTGTCCGAAAGCTCCCGGAATTGCGAAAATACCGAAACACGTTTGTCTTTCGTACAGCTGACACTCAAATAATTCTACAGAAAATTACAGAAAGAATTTGGCTTATTAAAATATATATTTGAAAGCTAACTTCAATACGGTTCTTTTAAAAAAACGGAAGATAAATCGGAGTTCTAAGCTAAAAGTTATGACATTTCTAAGTTGCTTTGGTTAATAAAAACGTGGATGAAAATTATGACGGATTTGGCAAAGAACACATATAGGCCAAGATACTTGGATACAAACATAGGTATCCAAATGAAACTCATTCTAACCATCCTAACTAAGATCATTCCACTCTCTAACCATTATAAAATTGAATTTAAATATCTATTTAAACTATTATCATACCTACATACACATGGGGTGTCCTAATTTGGGATCTATCAAGTAGGACATAAGACCAATATCTAAAATCCTCAAGAGAGCTCCAAATGGTCTCAAATTTGAATCTAAATGGGACACATGCATGAGGATGGATCCTACGGATTCAAAACTAATTTGTATGCAAAGAAAATCGATTTAGAGGATAGGTTTTACCTATTGGGAGTGGAATCCCAATGAAATCCTTTAGGACACGGCTCCGATACGAAGATCCCTCAAAGTGGACACTCCTCCTTGCACTTCTCTTCCAATCCTTGGTAGCACCCTTCCCTTGGAGAATGGGAATGATTGAGGGAAGGTTTGGTGAAGGAATGATTTGATTTGGAGATCAAATCAATAGGAAGGCTCTCTAAAATTGGGGAAGAACAAAAGAAAAATAAAAGAGGCAAGATTGTAATGAATGAAATGAATCATTCTCTCCTAAAGGTGGCTATCATAAAGAGTCCATTAGGGCTAATAGGAAATGTCCTAATTGCCCCTCTCTAGTCTCATATGGTTAAGTCTAGACTAGGTTCAAGTTTGGGATCAAAATGATCTAGTTTTGAGTCTCTAACTTAACCAATCTAACATGATAAAAATTAGTTTAATTAACTAACTTAAATGTTGGGTCTTGTGAGCCATGCTTAACTTAATATTGGGTCCCATCTAGAGTTCAAGCTATCCGGGTCACAATACAAGTCGGAACGAGATGAAACTCAAACCCGACTAAACAAATCCAATAAAAATAATATTAAAAATATAAAATTTTCCCAAAATATTAAAATATGAAAAATGACAAAATCATAATACATCAATTTAAATATTATTAAAATAATCTAAAATTCACCAATTAATCAAAATCCTAAATAATTCAAAAGTCACAAAATGACCAAAATACCCTTAGCCTAAAAAGTTGTAAATAGTCATTCTAATCACATAGTTAGGTCCCCATGGTCATGGTTAGTCTCTAGGCTCAACAGTTCTATAGTTCACTAGCTAATACATCAAAATTATAATTTACCAATTTTAAATAGTATTAAATTAATTAAAAATTCCCATAAATCATAAATCATATTATTAAATAATAAACTTTTATAAAAGTTCAAAATTATCCTCATTTGAAAAATTGGGTGTTACAATCCTACCCCTATTAGAAAAATTTCGTCCTCGAAATTAAAATGTTCATACTCCTTCTAGGTCAAACCCCCACAATCAAAGTCTCAGAACTTAAACAATTCATACGATTTTAAAAGGACGACATACAGGGTCATGACATACGGTGGTAGTGAAAGTTTCATCCAGGTATACTAGTCAAGCTAGACCAAAACGGTCATAGGGTATCAAACATACAAGCAATCAGGGGTGTTAAACTGGAAAAGATACAGAAATAAAAAATCATCAAAACTGTAAGACAGTCTACCATCTTATATGAAAAATGGTACTTATCAAAAAATAAAATAAAGATAACTACCAATTATCTATAAAGGGGTACAGAAAAAATCAAAATCAAAAGTTAAAGAATGAAAGTCAATTGCATTGAAATCCAATCACAATATAGGATTCTCTTAATCCTGATAAGACTAAATTGTAAGTTCTAAATGTTATGTGGTTCGTGTGTGTATGGGTGTATGTGGACATATTCATATGGTTAGATAGTAGGCATGTGTGTATGTGAAATATACATGAAAGTGTATAGGAGGATTTGGGTTTCAAATCAATAGCTATCAAGTTACACTACTCATGGCATATTGGTTAAACAATCTACAATACACAACCTATTTACTCATAACATGCATGGCTAACCATATATATATATATATATATATATATATATATATATATATATATATATATATATATATATATATATATATATATATAGGTAGAAATTTAGTTATGTATCTATATACATTGTAACATGTACGCATAAACTCTATATATATATGTCTATATAGATATATGAACATAACATAGAGAGGAAGGGTTAGGTTTACATGGCAGTGCATACTAAGTTAGGGTGTGTGTGTGTGTCCTTGTACAGGATTATAGCTTTAGTATTGAAAGGTTAAACCCAGTTTTAATTCAGCATTTACATACAAAATCTGAAAATAAGCTAACATTTAAACCAATGTAATATTAACATAATGCAGTTTCAGATTTTAGGGGTTTGAAGCATCACAACCAACTCAATGCTCCCCAACATATTCTAACATGATAGAGATAAAACTCTAACATACTATCCATACATTTTGCTATGCATACAGTTCAATATTACATATTAAATCTGAATTTGAACTAAACATTTGAAATCAATGTGAAAAAATGTTAACATGTATTCAGTTTTAGGATTTTGGAGAAATTCGAACGTCAAACCAACCCAATGTTTATCACAACCTAACATGTAAAAATATGAAACCTAACATTATATCCCTACATACAACAATGTATATACCTCAAAATATTACATTTCAAAACAGCAATTTGAACTATTATTTAAAATCCAGTATTAAGGGTTAATATGCACACAGTCTCAGATTTGACAAGTTCAAACACAAAACTCAACCAATTTCTTTAAGAATTGTAACCTTGTGTATAAGATACATGTGCAGTGATGTAAACAAAACTAATAACATAAATTTATATTTAAATTACGAATTTAAACTGGAAGAGCAGAGAACCAGTCTCTGATACTGTACTGTATCAGAATATTGGGATTTTAAGAATTTAAACATCAATAATATATTAATATGCATTTAAATGGGTTGATAATCAAAGTGTAGCATGCATACGTGTCAGACAAAGTATCTGTGTCCACTATATAGTCTCATGTCCTAATATAAAAATTAAATTCTATATCAAGTCCAACATTTAGATTCCTACCAAGATTGCAAAGCAGGTGATTGATGTAATCAAGACAGTTTTATTATTATTATTTAATATAAGAATAATAGCAAGAAGGAAATAACGATAAAATATGTTCTTCTTATCTGTTTAAAAGAAGGAACCATTTTGAAACCAGAGCTATAATATCAAATCTAAGATAAGGTCTAGCAAAATCATCGATTCATTATTTTAAGAAGAGATTCACAGTAAGAAGTTACACAAAGGTTTATAATACAACTAAAGCTACTCCTACTCCTAAGTTAAATAATGAGAAACAAAACAAACAAAATAATTTTTTTTTTGAAAGACTGAACAAAAGTAGAGAAAACTTGTTCAAGAGCTTTTAAGGTACAATCTGATAATCATATGCGTCTATCCAAAATCATGGTGCTCCAAATCCTCGTCATATTAGTAAGCAAGGCTACGATAATCACAGAGTCCTTGACTAAGGTACATACCTCTAGGCTCATGGTATTTAAAATTTCCGCATTGCCGCATGCGACGGCGAAAACCTTAAATTTCCACACCCGAGAAATAGGTCCAAAATCTGACTATATATCCTCACTATGCCAGCTAACATGACTATCGAAGATTCTAGATCCCATAACTTAGGTGACCTAGCCCATATGATTTTTTTCTCAAAAGAAAAAAAAGCAAACATAACATAGGAACAACAGAACAAATTGATAAGTCAACAAGGAACAGATGGAATCGAATCTCAAGATAGTTATAAGAGACAATTGCGGGAATGGAATAGAGAAGAACGGAACTTGCAGTAAGATCTCTAATGGTCTGTGCATCCTCGACTGTTCTGACGATAGCTCGTCATGCTAGTTTTTCCTGGTCTGCTGATAATGCTGCATGAACTGCTGCTGCTGAAAGAAATCGGGAATGATAGAAAAAAGTCTCTGTAAACACAGAGGTGCACCTCCAATGTAGCAGAAATGCCAACCTGAGTCGGCACAACAGGAGCTGCGGTCTCGAGGCCCTGATGAACAGGACGAGAGGTGGCCAGCCTCTCGATAGTATTCCCCGGACCGGAACGATGAGATCATGTCTCCACAACCATCATAAAGACAGATCAAAACAAGAAGCAATTACTGGGAATGAAGTAAAAATTCAAAGGAGGACAGTTTATATTCAAGGGAAGGCAATAAACAGCAAATTTAGATAAAATGAATCTGATTAAGAGTTTTCCTAGTGTGATTGAGTACCCTGAAAAATATCCTAATCCTACTGCAGGCTGTAGTGATACTATAGTTCGAATACCACTACATAAACTCGACCTGCATGGGCCACCACTAAAAACGTGTCACGACCCGCACCATAGAGTAAGGGCACGAGACGTGGGTACGTCCAGCCTACGCCGCATTGTCGGCGGTAGAACGCTGTCCTAGGTCACAACATCTAACTGTTTAAGGTAATAACAGTTATACTCCCCGAATGGGGGTGACATAACAAAATATATCTCAATCACATCTAAGGTAGAATATGATAAGATAGAATGATATAAAAGATGTAAGCTCCAAATCCACAGGAAATACAAATAGAGAGAAAGCTAAGTGTCTAGATAAACTCCACTAACATCTAGAAATAATACAGATCCAAATATACAACTCAATCTCCAATACTATGAAATAAGATAAAGATATCAATGGAGCAATTGTCTTTACTGCTAAGGGATCCGACTGGAAGTCCGGATCACAAGTCCTCTAAGGCTGTCCCATAAAAAGTGTCTAAGCAGGCCTCCTCCTCGTCCTCTGTAAAATTACAACGGGTCCAATCAGGACGGGAACCAGCACATATCTCTCAACAGTTCATAACAGGTTAGTAGTATAAATCATGCAATAGAGTAAAATACAGGAAGTGCTGAAAAGGAGTACGAGTAAATAGGAGATATTTGTAACTGAAAGTAAATACATGATAAGTAGAGACTGTAAGTGGCTAAGTGATTTAGAGTACAATATGGTTATGTAAATGGCTTAGGGCACATGAATACAACTAAGAGGTAAATGAATACAGCTACTGGGAATAATGATCATATAACCAATTCTACTCACCCCGTCCCAATCAATACACAAGGATCCATTCAAGTTACGTTATAAGCACATAAATACAGCTAAAGATACGTGAACCCATGTAATGAGTAGTACATGAGGCACTGATAAAGCACATGAGAACATGTGAATATATGAAACTAGTACGAGTACAAGGAGTACCTGATGCACATGATAAAGTACATGAACATAAAATACCCGATGCACCCGTATAGGATAACATCTCAGGAAAGGATCCATATAGTACTAATCCGTGAAGATACGTGTCAGTATCAAGTAAAGTAATCTAGAGCAAGAATATAGTCCAGATAAGTATGAAAAGATCAGAGAAGTACTCGCCTGCAACTGAATGTCCAAGACGAAGTACTGTCGAGGGAGTGGTGTCTGGCTCCTATTAGAACAGCACAAGTCACAACAAGTCCAGAATAGTAATAAGATGCACTACGATGTATTCTACATGAATCTAGGTCAATCTAGGCCAAAGTCAACTCTTGGTCAACTCTGGTCAACCTAGAAGTCAAACTAGGTCAACTAGGTCAAACCTAAGTCAAACAAGTCTGACAAGTCTTACTAGACCTAACCAAGACTAGGCTAGCACTCACACAATCACAAACAATGTGAACCACAACAATGCATAATATAAAATAGATATATATATATAAAATACATACCTTCATACATACATGCATATCCACTTTCATACATATTTATAATATAGGCATATGTTACATCATACATACTTACATAGTTACATAGATATATACATTCATGCACATTTACATACAACTTTTATACATTATATAGTTAACATTCATTACAATGCATTATATTTACTTATACCTTGATTTATTCATTCATTCATATATGACATTCATTCATGCATTTATACATTCATTCATATCCCATATG
>JANAVB010028395.1:7124203-7134203 GCA_029216955.1 Iris pallida
TGGGGGACAAACAAAATATATCTCAATCACATCTAAGGTAGAATATGATAAGATAGAAGATATAAAAGATGTAAGCTCCAAATCCACAGGAAATACAAATAGAGAGAAAGCTAAGTGTCTAGATAAACTCCACTAACATCTAGAAATAATCAGATCACAATATACAACTCAATCTCCAATACTATGAAATAAGATAAAGATATCAATGGAGCAATTGTCTTTACTGCTAAGGGATCCGACTGGAAGTCCGGATCACAAGTGTCCTCTAAGGCTGTCCCATAAAAAGTGTCTAAGCAGGCCTCCTCCTCGTCCTCTGTAAAATTTACAACGGGTCAATCAGACGGGAACCAGCACATATCTCTCAACAGTTCATAACAGGTTAGTAGTATAATCATGCAATAGAGTAAAATACAGGAAGTGCTGAAAAGGAAAGTACGAGTAAATAGGAGATATTTGTAACTGAAAGTAAATACATGATAAGTAGAGACTGTAAGTGGCTAAGTGATTTAGAGTACAATATGGTTATGTAAATGGCTTAGGGGCACATGAATACAACTAAGAGGTAAATGAATACAGCTACTGGGAATAATGATCATATAACCAATTCTACTCACCCCGTCCCAATCAATACACAAGGATCCATTCAAGTTACGTTATAAGCACATAAATACAGCTAAAGATACGTGAACCCATGTAATGAGTAGTACATGAGGCACGTGATAAAGCACATGAGAACATGTGAATATATGAACTAGTACGAGTACAAGGAGTACCTGATGCACATGATAAAGTACATGAACATAAAATACCCGATGCACCCGTAGAGGGATAACATCTCAGGAAAGGATCCATATAGTACTAATCCGTGAAGATACGTGTCAGTATCAAGTAAAGTAATCTAGAGCAAGAATATAGTCCAGATAAGTATGAAAAGATCAGAGAATGTACTCGCCTGCAACTGAATGTCCAAGACGAAAGTACTGTCCGAGGAGTGGTGTCTGGCTCCTATTAGAACAGCACAAGTCACAACAAGTCCAGAATAGTAATAAGATGCACTACGATGTATTCTACATGAATCTAGGTCAATCTAGGCCAAAGTCAACTCTTGGTCAACTCTGGTCAACCCTAGAAGTCAAACTAGGTCAACTAGGTCAAACCTAAGTCAAACAAGTCTGACAAGTCTTACTAGACCTAACCAAGACTAGGCTAGCACTCACACAATCACAAGACAATGTGAACCACAACAATGCATAATATAAAATAGATAATATATATATAAATACATACCTTCATACATACATGCATATCCACTTTACATACATATTTATATATATAGGCATATGTTACATCATACATACTTACATAGTTACATAGATATATACATTCATGCACATTTACATACATACTTTTATACATTATATATGTTAACATTCATTACAATGCATTATATTTTACTTATACCTTGATTTATTCATTCATTCATATATGACATTCATTCATGCATTTATACATTCATTCATATCCCATATGCATGCATATTTCAGTTCAGGCATTATATCCATTCATATATCATTAAATTGCATACATATACTTATTTTTATTACATACATGTCATTCATGCATATTACATACTTACATGCATCTATACATTATATATGGATACAATACATTATCTTGCATGCTTGCATTCATATATTACATTCTATATTACCTATATACATGTATTTCCTCCATTCATTCATGCTTGCATCATATACTCTATATTACCATACATGTTATCATTATATATTGCATTACAATATTTATACATTATGCATTCATATCTATCATTACATATATATCTTCATGCATACATTGTATATCATTCTTTCATTCATGCATTGCTTATATGCATTATATTAATTACATTCCAACATGCTTGCATTCAACCATATATATATATATTAATGTAAAGAGAATATATATTATTTCATTCATCTAACATATCATGCATTACATACTCTATATTAATTTAATATCCATACTACATAGGCTCGTAGGTTACACAAAATGCATATATCGTATAGTCACTCTTCTACTTAAAACCAATACTGTACCAATTGGGCATTCATTAAATTCTAGGATTAAAGTATGTCGTAGCCCTTTGTGTTAGCTTTTCGAAACTTTAAATGGATCGCATTTTCGTGTCCGGAAGCTCCCGGAATCGCGAAAATACCGAAACACGTTTGTCTTTCATATAGCTGATACTCAAATAATTCTACAGAAAGTTACAGAAAGAATTTGGCTTATTAAAATAAATATTTGGAAAGCTAACTTCGATACGGTTCTTTTAAAAAAACGGAAGATAAATTGGAGTTCTAAGCTAAAAGTTATGACATTTCTAAGTTGCTTTGGTTAATAAAAATGTGGATGAAAATTATGACAGATTTGACAAAGAACACATATAGGCCAAGATACTTGGATACAAACATAGGTATCCAAATGAAACTCATTCTAACCATCCTAACTAAGGTCATTCCACTCTCTAACCATTATAAAACTGAATTTAAATATCTATTTAAACTATTATCATACATACATACACATGGGGTGTCCTAATTTGGGATCTATCAAGTAGGACACAAGACCAATATCTAAAATCCTCAAGAGAGCTCCAAATGGCCTCAAATTTGAATCTAAATGGGACACATACATGAGGATGGATCCTACGGATTCAAAACTAATTTATATGCAAAGGAAATCGATTTAGAGGATGGGTTTTACCTATTGGGAGTGGAATTCCAATGAAATCCTTTAGGACACGGCTCCGATACGAAGATCCCTCAAAGTAGACACTCCTCCTTGCACTCCTCTTCCAATCCTTGGTAGCACCCTTCCCTTGGAGAATGGGAATGATTGAGGAAAGGTTTAGTGAAGGAATGATTGATTTGGAGATCAAATCAATGGGAAGGCTCTCTAAAATTGGGGAAGAACAAAAAAAAAAAAAGAGGCAAGATTGTAATGAATGAAATGAATCATTCTCTCCTAAAGGTGGCTGCCATAAAGAGTCCATTAGGGCTAATGGAAAATGTCCTAATTGTCCCTCTCTAGTCTTATATGGTTAAGTCTAGACTAGGTTCAAGTTTGGGGTCAAAATGATCTAGTTTTGAGTCTCTAACTTAACCATTCTAACATGATAAAAATTAGTTTAATTAACTAACTTAAATGTTGGGTCTTGTGAGCCATGCTTAACTTAATATTAGGTCCCATCTAGAGTTCAAGCTATCCGGTCACAATACAAGTCGGAACGAGACGAAACTCAAACCCGACTAAACAAATCCAATAAAAACAATATTAAAAATATAAAATTTTCCCAAAATATTAAAATATGAAAAATGACCAAAATCATAATATATCAATTTAAATATTATTAAAATAATCTAAAATTTACCAATTAATCAAAATCCTAAATAATTCAAAAGTCACAAAATGAACAAAATACCCTTAGCCTAAAAAGTTGTAAATAGACATTCTAATCACATAGGTTAGGTCCCCATGGTCATGGTTAGTCTCTAGGCTCAACAGTTCTATAGTTCACTAGCTAATACATTAAAATTATAATTCACCAATTTTAAATAGTATTAAATTAATTAAAAATTCCCTTAAATCATAAATCCTATTATTAAATAATAAACTTTTATAAAGGTTCAAAATTACCCTCATTTGAAAAACTTGGTGTTACAATCCTAACCCCCTTAGAAAAATTTCGTCCTCGAAATTAAAATGTTCATACTCCTTCTAGGTCAAACCCCCACAATCAAAGTCTCAGAACTTAAACAATTCATACGATTTTAAAAGGACGACATACAGGGTCATGGCATACGGTAGTAGTGAAAGTCTCATCTAGGTATACTAGTCATGCTAGACTAAAACGGTCATAGGGTATCAAACATACAAGCAATCAGGGGTGTTAAACTGGAAAAGATACAGAAATAACAAATCATCAAAACTGTAAGGCAGTCTACCATCTTATAGAAAAATGGTACTTATCAAAAAATAAAATAAAGATAACTACCAATTATCTATAAAGGGGTACAGAAAAAATCAAAATCAAAAGTTAAAGAATGAAAGTCAATTGCATTGAAATCCAATCACAATATGGGAATCTCTTAATCCTGATAAGACTGAATTGTAAGTTATAAAAGTTATGTGGTTCGTGTGTGTATGGGTGTATGTGGACATGTTCATATGGTTAGATAGTAGGCATGTGTGGATGTGAAATATACATGAAAGTGTATAGGAGGATTTGGATTTCAAAACAATAGCTATCAAGTTACACTACTCATGGCATATTGGTTAAACAATCTACAATACACAACCTATTTACTCATAACATGCATGGCTAACCATATATATATATATATATATATATATATATATATATATATATATATATATATATATATATATAATATATATATATATATATATATATATATTTTATGGCTAACCATATATATATATATATATATATATATATATATATATATATATATATATATATATTAGTTATGTATCTATATACATTATAACATGTATGCATAAATTCTATATATATGTCTATATAGATATATGAACATAACATAGAGAGGAAGGGTTAGGTTTACATGGCAGTGTATACTAAGTTAGGGTGTGTGTGTCCTTGTACAGGATTATAGCTTTAGTATTGAAAGGTTAAACCCAGTTTTAATTCAGCATTTACATACAAAATCTGAAAATATGCTAACATTTAAACCAGTGTAATATTAACATAATGCAGTTTCAGATTTTAGGGGTTTGAAACATCACAACCAACTCAATGCTCCCTAACACATCCTAACATGATAGAGATAAAACCCTAACATACTATCCATATATTTTGCTATTCATACAGTTCAATATTACATATTAAATATGAATTTGAACTAAACATTTGAAATCAATATGAAAAAATGTTAACATGTATTCAGTTTTAGGATTTTGGAGAAATTCGAACATCAAACCAACCCAATGTTTATCACAACCTAACATGTAAAAATATGAAACCTAACATTATATCCCTACATATAACAATGTATATACCTCAAAATATTACCTTTTAAAATAGCAATTTGAACTAATATTTAAAATCCAGTATTAAGGGTTAATATGCACACAGTCTCAGATTTGACAAGTTCAAACACAAAACTCAACCAATTTCTTTAAGAATTAAAATCTTGTGTATAAGATACATGTGCAGTGATGTAAACAAAACTAATAACATGAAATTTATATTTAAATTACGAATTTAAACTGGAAGAGCAGAGAACCAGTCTCTGATACTGTACTGTATCAGAATATTGGGGTTTTGAGAATTTAAACATCAATAACATATTAATATGCATTTAAATGGGTTGATAATCAAAGTGTAGCATGCATACGTGTCAGACAAAGTGTCTGTGTCCACTATATATATTCTCATGTCCTAATATAAAAATCAAATTATATATCAAGACCAACATTTAGATTCCTACCAAGATTGCAAAGCAGGTGATTGATGTAATCAAGACAGTTTTATTATTATTATTATTATTATTTAATACAAGAATAATAGCAAGAAGGAAATAACGATAAAATATGTTCTGCTTATCTGTTTAAAAGAAGGAACCATTTTGAAACCAGAGCTATAATATCAAATCCAAGATAAGGTCTAGCAAAATCATCGATTCATTATTTTAAGAAGAGATTCATAGTAAGAAGTTACACAAAGGTTTATATACAACTAAAGCTACTCCTACTCCTAAGTTAAATAATGAGAAACAAAACAAACAAAATAATTTTTTTTTTGAAAGACTGAACAAAAGTAGAGAAAACTTGTTCAAGAGCTTTTAAGGTACAATCTGATAATCATATGCGTCTATCCAAAATCATGGTGCTCCAAATCCTCGTCATATTAGTAAGCAAGGCTACGATAATCACAGAGTCCTTGACTAAGGTACATACCTCTAGGCTCATGGTATTTAAAATTTCCGCATTGTCGCATGCGACGGCGAAAACCTTAAATTTCCACACCCGAGAAATAGGTCCAAAATCTGACTATATGTCCTCACTATGCCAGCTAACATGACTATCGAAGATTCTAGATCCCATAACTGAGGTGACCTAGCCCATATGATTTTTTTTCTCAAAAGAAAAAAAGCAAACATAACACAGGAACAACAGAACAAATTGATAAGTCAACAAGGAACAGATGGAATCGAATTTCAAGATAGTTATAAGAGACAATTACGGGAATGGAATAGAGAAGAACGGAACTTGCAGCAAGATCTCTAATGGTCTGTGCATCCTCGACCGTCCTGATGATAGCTCGCCATGCTGGTTTTTCCTGGTCTGCTGATAATGCTGCATAAACCGCTGCTGCTGAAAGAAATCGGGAATGACGGAAAAAAGTTTCTGTACACACAGAGGTGCACCTCCAATGTAGCAGAAACGTCAACCTGAGTCGGCACAACAGGAGCTGCGGTCTCGAGGCCCTGATGAACAGGACGAGAGGTGGCCAGCCTCTCGATAGTATTCCCCGGACAGGAAGCGATGAGATCATGTCTCCATAACCATCATAAAGACAGATCAAAACAAGAAGCAATTACTGGAAATGAAGCAAAAATTCAAAGGAGGACAGTTTATATTCAAGGGAAGGCAATAAACAGCAAATCCAATAAAATAAATATTAAAAATATAAAATTTTCCCAAAATATTAAAATATAAAAAATGACCAAAATCATAATACATCAATTTAAATATTATTAAAATAATCTAAATTTTACCAATTAATCAAAATCCTAAATAATTCAAAAGTCACAAAATGACCAAAATACCCTTAGCCTAAAAAGTTGTAAATAGTCATACTAATCACATGGTTAGGTCCCCATGGTCATGGTTAGTCTCTAGGCTCAACAGTTCTATAGTTCACTAGCTAATACATCAAAATTATAATTCACCAATATTAAATAGTATTAAATTAATTAAAAATTCCCATAAATCATAAATCCTATTATTAAATAATAAACTTTTATAAAAGTTTAAAATTACCCTCATTTGAAAAACTGGGTGTTACATATATATATATATATATATATATATATATATATATATATATATATATATATATATATATATATATATATATATATATATTATAAAAAAAAGATTTTCAGGTGGTCGGCCCAAGGAAGACCGACCACAGCAGCTCAAAGGAAAAAGAAAGGAAAAGGAAAAGGGAAAAGGAAAAATATATATATATATATATTAATAACCACTAACCCCATGTGGGCGGGTCCCACACCCCCTTTTCCCTTGCTGCATGCAGCAGCTCACCCGAGCAAACCCGAAACCATGGGATGCTTTAAAACCAAAACCGATTGGTATTAGGTTTAGTTAGAAGTTGTTATAAATACAACTTTTTCCACAAGCCTCAAAACCCTAGACTTCCAAAACGAACTTTGCAGCTGATCATACCCCCTTCGCCTGCGAGTTCGTTTTACCAGTGATGGAGTTTTGTGCGTGACAAACGGAGCATCGGAAGTCAGCCCCACGTCACCCACGGAGCAGTTTTCCCACTCAAGGTACCCTACTTCCCTACGACGTAACTTTTTACTCGTAGCACCGATTTTCGATCCGTAAGATTTTATGGAAAGTAGACTTGACCCTCTTCGAGATCCTCTAGGTGGATTTCGAAAAAAACCCATCAACTTGCTCAAAAAAGCGAGACGAAGTTGAACAAAAATCTATTTTCTGTAACGCTATAAAACTGTTTTAAAACGACAACTTGTCGGCCAATTTTTCTTGCTTGTACAGTAAAGTAATGTAGGAACTAATTGAAAACAGTAAAAGACAACATAACCGAGATTACAACGCATCTTCTGAATCGTCGTTTCGATTAGCGTGTAAAAAGTAGATTGATGGTGAAGTTGAGGAAAAACCTGTGTTTAGTTATATTAATTTTCTGAAATTTGACCGATATGGCGTGCGCCCCGACAAACCGGGGGACGTGGTCGCACACTTTATGCATCAAAAGGCGCGTACGGATGTCGCTGACATGTGAGAACTGACGAAACTCAGCTTTGTCGTGTATGCGCGACGAAATCAACGCGTATCCGTCGAGATACTCCCGTATCGGCATTTTGCAAACTTTCCCATAACTTAGTGTACAGTCATCGAATCGAGACGAAACTTGTGCCAACAGGTCCGGATCGAAATTCTGGTCCCGTGTGCCAAGTTTGGTTCGATTCTGAGAAGGTCGAATCGGAACCCATTTTTGGCGGGCTCGCGACCCACTCAAACGGACGATTTTGTGCACGGTTCATCGGAATCCAAAACTGGACATACCGTTGAGTTCCTCTCCTCAAACTAAAACTGTAGACATATAGTTTGATGACTTTAGAGACCACAAACTTTGGCACGTATTTCGGTGCAAAGCGGATCCAACGGCGGACATCATTTTGACCCAAAATTACGATTTTGTCCTTGTTCCAGAATTAGACTTTTGGACAGGCGTTTCCTAGGTATATATTTTACATCGAGTGTATTTTTGATGTTTGTTTCAGCGTTCGGAGTTGTTTGGAGACTGTGACGTTTCTTAGCTGACATTGTAATTTCTTGGGCTTGCCACTTTGCACCATCAGGCAAGATACCTTGCCACCTTACTCTGTGATTATTATATTTCTTATTTTTAGTTGTTATTTTCAGTATTTTTTATTTCTTAATATTTAAACTATGCGTCCAAGTCACACTTGGGTGCAAGCGACTGTATCGGTCGTTTTTCTAGCTTTATTTATTCCTCTTGCATTAACTTAGTTTATTGACCACCCATTGATGTTGAGGTATTGGTATATCTCATACGGCCTTGACACTTGTTGTATTACGTGATGTGAGTCACATGTAGGACACGTATTCGCGTAGTCGGCTGGCCACCGATACGTATGGAGCGTGCGACGGATAGGGGTAACTGCCAATAGAGTTGCATGTTAGAAGACTTGACGGTTACTAGAGGTACATGTCAGTCATGGAGATGATGATACTAGGCATTGGGTGGGAAGAACATTACCTGACGTATGGGCTTCGATTGCACTTCCCTTGTAACCTGGAAGCTCCGCTGGAGATACGGGTATGATTAGCCTCTCAGGTTGGCCACTGTCGTTCTTGGAACGTCATATGCTTGGTCACTGGTGCCCAAGAGGAGACTATACCGGATTCTATATTCAGCCAGGGCTCATGCATCGAAGGAATGTATCTCAACTGCATATTCACAGTAGAATGGTCAGGAACCCGATTGCATGCAAACCTTTTTTTTCCATTATATTATCACAGTTTATATGGCATGGTGTTTTCTTGTATCTTGCTATGTCCCCTGAGGACCTGGTTATCTCTCCAGGTTTAGACGATTTTCCACAGGAGTACGGAGCAGTGTTGGAGCTATCCTACATTGATGATGAGGCAGTGCCTTTTGATTTCTGGACTATTTCTTATCTGAGACAGTTGTAGACATTATTTTACATCTCTTTTCTTTCTATTTTGCGGAGGTCGGACTCCGATCTTGTGAGACTATTTTTTATAGCTGTTTGGAGTGAGTATGTTCACCCGACTATCTTTTGGTACTCTTATTTATTTATTTGGACTTCGTTATCTTCTGTGTTGAGCTGTGATGAGATTAGATATGTTATTCTGGCCTGTGATTATTTTTATTTACAGCTTATATGCATATATGAGGATTCCATATATTGGAGTATTCTTCGTATATGTGCCGCTGGCATGTTCACGTACTTGGTCCTACATATTTTGGGACTGGGCGTTACATGTTTTTGTGGGCGTTATATATGAATATAATTCGCACAAAAATCCTATAAATTGTAAATAAGTAACAAAGATCTTTTATTATAATTGTAGACTATATTTAGTAGCACTTTAAAATATCAAGCACACATTCGCACACATAATATATAAATTT
>JANAVB010028395.1:7139203-7335805 GCA_029216955.1 Iris pallida
TCCACAAAAGTGCTGAAGATATTGTCTCTGGAACTCCTAGGGATCAATTAGCTATAGTAACAACAACAACTACAGCTTTAGCTCAACCTGTTTGTCACAACCCGCTCTCGAATAATCGGATATGAGTCGGACACACCCAGCCTTCGTCGATGGACACGACGAAGTAAGCTGTACAAATACTAAGAAAAACTCCAAGTCACAATGTAATGTAAAAAAACACAGCTTTTATAACGTTTCCAAAAATGATCACCAATATCCATCAAGTCTTTTAAATACAAAATCAGCCGAAGACAAATCCGGTCAAATAAAATAAAGATACAATAATGAATATCCAAAATACAATCTCCATAAAATAAAATAAAATGAAAGCTGCAATATCCAATGCAATCACATGCTCCATGTGCCTCACACTCACCTGCAACGTATCATGTCAGGAAAAAAGCAAAGTACAACCCTGACAAGACAATATACAATGTAATCTGTAGTACAGAATACAAGGTAAAACCAGAATACCAGAATACTAGAACATGAAATGAAACTACGGTACCAGAGATGAAATGTAAAACTGTAGGCAATGGACGACAATTAATATGCTAGATAATGAACACGGCTATCAATGTACAAGATAATGATCACGATAATCAATATGCTAGACAATGAACACGGCTATCAATATGCAAGACAATAATCACGACAATCAATATACAAGTGTGACAATTTGAAATGTTAAACTAATGTGTGACCGTCTTAGGAGCACAATCAATCAATGAGTCAATGAGTCAATCAATTCTACAAGGTACGGCTTCATCGTATGTGAAGTGTACGATTAGGCTATCCACAATACCTATGTTGGGTGTGGTCACACAAAAGCTAATATTTTTTCAATCCCCGCAATAAATAATGGCTCACAAGCAATGAACAATGTACAAGGCAATTGTGTGTATCTCGTGTCCAATATGGGAACATGGCACATAAATGCAAGACAGAAATACAAAGTACAAGTCGAGTCAGTGTACTTGCCTCGGTTTGGTTGCACCAGAGTAGTACTGCATGGTTGTTCACCTGTTATATTTTTGTACAATTTTATTAGGGTTTAAACAACTAATATTGCTAATAAGTTATCCATAAACTAGCTAAAGAAAAATATACTAGCTAACCATTATTTTTAGAAAATATATATAGCCTCGAAGAAATAATTACTAGTAAAATACTTTAATTATTTTAGGAATATTAAAACATTTTTGCTAGCAAAATTATAACTATATAACACTTTTTAGAAACGTTTAATTTACTGGAATTATTTAGTAAGACAAATACTAAGGCATATATTATTTAAGGAATATTTAAACTATATTTTTGCAAGAAACCTTTTTTTGAAGATAAATACTAACTAAACCATTTATTAACCATAATTTACTAAAAAATTTACATAATTATACTATTGGAGCATTTTAGAAACTAAGTTTAATTAATAACGAAATAATACTGAAAAATATTAATTACTATTTACAACAAGAATTATAACAAGGAATTATAAAACAGCAAAGCCCAACTCCTTACTAACTATTACTAAAATTTTTACAAAATTTTCAAAGTCCAGCTTGCTAAAATATTCCAAGTACAAACTGTCAGCCCAAACAATCCCAGCCTATCCTTCCCTCTAATATATATATGGTAGGCTTGATATACAATTAAAATTTCTTTCTTTTAATCTACATTCGAACCCAACCCCTAAGTCCATAGTTCTTTTCCCTTCCTCATTCAGTCGGCCCCCTGGCCCAATTAAAGCATGCAACTACGCTGCACCCTCACTTGGAAACGGGTAAGCGGATCCACTTCAGCAACATAAAACCCGACCCTATAATCCAACTCCATGCACTAGTCACACAGCATGTAAAACAAATTAGAAAATTTTCCTTACTCGCACGTACTGTCCTTCCCTGCGAGGAACGGGCATGCCATGCATCAGCCTGCCCTTAAAATTGATCCAGTATTATCCTCCTCATTGCTTCTGATTTATTTAAGAACGATGGTGATGTTGATGGGACATCAGGACAGCATAGCTAGGCTGGACGCACCAGCACAGCAACAGTCGGCCGAAGAGAGACCTAGGCACCAATGAACCACTCCTAGACCATGGAGAGAATTAATGAATGAACGAATGAGACTCCACTCACATCCCAGCCGCACATTCTACACTCAACCTGGCCCACAAAGTTTCTAATCCATAAAAACTTTTCTACATACTCTCTTTCCTTCCCATACAATTTAGTCTCAACTCAAAATTCCCATCCCACTCCACTACCTCCTATTTTATTCCTTAAAATATCTCTACTCTTCTTCTTCCTACACTTCATTTCTTCACACTCAGCCTCTTCAATTTCACTCTTCTTCTTCCCAGCTCGTCTCTCTCTCAATCTCAACTCCACTCTATTCACTCATCTCCTTCCTCTCAATACTTTACACAGCCGAACATTCCAGGCTGCTAGCTTAGGCACCCACCCATCTTCTCCAACATAAACATTAAACCCTAATATATATCACAATCAAGGGAGAAGAGAGATCGAGAGGATAGAGGCAAAAGCTACCGGTGGCGCGCGATGGTCCAACCGACGGATCTGACCCTCTGCACTGACTTCGAGACGCCTTCGACGAGATCCCAGCAGTAGATCCGGTGGTCCTAGTCTTCGGCTACGACGGTAGCTCCGGCACGGCGGCCACGGGGGACGCGAAGGAGGCGCGGATCTGGCAAGCGGAGGCTCAGCTGAACCGATGAAGCTTCTCATGGTGGAGACGGCTCCTCGACGATGATCGACGGTTAGATCTGAGCCGCATACTCCAGATCTGGAGTAAAGCTACGGTGATGACGACTGGAAGGCGCGACGGTGGAACGATGAAGTCGGGATGCTCGGCGGAGGCCGGATCTGGACAGCGGAGCTACGGTGACGCGGCTGATCGGATACTGACGAAGCGGCATCGTTGAGCCCTAGGTGAGTGGAGGATTGACTATTGGTTGTGTATGTGGTGGTGGTGGTACTGGTGGGTGTCAGTGGAGATGGGTATGGCGATCACCAGAGATGTCGGGAACATTGCGGCGGTCCGACAGGTGGCGCACGGCGGCGGTCCTGGCGAGCAGTAGAAAGACTGACAGGAGAGGGAGTGCATTGATGTGACAGATTATTTGTAATAATATAATAACGGGGTACATCCCTATATTTATACTAAAATGGTAGTGTGTGTCCCAAGTCAGCAATAGTGGCAGAGTCAGTAAATATAAGTAGATCTGGGGGCAAGAAATCAATTTAATAACTGATTCTGTTATTGCACTAACCACCTATTAACTAATTATAGAACTAAATAACTACCAACTAGGTACAATAATTAATTAATTAAATTATATTAAGAGATATTTCTAAACATTAAAAATATAACATATACTCCATAATGTGGGGTCCTAACCAGCCTATTAATTGGAAGAGGGAATCATTCAAATATAAGCATGGGTCACTAGAACTTGAATGGACATAGGCCACTTGGTTGAGAGCCAGAAATTGACAATTACAAGTAAATTTAGATTATAAATTATTACAAGTTTATTAGTAACAATAATCATATCAAAATTTGATAAATAAAGAGAATGGTTGGAATTAACTAAAAATCAGGAAAATCAAAATATAAAATCAATTAAACAGTGAATATATAAACCAGTGTCCTAATCTACCATACTCAATAGTTTAGGAATTTAAATAGAATTAATCAGTTAAAGTAGTTAACCGAATAATAATTTTCTACTAGACAATCCTTAGAAATTAAGAAAATCTTAAATTTACCAAAATTGATTCTAGGGAGTTACAAATCTACCCCCCTTACAAAAATTTCGTCCTCGAAATTTCAAATGACATGATTCACAATTAAAGCTAACAAAATACAAAATTTGAAAATGATTAAAATTGGTTGAGCAAGGACTAGTATAATCAAAATGATCTAGAGTGATCAAACTTAAAATTTAGACAAAATTATGGTACTCAATTGATACATCATAATGAGATTCAAAAATATATATATATGACTCGAGTCCAATAAAACTGTTTTAACATAACTATTGCGTCTACGACTAAAATTTAAATCCTTTAACCATGATTTAAAAATGTGATCAAAATTATTTAGGTTTGATGTAATCAAAATCACAAATGCGATAGCTAGAAACTAGAAAGATGTTACAACTAAAATTAAGTGAAAAAAAAAATTGGACTTGAATAAAATTAAATAAAAATCAAATTCTAGTATGATCAAAATCGTTTAGGACAAAATTATTCAGGAATCAAAATCATATATGTGTGTTTATTATCCTGGTCATAATAAATTTAAGGAAAAATAGAGAGAAAATTTTTATAGAAAACCTAAGGTAACATAATGATTTCTGAAAATTGGATCAGCTGCTACGACATTAAAATAAATCCAAACAAATCAAGATAATTCTCAGTAAGGCCGTCAATGGCGATAAAAGATCAAGCATGGTATATAACACGTATATAGTCTCAATAGTATCCGAGAATCATATATATCTGAAATCACACTGCCTAGAGTTTTTGCCCCGCCAGTGTAATATACATCTGGCTGCAATAAACCTTTGGTTTAATGATTCAAATAATATTAAATTATTGAATATTTCTATCGACTTTATCCATATTATCGGAAAAAAAAAATTGATTAGGACATATCCTCGATTAATATTCGAGAACCTATAAATACCTGAAATTACTTTGACTTAAAGATCATGCCTCGCCAGTGCGCAGCTGGCTGCAATGAACCCGCGGTCTCCATAATTCAGATAAATGACTGCAGTGCGCAACTGCCACATCATAGTAGGTAGTTGAATACTCTTTCAACTTTGTCCATAGCAGTTTCAAAGGAGTTTATGAAAATTCAAATAAGTCAAAATCATGATAGAAAGTGATGTATCTGTTCTTTAGAAAACATTGAGTTTTATAAGAAAATAAACAGTACGACAAAATGATTACAAAAACAAATCTCCATAGCAAATAAAATCTCGAATTGGAAATAAAGTCTTAAATAACAATAAGGAATTGTAGAAAAATTTCACGAACTAAGAGAAAATCTACAGACAGATCAAATATTATTTAATCAAACAGTTATACTAGCAAAATGTATATGTGAAATAACCTCAGAAGTTGTTGCGCGTCTAAACTACTGTGCAAAATAGAAAATTGATAAGATAGGCCTAACTATAGGATAATAAGCAAACTTAGCAAAACCATACCCATAACTATTTTTCACGGATCCTATGTTGTGATGAGTTTCCTTAGTTTCGCTGGTCCCCCAATAACACTTTATTGCCTAAGTGTCATTAGGACAGACCTGCATGGGCCACCACTAAAAATATGTCATGACCCGCTCTCGAATAATCGGATACGAGTCGGATACGCCCAGCCTTCGTCGATGGACACGATCAAGTAAGCTGTACAAATACTAAGGAAAACTCCAAGTCACAATATAATGTAAACAAACACAGCTTTTATAACGTTCCCAAAAATGATCACCAATATCCATCAAGTCTTTTAAATACAAAATCAGCCGGAGACAAATCCGGTCAAATAAAATAAAGATACAATAATGAATATCGAAAATACAATCTCCAGAAAATAAAATAAAATGAAAGCTGCAATATCCAATGCAATCACATGCTCCATGTGCCTCCCACTCACCTGCAACGTATCCTGTCAGAAAAAGAGCAAAGTACAACCCTGACAAGATAATATACAATTTAATCTGTAGTACATAATACAAGGTGATACCAGAATACCAGAATACTAGAACATGAAATGAAACTACGGTACCAGAGATGAAATGTAAAACTGTAGACAATGGACGACAATCAATATGCTAGACAATGAACATGGCTATCAATGTACAAGACAATGATCACGATAATCAATATGCTAGACAATGAACACGGCTATCAATGTACAAGACAATGATCACAACAATCAATATGCAAGTGTGACAATTTGAAATATTAAACTAATGTGTGACCGGCTTAGGAGCACAAACAATCAATGAGTCAATGAGTCAATGAGTCAATCAATTCTACAAGGTACGGCTTCATCGTACGTGAAGTGTACGATTAGGCTATCCACAATACCTATGTTGGGTGTGGTCACACAAGAGCTAATATTTTCCCAATCCCCGCAATAAATAATGACCCACAAGCAATGAACAATGTACAAGGCAATCGTGTGTATCTCGTGTCCAATATGGGAACATGGCACATGAATGTAAGATAGAAATACAAAGTACAAGTCGAGTCAGTGTACTTGCCTCGGTCTGGTTGCACGAGAGTAGTACTGCATGATCGTTCACCGGTTATATTTTTGTACAATTTTATTAGGGTTTAAACAACTAATATTGCTAACAAGTTATCCATAAACTAGCTAAAGAAAAATATACTAGATAACCATTATTTTTAGAAAATATATATAGCCTCGAAAAAGTAATTACTAGTAAAATACTTTAATTATTTTAGGAATATTAAAATATTTTTGCTAGCAAAATTATAACTATATAACCCTTTTTAGAAACGTTTAATTTACTGGAATTATTTAGTAAGACAAATACTAAGGCATATATTATTTAAGGAATATTTAAACTATATTTTTGTAAGAAACCTTGTTTTGAAGATAAATACTAACTAAACCATTTATTAACCATAATTTACTAAAATATTTACATAATTATACTATTGGAGCATTTTAGAAACTAAGTTTAATTAATAACGAAATAATACTGAAAAATATTAATTACTATTTATAACAAGAATTATAACATGGAATTATAAAACAGGAAAGCCCAACTCCTTACAAACTATTACTAAAATTCCTACAAAATTTTCAAAGTCCAGCTTGCTAAAATATTCCAAGTACAAACTGTCAGCCCAAACAATCCCAGCCTATCCTTCCCTCTAATATATATATGGTAGGCTTGATATACAATTAAAATTTCTTTCTTTTAATCTACATTCGAACCCAACCCCTAAGTCCATAGTTCTTTTCCCTTCCTCATTCAGTCGGCCCCCTGGCCCAATTAAAGCATGCAACTACACTACACCCTCACTTGGAAACGGGTAAGCGGATCCACTTCAGCAACCTAAAACCCGACCCTATAATCCAACTCCATGCACTAGCCACACAGCATGTAAAACAAATTAAAAAAATTTCCTTACTCGCGCGTACTGTCCTTCCCTGCGAGGAACGGGCATGTCATGCATCAGCATGCCCTTAAATTTTGTATTCATTACAAGATCCAGTATTATCCTCCTCATTGCTTCCGATTTATTTAAGAACGATGGTGATGTTGATGGGACATCAGGACAGCATAGCTAGGTTGGACGCACCAGCACAGCAACAGTCGGCCGAAGAGAGACCTAGGCACCAATGAACCACTCCTAGACCAGGGAGAGAATTAATAAATGAACGAACGAGACTCCACTCTCATCCCAGCCACACATTCTACACTCAACCTGGCCCACAAAGTTTTTAATCCATAAAAACTTTTCTTCATACTCTCTCTCTCCTTCCCATACATTTTAGTCTCAGCTCAAAATTCCCATCCCACTCTCTACACTCACAGCCAACTATCCCACTCCACTACCTCCTATTTTATTCCTTAAAATATCTCTACTCTTCTTCTTCCTACACTTTATTTCTTCACACTCAGCCTCTTCAATTTCACTCTTTTTCTTCCCAGCTCGTCTCTCTCTCAATCTCAACTCCACTCTATTCACTCATCTTCTTCCTCTCACTACTTCACACAGCCTAACATTCCAGGCTGCTAGCTTAGGCACCCACCCATCTTCCCCAACATAAATATTAAACCCTAATATCCATCACAATCAAGGGAGAAGAGGGATCGAGAGGATAGAGGCGAAAGCTATCGGTGGCGCACGATGGTCCAACCGACGGATCTGACCCTCTGTACCGACTTCGAGACGTCTTCGACAAGATCCCAGCAGTAGATCCGGTGGTCCCAGTCTTCGGCTACGACGGTGGCTCCGGCACGGCGGCCACGGGGGACGCGAAGGAGGCACGAATCTGGCAAGCGGTGGCTCAGCTGAACCGATAAAGCTTCTCACGGTGGAGATGGCTCCTTGAGGATGAACGGCGGTTAGATCTGAGCCGCCTACTCCAGATCTGGAGTAAAGCTACGGTGATTACGACTGGAAGGTGCGACGGTGGAACAATGAAGTCGGGATGCTCGGCGGAGGCCGGATCTGGACAGCGGAGCTACGGTGACGCGGCTGATCGGATGTCGACGAAGCGGCAACGTCGAGCCCTAGGTGAGTGGAGGATTTACTATTGGTTGTGTATGTGGTGGTGGTGGTACTGGTAGGTGTCGGTGGAGATGGGTGTGGCGATCACCAGAGATGGTCGAGAAAATTACGCCGGTCCGGCAAGTGGCGCACGGCAGCGGTCCTGGCGAGCAGTAGAGAGACTGACAGGAGAGGGAGTGCATTGATGTGACAGATTATTTATAATAATATAATAACGGGGTACATCCCTATATTTATACTAAAATGGTAGTGTGTGTCCCAAGTAAGCAATAGTGGCAGAGTCAGTAAATATAAGTAGATTTGGGGGCAAGAAATTAATTTAATAACTGATTCTGTTATTGCACTAACCACCTAGTAACTAATTATAGGACTAAATAACTACCAACTAAGTACAGTAATTAATTAATCAAATTATATTAAGAGATATTTCTAAACATTAAAAATATAACATATACTCCATAATGTGGGGTCCTAACGAGCATATTAATTGGAAGAGGGAATCATTCAAATATAATCATGGGTCACTAGAACTTGAATGGACATAGGCCACTTGGTTGAGAGCCAGAAATTGACAATTACAAGTAAATTTAGATTATAAATAATTACGAGTTAATTAGTAACAATAATCTTATCAAAATTTGATAAATAAAGAGAAGGTTGGAATTAACTAAAAATCAGGAAAATCAAAATATAAAATCAATTAAACAGTAAAAATATAAACCGGTGTCCTAATCCACCACACTCAATAGTTTAGGAATTTAAATAGAATTAATCAGTTAAAGTAGTTAACCGAATAATAATTTTCTACTAGACAATCTTTAGAAATTAAGAAAATCTTAAATTCACCAAAATTGATTCTAGGGAGTAATACTGTTACCAAGGCAACAACGGCATCTGTCCCCAATCTTCTGAAGAAGGATTTAGCGGATCTTGCTGCCACACCGAGCTCCAATGCAGAAATGAATCTTTTAGTT
The DNA here is from genome assembly GCA_029216955.1 of Iris pallida. Taxonomy (NCBI): domain Eukaryota; kingdom Viridiplantae; phylum Streptophyta; class Magnoliopsida; order Asparagales; family Iridaceae; genus Iris; species Iris pallida. The sequence continues at coordinate 7,148,525 of JANAVB010028395.1, forward strand.
GAGATTCATACTGAAGCTTTCTATAAAACCTTGGCGGCCTTGATCAAGATGGTCTTGAAGAAGGGCTTAAACTACGAAAGCTTAAAGGCTGCGATTGCTCCCACTATTGGGAATGTTGCGATATTCAATGATGCTGAGAGAGCAGCAGCTCTGGAGAAGGTAGTTGAAGGACTTGAACAGCCTATTTAGGAATATCTAAGGCTGTCAAGTGAAACCCTTGAAAATCTCATCCAGACCGAGTATGATGCTTTATCAGCTGAATACATCACTCGGGAGACTATTTTTAAAGAATCTCTCCAAGACTACAGTAGCAAAGTTGACATGGAGCGAGCTTTTCTGAATGAAAATAAACCCCTGCTGGAGACACATAGAGAAGCCTATGAAACTTCAAACATGAGAATCTATCAACAAAATGATAGAATTCGTGAAGTTGAGGCAGAATTGGCTCGATTAAAGGCAGAGAGAGAGCAGATGATTGCTATTCGAGACAAACATCTGGCACAAAGCTCAATACTGGAAGAGAAGGTCTTTGGTACTGAAGCTACCATAAAAACCCTTGATGATGCCAAGGTTAAAATGATAGCTGCTTTTCCCGAACTCTCGCATCTTTGTACTGCAGAGGCTCGTCGCACCATAGCTACTACAACTGTACTGAGTTCTCGTGAGAGGCGTTTGGCATAGTTGTAGAAAATGCTTGAAGATGTATCTGCTCCACCTTAGAAAATAAAGAAATTTGTATTCTTCCTTTCATATCATCAATAAAGAATTTTGTATTCTGTCTTTTTTTTTTTGCTGTAATATTTCAAATCAGGCAATGAATGAAACACTTTTTTTATGGTTGTGAGATAGAAAACAATTATCAGAGGTAATAATCTGAACATGACAAGTTTTCGAAACTCAATAAAGTAGATTATATCTATCCAGAGGTAATGTGGACATGATAGATAACAAATCTTGTTTTCTTTTTAGAGCATACAATACTATTAGAGGTAATATGAACATAATAGATCGTAATGACTCAAAAAAATAAATTAATATCTATTCAGAGGTAATGTGGACATGATAGATGAATAAGAAAAAGAAGTAGATTTAAAATTTATTCAGAGGTAACGAAGACATAATAAATAATAAAACTTTTTCTTTCCGAAATCAGCTGGTAAGACAGAAAATCAAAATTCTCTTTTAGGAGAATAAATAAATCTTCAGCTTAACCAAACCTTGGTAGCTGGGGAATAAGGAAGAAATTCAAATGTAATATTTCTTCAAGAATTTGTCATTAATTGGCATCATAATCAAATCTCCATTAGGTTTCGATAACCTGTAGGCACCATTGGAGAATACTGTCTCGACTACATAAGGACCCTCCCATTTAGCATAGAATTTGCCTTTGCTCTTATGAGTCAAAACCATAGGTCTTCGGACAGCTAAGACTAGCTCACCGACTTTGAATACCCTCTCTTTAATTTTACGGTTGAAAGCTCGAGATATGCGGGCTTGATATAGCTCGATGTGCTGTTGTGCTTGAAGACGCTTCTCATCCAGTCCTTCAAGTTCTTGGAGTCGTAAGCGATTATTATTTTCAGAGGTTAGCTCATTAGCAATGGCTATTCTAAGAGACGGGATCTGGATTTCCAATGGAAGAACAGCCTCGCATCCGTAAACCAGTGAGAATGGTGTAAAACAAGTGGGAGTTCAGACTGTTGTTCGATAAGCCCATAAACATTCTCCAAGTTTCTCATTCCAATCATGTTTATTAGAAGAGATGAACTTTTTGAGAAGTTTAATAATAGTTTTGTTGAAAGCTTCCGCTAAATCGTTAGCAGCTGGATTATAAGTCGTAGAAGCTACATTCTGGATCCAATTCTTATCACAAAATCGATAAAATGCCTGACTGACAAATTATGGTCCATTATCATGGATTATCCTTCGGGGAACTCCGAAATAATAAATAACATGATGTTTGTTGAAGCTAACCACATTAGACATTTTCACTTCCACAAGAGGAACTACTTCTGCCGATTTAGAAAAGTAATCGGTTATAGCCAGGATAAACCGATGTCCTTTGATAGAAGGAGGATTAATTGGACCAATAATATCCATGCCCCAAGCTTCGAAGGGCCAAGAAGCTGCTGTAGGATGTAAGAATTCAGAGGGTTGGTGAATAAAGTCAGCATAAATCTGGCATGCTTTACACCGTCTGGCATAATCCACAGCGTCTGCTATCATAGAAGGCCAATAATAACCCATTCTTCGAATACGGTCATGTAATTTTGGACCTGGTTGATGCACACCACAAACTCCATCATAAGCTTCACGAAGTGTTTGTTTGGCTTCACTTTCTGAAAGACAACGCAATAAAAGTCCATCATAAGAACGACGATATAACATATGCAAAGAAGAATCATGGTAGAATCGAAATGATCGTCTTTTGATTGATGCAGCTTCTTTTGGATCTTCAGGTAAAATTCCATGGACCGCATAATCAATAAATGGACTTCTCCAATCCCTTTGCTGAGAATTTGATTCAGTAGCATAACTGTGTTCGATATGCAAATTATTCTTGACACAGAATAGATCTCTATCCAACAAAGTAATGGTGTTTTGTCTTCTAATTGGAACTGCTAAATCCGCAGCTAAACTAGCAAGAGCGTCAGCTTCCAAATTTTTAGAATGTGGTACAAATTCAATGAAGAACCCTTTGAATGAAAGAGCCAATTCGATTACCACTTGATGATAGGGAATGAGGTCAGGATTTTTGACTTCATATGTCCCTCTGACCTGATTGACAATCAGTTGAAAGTCTCCATAAGCTTCCAGGAACTCAATGTCTAATTGTTTTGCTACTTGAAGACCAATTAGCAGAGCATTATATTCTGCCACATTATTGGAACATGGTTCATTAATAGAATAAGCACGGTATATGACCATTTTATCAGGAGAGACCAAGACGATGCCTACTCCGGAGACAATATTGCCTTTAGGCCCAACTCGTGATGCTCCATCAAAGTATAGCTGCCAAATATCATCCCTCAAATTCATGTTGCAATCTACGACTTCATCTGGAATATCCTCATATAGCTTGAAAGTTTCAGGTATAGGGTCAGCTGCTAAGAAGTCAGCTAACGCTTGACCCGTCACTAATTTTTGAGGTATGTAGACCATATCATAGGGAGTAAGCAACATTACCCAGGTGGCTAACCGGGAGTTAAAAATGCTCGGTTTTCTCATCAATACCCCAATAGGATTTATTCTGGATATGAAATGAATAGTTTGCCCCGTTACATAATGTCGCGTCTTTTGAATGGCAAAAACCAAGGCTAGACATTCTTTTCTACAGGAGTATACCTGTGTTCAGCTCCAACCATCATTCGACTAAGATAATAAATTGCATGTTCATGACCCTTATCACTTTTTTGTGCAAGAAGAGCACCAAGAGAATGATCTAAGGCTCGAACATACAACAAAAATGGTCTTCCCACCACTGGGGGTACTAAAATAGGTGGATTTGTAAGGTATTGCTTGATGTCATTGAATGCTTTTTGACATACTTCATCCCAAACAAATGATACACCTTTTTTTAATAGATGAGAGAAAGGTTGACATCTCCCAGAAAGATTGGATATAAATCTCCTGATATAAGCAATGCGACCTTGAAAGCCACGGAGTTCTTTCAGATTACGTGGAGGACACATTTCAAAAATTGCTTTGACCTTATCAGGATCAAAATGGATACCTTGAGAAGCAATGACAAATCCCAAAAACTTGGCACTGGAAACCCCTAAGAAAGACTTAGTACGGTTCATCTTTAATTGATGTCGACGCATCAACTCAAATACTGTCTTCAAGTCTTGAATGTGATCATCTTTTAATCGACTTTTGACAGCGATATCATCCACATAACATTCAACTATTTTTCGTAGATGTTCTTAAAAAATATTGCACATGGCCTTTTGATAAGTAGCACCGACATTTTTCAGACCAAAAGGCATAACTGTATAGCAATAAACTCCAAGGGGTGTACGAAAAGCAGTATGTTTTTTATCTCCTGGATGCATCTTAATTTGATTGTATCCTGAGAATCCATCCATAAAAGACATGCGTTCAAAACCACATGTATTGTCTATATTGACATCTGTAATCAGAAGTGGGAATTCATCTTTTGGACAAGCCGCATTGAGATCTCGAAAATCTATGCAAACTCGAACTTTTCCATTCTTCTTCATGACAGAAACAATATTAGCAATCCAATCTGGGTGTTGTTCTTCACGGACAAAGCCACATGTAATCAGCTTTTTGACTTCTGCTACAATTGCATCCATCATATCTGGTCAAAAATGCCGCTGCTGTTGTTTTACAGGTTTAGCATTAGGAATAATATTGAGTTTATGAGTAGCTACTTTAGGATCCAGACCCAGCATATCCTCATAACTCCATGCAAAGATATCAATATGTTCTTTAATCAGCTTTATAAACTCTTCTTTTTCATCCTCAGAAAGATTTTTACTGATGAATATCGACTTAGACGTAGTTTCGTCTCCAACGTCAATCTGGACAATTTTATCTTCCGTAGGTGGCTGTCGTTGTTCAAACCGAAGCTCCCACTGAGTGTCCATTTGTTGTGCCCAAGGGTCATTTTCAAATAGTTCAGGCTCATCATTGGTTTGAACCATATTGACTGAAAAGACGCGCTGGACTCCTTTAGAATCTGAGGATTGTAAAGAATTGGAAGAAAATTCTTCTTCCATATCTTCATTAAACATGTGGGAAATATCAGATTCAATAAACTGGATTTCTTCATAATCTGAGGATTGTGAAGAACTGGAAGAAAATTCTTCTTGTATATCTTTATTAAACATGTGGGATGGATCATATCCCAACCCATGACGAGTTCGTTGATAAAACAGATCACCACATAACGGTAATTGTCTACCTCTACCTTGGTTGAGACCTAGCATGGTTTTCAAATCATATCCCATATTCTGGATAATCTTAAGAGATTGTTGACTATATTTGTTAATTCTGATTTTTCCCTTATCTTTCTCTACGAAATTAGCTGTCTGAATAACAAGGATATTTCTGGCCAAGCCAAACATAATTTAACGCTTGCTTTTTCTTATTAGACGGGATCACAAAATAAGATTCTTCGTGATGTCTATAAGTTACACAAGCTTGTGATGATGAGGCTACAGGTAGAAGATAAGGAGAAGATGTTAGGAACCTCTGAGCATAGGGTCCAACATCGACATGAGGAGGAAAAGAATTCTCTTTATAATTAATATATAAGGTTTCCTCTGTATTTATGTCAGTTTTATGTTGATGACTTTGATTATCAGTAGATAAAGTCATTCTTTCAATAAATTTGACAGCCATATACTCCAAAAGGAAATCTTCATTAAAATGAGAGAATACAGAGTGATCAATATTTACATCTTTTACAGACTGACTACTACGCTTTGGATTGATCATTAAAAGAGCATCATCCGTCTTCAGCGTAGACTTGCCAAGGTTGATAACCAGTAGTTCTGGATCAGTTGCACGAGAAGTACGTCCTTTGACCTTGATCATGAGAGGCCGATCACTAGTGTTGGCTTGAACCCGACTTTTGAATGGAATCCTCACAGCTTCATCAGACGTTGCTTGAGTTCTTCCTTTGACTTTAATCACCAAAGGTTCATCATTGACAGGTTGGGATTGAATTCGACATTTAACTTTAATCAACAAAGGTTGATCTTCTGAAGGATCTTCTAAAACAGATTGATCCTCTGCAGGCGACCGTTCTTCAGCCATATCAGATATTTCTTTCACATGCTCCTGTTTGTAGAGTATTGAATCAGAGAAATAGGCTTCAACACCCTTAAAATGATTGATATCTGCAAATTCAGTCTTCACAATCCCTTGAGAATCCACATACTTGAAGCATTGGTGGAGAGTTGAAAGCACAATGTTATGCTCATGTATCCATGGTCTTCCAAGGAGGATGTTGTAAGATACATCTGAATTGATAACATAGAAGGTTGCCATGGTTCGAAGATCACCTATTTGAATCTTCAGACGAATCTTCCCCAATGGTTTACTCTTTCCAAAGTTGAAACCAACAATTGTTGTACTAGTGTAAGTCAACTCACTAGTAGGAATCCTCAAGGGTCGTAGCATACTTTGAAGAATAATGCTGATGGAAGACCCAGGATCGATGTAAATCCTGTCAATTTCAGTAGAGTCAATATACCCCGTATAACATAAAGGCCTGTCATGTCGATTATGCTTTAACAGCATATCCTCTTATGTGAAGGTAATTTTAGGAATTGATTCCATCACATTGTGGCATTGAGGACACGACACTGGTATATTGTCAGGACTTTTGAGCTGAGCTAAGCATGAATCTGCTTGTAGCAATGCTTCACTCAAGGTTTCTCGACTTTCTTTAGAAAGTCGGAGCAACTCAAAAATGGAGAGCCTAGCCGGAGTATTGGCTAACTGGGCTAGTATGTCAAATTTATAGGATTTCATTGACCCTTGATTTGAACTAGACTTCAATGGGGCATCAAAACGCATTGTCTTCTATTTCCCTTTTTCAACTACTAGAGGTTTAGAAGGCCTCATCTCAGCAGGAACAGAAGATGACTGAGTTGGTAGTGTTTCAGCGGTGTCTTTCGCTTCTTTGGAAGTTCTCTCATAATCTTTGTGGTAGTCCTTTCCGGACCTTGTACCAGTAAAGAATTCTTCTTCAGACTCAGGAGAATGAAGTACCATATTACAGGATTTAGTCTTCTTTTCCTTAGTCTTCTTCTTATGGGAATTTTTACAAGGAATCTCAAATCCCAAACCGACGGAGGATTTCTGGCCTTGAATTTGTAAAGGAACTCGCATACCTTTACCGTAGTTCAAGCCTTCTGCTTTTTTAAAGTCATAGCCCATCTTTTTCATGAGATGAACCGATTGTTGACTGTACATGTGAGTGGGTAGCGGACTTTCAACAGATGGTCTGGCAGATGAAGAAGGAACCGAGACCTCTGTAGTCACAAGAATGGAATCTTTCGGTGTATGAGGTAGAATCCCAACCGGAGCTTTCTCGTAAGCAGCAAAAACTTGTTGTGCCCTGTACAAAGGAACATTGTTCATTGCTAACCACTGCTGATGAGTGAGCTTTAGTTTGGTAAGAGAAGCCAAACTCGGAGGGCATATATTCAGACCTCATAGTCTATCTTCCAAAGGGATGACATCCCACAGATGATCAGAATCATCATGATCTGTGGTAACAACATGAGAAATCATATTGCAGGTTCTGACTTTTTTGCCTTTCTTGGATTTTGAAGTTTTACTTTCATGTTCCACTTCAGGTACTAAGTCAGGGTGTACCCATATGATTTCACCATTTTTTAAAGTGAGAGACACTAATACTTCACTTTGATCTCTGGCTGGTGGAACATTCACAATCTTCATCGTCGCCTTCGGAATTGGGACAACCCCATCAGGAACTTGTTGTGGAGGAAAAGCTCCAAATTGAAAAGAAACCATATTGGTTGTGACTGTATGATCATCATTAGTTAAAGCGATAGCTTTAGCATTTATCAATTCTTGAATCTTCTTCTTCAAGACATAGCAAGCTTTCGTAGGATGATTTATGTATCTATGATAGATACAATATTTGGGATTATCGACCAAATCCACTTCATTAGGTCGTTTTGGCTCTGGAATCTGAAGTTTATCTCTCTTCACAAGACATTGAAATATCCCAGAAATATCACTATCATCAAAAAAGTATTCCTCTTTTGGCTTAGAAGACTCCGGATTACTTGGTATTGTTTTGGGTTTCGAAAGATTTACCACTAGGGTTTCCTTTCCTTTCCCATTGCGATTACCAGAGTTGTTGCCTGAAGAGGCTTTTTTTCTTTTGTCTTCTGAGGCGAAGATCATCCCATGTTCACGAGCTAATCTACCGTTGGTCTCGGCTGAAACTGCTGCTATAATAAACGAGGCCCAATCTGTGAATTGAGAGCCTGTAAAAATAGCGATGGTTGGTCGTAGATTCATTTTGCATGTATCAATCAATGCTGAATCTGGCATACCATGAGGCATTTTTAATATAGCCTGTCGAAAACGTTCAATGAACGTCCGAGTATCCTTCTTTTCTTTTTGATTAATTTCTATTAAGGAGGACATATTCATGTCCATTCCTCCTTCATAGAAACGGGAGAAAAACATTGCTTTAAACTCGTCAAAAGACGATATGCAATTGTCGGGTAGACTGCGATATCAGTCGTATGCTGAACCCGTTAAACACCCAATGAAGACTCGGGTGAGAAGAGCATCATTCTTCTGTAGATGCACAGTCATAATATCAAAATAATTGATATATTGACTTGGAGAAGCCTTTCCATCGAATAATACCATAGATTGTGGCTTGAATTTGGGAGAAAAAGGCACATCATTCCAATAGGGAGGATAAGGTTGCTTGATCCCCAACCTCTGGAGCTGATCTTTGTGCTTAAGAACCTCAAACTGTACTTTTAACTCACGTACTGCTTGAATAGCTTCACTAGTTTGAGGAAGCACATTTAATTAAATAGTGGCTGGATGTACCGTAACCCCCACCGGAGGTGATACATCCTCTGGAATGAGAGGATCTGGAGATGCGGAGTTTTGATTGATAGCAGGCTCTTGACTCAGATTATTCAAAGGTATGTCAACCCCTTGACTATCTTGAGTTTGTGCTGCTACCTGTTCCGGTGTTACCACTACCGGTTGGACTGTTTGCTGAGTCATCATTATTTTATGTATATTTTGCATCATAGCAAGCATGTCCTTTAGCGATTGTTCTACCGCTGAAAGACGATGTTCTGTATTAGAAGTAGACGTCTCTGGTTCTTCTCCAATAACATAAGATTCAACCTCCCTTGAACATACAGAGGGATTGGTGTAGAGGTATGAATCAACGCTATCAGTTTATGACTCCAAGTACTGGCTACCCACAGCCTCTGAATCCGAAGAATGCATGTTTAAAGGTTGTTTACTTCTTGACCGAGTATGTTGATATACTCCTTCAAAAGTGTCAAGAATTTGGTTAAACCTTTGTTGACCTGGAGTCCGGGAAGAATTGCGTCTTGGACGTCGTCCTTTATTGATATGAGATGACATATTGACTGATGCATAAGACAACTCACATTCTTGGTTATCAAGTTGTTGCTAAGGTACATTGTAGTTCAATCGGTCAAAAACTGACCGTTTAGTAGCGGAACAGCAACAATTGATCACAATTTGGTGACACTCACAATGATGGTTTTCTTGGGGGAGTGTCACAGGAGATTTTCTATTTTTACGCTTTTGTACAAGCAACTCGCGTAAATCATAAGAATTAGAAGGTAATATCTTCTTTTTTATATTTGGGACAGGAAAATATCCAGTCCCTTGCGTAAAAAGAAGATTACTAGCTTCATTGGCAGAAAGTTGTGCATTTTTACGCGCTTGAAGGTGTGTGCGTAAATCTGGAGTTGATTTTTGTGTTGTACGAACACCATCAGCATTGCGCGTAATCCTAAGACTAGGCACTTTGCGTAAAGTAGCACTAGAAAATTGTTGGTGTAAAATAGAAGCTTTGCCACAATTTTTATTTTTCTTGGATAAACCAAAGGAATTGTCTGTCATAGTAACAGAAGACTTGTTTTTACGCTGCACGCGTGTAGGCAAGTTCACTTTAGGTACAAAAGTACCATTGTGAACTTTATCTACCATGTCACCGACAAGAGATTTTCCTTTACACGTATAGCGCAAAACAGAAATATCTGCCACGTCACAGACGGGAGATTTGCCTTTACGCGTAGAGCGCAAGACTTGAGCGTCTACCACGTCACAGACGGGAGACTGAATTTTATGCACTTGGTGCAAAACTGAAGTAGGGACTGCCTCGTCACAGACAGGAGCCCCAACAACATGAGTGGGAAGAATTCCCTTGCCTTCAGAGACAGCAGGGAGATCAGAGGGTGTTTTGGACTTAGGAATCCAAACTTTTCACACCTTTCGTAATTTTTGAACATTGGAGCAGCGAGTACTACCCCCAGTACGGAGCATTTCTTCGTAAGCAGTCTGGTCGAATTGAACAACCAGATTCTTCTTTGTCGATCCAATCGACGCATCATCATATTGAGCAATTGCTTTCTCGTCGAAGGAGAAAGTCGTCCCAGCAGAATCGCCATTTTGTTTCACTTAACAAAATGCCCTTGAAAGGCTTTTGAAAGAAAACGAGAAAAACTACAAAAGTACACGTTGTTTCTGGGAAGTATTGCTATGGAAGTCTGATCTGAGAACGATCACTTTGTTCTTTGGACCACACGATGATGATGAAGAAAAAACTGCTGGAAGATGAACAGCTGGAAGAACTAAGTCACCAGAAAGGTATCGACACACTGGGCACTGATGGCGAGGTCGAATGCTTTCCTGCTTTGCTTCACTCTGTTCTTGAAGAAAAGTTGAAGAGAAATGCTCTGGAAAATTACTTTGCTCTCAAAGTATCTGGGCTCTGATCTCTATGTGATCAGTTGTGTTTTCTGTTTAGAAATAAGTCTATTTATAGACTAGACCCTCTGTGCATAAAAAGCAACATAATTGGGTCTTTACGCAAGTAACTGAAACCCACGATTGAAAACTGACATTTACATGTGATGACACGTGTCCCATATGGAGTTATGGTCTCTACGCAGGGTGACACGTGTCCCACAACTTCAATAATATGGGGAGAGCACGTACACACGTTCCTCGATAAGTGTGGCATGAAAGCCACGTATGCAGACCACGTTCTCACATAACCAGGAAAAGTTGAGCGTAAAATAGCCCAAAATAGGCTTCCTGTGTAAAGTGGCTAAGAAATAGCCTTGAGCGTATAGCTAGCTCAAATAAACTTTACGCACACAAAAGTAGCTGAGATAGCCTTGAGCGTAAAAACTCAAATAACTTTCATGCGTAAAGGAAGCGGTCTTTTGAGCGTAAAGTAGCTCATCTGCACATTAAACGACAAGTGTTGGATTTGGTGTAAAAATCTCCTTGGCTTCTGTGCAATGTTCTGTCAGAAAATCATTCTGTCAGATCAATATCACGCGCATTAAATGCAGTCTGGACAGCCTATCGCCCTCGCGTAGAGTTTAAGGATAACTCTTGCGTAAAGTAGTTCGCGCAGAGTTAGACTCTGTTTGATCTCCGCGTAGAGCTTGAATTTGACTCAGTAGAGTCTTTAAATGGGCCTTGCGTAGAGTCTGACTTTGTGTAAAGTTCTCAACTTCTTTGATTTGGTCTATTTATTTTATGCTTCTACACTGGTCTCTCTGCCTCTGAGCCTGGGCCTGCATATACTGCTGAGGCCTCTCCTGCTGGAATACATGGGACTGTGTCGATGAAGGCCTTTGAGCTTGCTTCCGCTGAACTGGTGTAGGTACCTCGAAGTGGGTAACTATAGGCTGGAATGATGAGGATCCAGCTGAACTCCTCCGGGGACAATTCCTTATCATGTGGTTTGGTGATCCGCATGACAAATATAGAAAGTTGGCCCTTCGACAAGTAAGATGAGTGTGCCCTCGCCTTCCACAGAAGGACCATACGACTGGTAACTCCTGGTGCTGGTGTGGATGTTTGTATGCTGGTACTGGTGAGGGATGTCAAGGTGGAAAGCCTGACACGGATGCATGGTACCTTTTACGACCCTCAATTCTGGATGTAGGCCTCCTGGCTATATGCTCGTGCTCTCGTACTGCCTCTACAGTAGGTCGGGCTCGATATGCTGACTGACTAGATGACTAGTACTGCCTGGCTCCAATCTGTACTCTTTCTGGCTGCAGGTCCTCGGCTTGAAATATCTCTGGTATTCCTTGCCCACTACGATCTATCAACATCTGAATACTCTGCTGGAGAACGAGATCTCATTATTGCTGTGACTCCATCATATCCTTCATGATCCCTAGGAATGCATGCATATCGGGAAGATCTGATACTACCTCTGCTCGGACTGTTGGTTGTACTGGTGATACAGGATGCCCTGACTCTGGCGATGCCTCCATCATGTCCTTCAACAATAGGCTCGGCCTCCTCGGCTGTCAAAGCGAACGCCCTGCCCTGAGCACCCCTCTGTTGTTGGTGCTGAGCAAACTGATGCTGCTGAGTTTGGAGTGGAGGTCCCCTCGGCTATACCACAGGTGGCCTAGTCGGTGTGTTGGCCCATTGGTCACGGTCGAACCGATTTTGATAATCGTCTAAACTCGGACTCGATATAAGGGCTACTCGAGCAGGCTACGACAACCAGTGCTGCTACCGTTCAAATTGCCTCAATTATTACGATTGTATTTATTTTTCATTTTTAAATGTATTTTACACAATTTTGTTGAGTTTAGGAAAAATGTAAATTGCGTCGTATTGCCAAATAGGATTAACCTAAAATATTTATCAAATTACCCAGTTTTGTTTACAAATAAACTTGTTTTTAACAGCCCAAAAACTATATTTAAAAAACAGCCCAGAAAGTCCAAAATCTATTCAAAACTGGTTTCTAACCCAAGAACAGAACACCAGAGTATGGATAGAGTTCGGCCCAAACTCGGGTACTTGAAATAGTAAACCCTATAAACTTGTTCTTCCTGTAGACTTGACTGCAACAATCAAATTTTCGAACGTTTGGCATCCAAATTCGGCCAGAACTCGATTTTAAGAAATCCTATAAATAGAGAAGAGTTTTTCCGTTTCAATTCACCCATTCACTTTCTATCTTCTCTTCTGTAAGCGTCATCATCTATTCAAAGCTCTCATTTTCAAATCCTAAGCCTGTTTTACAACCTCTAGTCTACTTGCCAGTACGGTACGGTCTAGAAGTTTCAGAGAATTATAATCAGAGGCTTAATCAAAAAGTTCACACTTCACAATTGAAGTCGGTCCAGCACTTCGGACTAAAGCTCGGTATTGTAAGAAGCCGACAAGCACTTCGAATAAAAGCTTGTGTTTCCAATAGTGGATTTCAACTCGAATCAAGAGTCCTCTGTCCTGAATTAGTCCTCACAAGTGGGAGACCAGGATATATCGATGTATTTGTGTTTGCTCTTTGTCTCTCTTATTTACTGCTTTTATATAACTGTGATATAGCCACTGCGACATGATAGTAATATAATAGTAATTTTGTTTTAATTGCTAATATTTTTCTGTATACTCTATTCGCCCCTTCTAGAGCGTATATTGCTTAGCATATCGGTCCTACAATTGGTATCAGAGCGTGGTTAATTGATAAGTATATATTTACAGGTTAACTACTTTTTGTCATCTATTTGTATATACTCTTTAGAGACACTATCACAAGGCTAATGCACGTGAAGGGCAATCCAATAGACCTCCATTGCTTGATGGAACCAACTACACATACTGGAAAATACGAATGAACTTCTACTTAAAGTCATTAGATTTTGACCTTTGATCAATTGTTATTGATGGCTACAAAAAGTCGACACGTATAGTTGTTGATAATGCACTTATTGATAAACCACATGACAAGTACATTGATAATGAAAAGAAACAAGCTAGTCTTGACGCTTGTGCTATTAACGTGTTGTTTTGTGCAGTAGACAGAATTGAATTAACAGGGTGTCTACTTGCACAACATCTTACGAAGTATGGAAGCTTGTAGAGCAGACTTATGAAGGAACGACTCAAGTCAAAGAATTAAAGATTAGTAGATTGACTCAGGAATACGAGGCGTTCAAGATAAAACCAAATAAGATGATTACCCAGATGTCCACCCATTTCCCTGACATCGTAAATCCTTTGTCTTCCATCGGCAAAGAGTACAACAATCACGAAAAGATTCACAAAGTACTGCGAGGTCTCACAAAGAACTAGAACCCCAAGGCTACAGCAATCATTAAAGGAAACGACCTCACAACAATGTCGCTTGAAACACTCATGGGGAAGCTGATGACTCACGAGCTGGACTTGCAAGATTTTAAAGAATCAGTACCCAAGGAGAAATCAATTGCTTTCAAGGCACAACACAAGAGAATAGTTGAAGAGGAGTCTGAAGACGGTGACTCAGATAGTGAAGAGCAAGCTCTCTTGGTAAGAAATTCCAAAAAGTTCCTGAAGTTCAATCGTCAAAGCAAGGACCTCCACAATAACAATGACGACGAAAAGCAAATATACTATGGATGCAAAAAGAAAGGACACATCAAGAAAGACTGTCCGTCAACATCATCGACCAAGAAGGGTAACAAATATGAAAAGAGTTACACAAAGAAATTGACGTCCAGAAAGTATGCAAATACGAGCATATGGCACGAAAGTGAATCCAGCGACTCAGAAGACGACAGTTCACAAGACGCTACAAATATGTGCCTAATGGCGTTCGATTAGGTAACTACTAATCACCTATATGATAATTTTACTTTGATGAGCTAGGTGATGCCTTTAGTGACCTGAATCATCACGCACTCTTGAGGAAAAAGACAAGACCATAGCTCAACTGCAAGAAGATTATCAAATCGAGAAGAAGAAGAGTATCAATACGCTGATTAGGAATGATGCCTAACAGGTTATTATAATAGATTATTTAACACTTCCAAAAAGTTGGAAATTAGGCTAGGAAAATAGTCGATATCGACTGCTTCCTCTCCTAACACGTGTCACTTACCCAAAATGAATATTGTTCAACAAAAGTCTATCAAATCCAAAAGGTGTGTCACTCCGAGACATGGTTCTTCAAAACATGTTTTTTATTATAAGTATCCTCTAAAAGCCCCTTGGACTACTAAACAATTACACAAGACTAACACTTTACCTAACACTCATGCACATACTAGATGTCACTATTGTGGTTGTTGGCCCATTGGTTAATGATCACACCTGATTTTGATAATCAACGTCAAGTTTGGTCGATATGGAAAATATACAAACTGTTACAGGTTTGCAGGTTTCAAATAAGAAGAATGCCCATTGCATCTACATCCTACTACTTCAAAGTTCAGACATTGCATCGTCATCAAGAATCAATCACAATGGAATCAAAGATCAAGATTTTTATATTTTCTTCTATATTTTTCAAATTTATTGAGTCTAGAAAATATGTTGTGAGATTGATTAGGATTGATACTGGCTTAGGTTTTTCATCAGTCCACATATCCAAATAAGCCTACCTATCTAATATTAAAAGTCTACAATTCCAAAAAGCCCAAAACCTATGCAGATTCCATTCTCACTATTATGACCCTGACATAACTCTGACCGAGTTCGAACCTAGTTCGGTCTGGGTAATTCAAATTTTAGTTCCACCAAATCTACATATAACGTTCGTTAACGAGATTCATGCATCCGAACTCTGCCAGAACTCTAACCGAGTTCGGTTAGCAAAAACACTATAAATAGAGAAGGACTTTCACCATTTCAAATCACTCATCAACTCATTCATTCTCTTCTCTATCTCTTTAAGTATTTTCAAATATCTAAAGCTTTCAAATAAAGCCTATACCACTCTTAGCCAAAGCCAGTACAGTTTTGTTCAATCTAGAACTTTGGTACTAAAGAGTTGTATCAAAGGCGTCTTCCAAAAAACATTCCACACTACAAGAAAAAAGGTTTTTTTTGACGAATTTTCCCCGTCAAGAAAGTGGTATCTTGACGGTTGCAAATCCGTCAAGTAGGCCGGAGTCAAGAAAAGTCCCCCTTTTCTTGACGGTCGCTACAAGACTTTTCTTGACGGTTCTTGACTGTCATATGAAATAGTTTTTTTTTGACTATTTTTAGCCGTCAAGATAACAGTTTGGAGAAACTGTCAATGTAGGTGAAAAATTTTCTTGACTCCGACCTAGATGACGGCTATTAGCTGTCAAGAAATTGTCAATGAAAAGAGCAGTTGCAGTAAGATTGAGTTAGTTGTTGACGTTTTATAACCATCAAGAGAAGTAAATTTTGTTTAGCCAAACTTTTATTTGTAATATATAAAGAATCAAACACACACATAATATCAATAATCCAGAAGATACACATACATCAATAACTATAAAACCCAAATTTTATATTAATAAACTGTATATTGTTCATACACCACAAACTTCCAACACATTCAACACACGTCCAACCACAAACATATCCAACCAAAGTATATACTTTCCATACATCTTAAACATCCAAAACTGATAATTATACAAATAAAACCAAAATAGGTGCAAACCCGGCCGGAGCACATCCCTTCCATATCCACAGCAGGGGGGGGAGGGGAGGGGGGGGGCGGGGGGTCGCTCGCCGGCGACGAGGGGCAGGGGGGTCGGGGCCGGCGAGGGAGCCGGGGGTCGGGGCCGACGAGGGAGCGGGGGGGTCGGGGCCGGCGAAGGAGGAGGGGGGGTCGAGGCCGGCGAGGGAGGGGCAGGGGGGTCGGGGCCGACGAGGGAGCGGGGGGTCGGGGCCGGCGAGGGAGCCGGGGGTCGGGGCCGACGAGGGAGCGGGGGGGTCGGGGCCTGCGAAGGAGGAGGAGGAGGGGGTCGAGGCCGGCGAGGGAGGAGGAGGGGGGGTGGGTCGGGGGAGCGCTCGCCGGCGAGGAGGGTGGGGCTGGGGGCTCGCCGGCGAGGGGGGGGGATCGGGGGGTCAGGGGGGCTGGGGGATCGCCGGCGGGGGGTGGTCGGAGGGGCTGGGGGATCGTCGGCGATGGGGGGGGTGGGGTTGGGGGCTCGCCGGCGCCGGCGCCGCCGGAGGCGGGGAGGGATATTTTTGGTATAAATTTTTTGAAATTTAGCTGGAGGGACCTAATCGAGCGGATATATAATCTAAGGAGGGGTAAACTGACAAAAAATTCTAAAAGGTCTTTTAGTGCAAAAGTCACATATTTAACGAGGAGTTTTTTGCACTTTACCCTTCTAGAAAAACAAAAGGTAGAATTGTAGACAAGAGAGGTCATTTCAATTGTTGCCTACCATTCAAAATAAGCAAGGAACTCATTACTCATCCCTTATATAATGTAACAAAAAAAGGAAAGTTTCCCATTCTATTTTAATAAAGTAAAATGCTCCTTGTATGATATGTGGCTGTGTGTTAACTAGAGTTCCTGAAAATATCTGGGAGCATATATATGAATAACACAATTGATTTAAAGAGAACATGTAAAAAATGAGATATTACAAATATATCCAGCAAAAAAGCAAGAATAAAAATTATGAATGTTAGCAGGGAAAAAAATCACAAATTTAAAACCTAAAGCATACAGAAGAACAATTGAACCTCTATACACTTAGACTAAGAGACACAAGTTGCAAAATGAACTGCAAAAGGTATTTAGTATGATCACTTTCATAATCACTCTTCCTGCCCATGTGCTTCAAGATGTGTAGAGCATAGTAAACCAGTTGTGGAGCATTCATTTGGATAGCCAAACATATAATTCGTTGGCATCTATAGGCATTCTCTGGAATACCTAGACTCTATGGTAAAACACCATAAGAATAGCCTCCACCAACCCCCTCTCTCATTTCTACATGAAACAATTTCATTTTCCTTTCCACACTTTCCACCAAAACAAACAAAGACTTTGAAAATTAGCAGGGAGTTAAGTGTACTTCATTTCTGCTAGACTTAGACTTATGTATGCTAGTGATGCAATAATAAATGTAATATTATCTCAAAAAATACAAAATGTAAAAAATGATTATATCCTTGAACAACTGCATACCTTGATAGCTGCAATAGGTTTAGACAAGAGATACCTCCAAACAAGCCCACTAAGAGACATGAGTTTATTAAGTAAAATGAAACAAAAGTTATCTATGCCTAAAAGAAACTTAAAAAACAAAATGACCTATTTCATGAAGGAGGCACAGAACAAATTATTACAGCTCCTGCAAGTAGTGGATGCAAATCATCTTTCCCTGGAATCAAAAGAGACAATAATTATCAAATTTAAAACCACCACCAAAACATCATCTCAAATCGACGGTGCCACACATGAATCTTTTTCTTCCTTTCAGATCAGAACAATAATCATTTTTTTCAGAGCAATGGTGTTAATATTTAAATTAACTTTAATAAACAATGAAATGAAACTAGAGAGAAGAGAAACTTGAGTTCAGCATTTTCTGAAATAAAGAAGCCTTGCATAATTGATATCAGAAACAAAACAAATTAAAAATAAGTGAACATAATAAGATTAGGTTGTTTAAGATTCTAGACTAAGTGGTACTTCTCAAGTTTGGCTAATAAAATTGAAAGGCAGCTCAGACAAAGTAGTTGGAAACTTTAAAAGAGAAAGGAGAAACACATCAATGTTTTACCAACCTGATGAAGAGGAATAATGGGAAGAATAGTTGTTCTTCAAGTTTGAAATGTATGATTGCACAATGAGGCCTCCAAATGAATGTCCAATCAACACTGGTGGTAAGCTAATTTCTTTACAAATGAAATCCGCTATGTCACTCGTATGCGTCTACTGCAGCGAGTACACAAATTCTAATAAGATTGGCTCATAAAGTGTGATGCCAAAACACTACAGTTTCTGTCTGGCATTCCACCACCACCACCCCTAACCCCGGCCGCCGCACAATCCGTGTTATTCGAACAGGTTGGCGCCCGCCCGCCCACCCGCACATGTGGGTGCAGCACGAGGTGTGCCTTAGCTGTATGTCCTCAACCATTGTCAGCGATTCAGGCTCAAGTAGACTGTGGTGGGTGATTGAGAGCTCCATCCCTCACTATGTCCAGTTCCAGACAATTAAATACAGAACCTGTCTCAAGTCCTCTTTGTCTGTCATCCAAAAAAGAAAATGTCCTCTTTAATCCACTCTTTTATACTGATTTAACATTACACCAACACCCATACACCACAAAACTCTATGGAAGCATGGACGCTCCAAAAAAAAGACATGTTGAACACGGCACAGATACTCCAAAATACATCAGGACATACCCAGAGTCACACATATACGTGTTGCATATCAAATATACATGATCACTTTACTATCATAAACTTATATTGGTTTTTGCATAGTGAGCATTTTCACACTTAATTAACACCAAGCTCTGGCATGATTGATTAAAGAACTTCATCTTCTTGTATATATTATGAATTTCAAACAGTACACAAAAGTTTCCCATCTACATATGCAGCAATGTAAAGTCAATAGGCATACCACTCAGATAGAAATTAAAACAAAAAAAACATACCAGGAAGAAGCCTTTAACTAACACTCCCTCCTCATAGAAACCATTTTACGAGTCAATTCATGTAGGATCTGCACCGAGTATAAATTAATATGGGTTTGTAGATTAAATAAACCTCCTCTGACCATTTCAAAGTATATGGCAAGGATATGGCATGAGCTAATCCTAAGAAGGGTCTTAAACTTATAAAGGGGAAGAAAAAATGTTAGATGTCTATCCTAACATGGAATGTCGGGGGGTCAATTCAGGTGAAGCATGGACTTGAGCAGTTTTTTTCCCCCAAAAGGAAAAGTCTCATAAAATGGTTAAATAATATGAAGAATCACTTAGAGATACAACTTGGCCAAGAAAGACTATATTGATAATCTCATGAATATAACATGCGAGAGACCGGAAAAGAGGCTCCATGGGTCAATGCTAAATTCACTCAAGCCATTTGACCAAGACATGTTGGGTTTCTCACAATAGCTTACCCAGGCACATCATATTTCATTGTATATATGAATTGATTCCCAATTGCCTAAAATTCGCTTCTAATCACTATCTTCAATTGAAGAACTCGAAATCCTTGTGAAATTGAAGATTACAAACAATGTTAACCTCTTATGCATGGTCTACCTAGCTAATTATTTGTGTAAATGCAAGACATGAGATTCTCTGCTCACATAGAGGAAGAAAAAGACAATAGCTAGCTTGAGATAAGCTGAAGCAAGAACTGATACCAAATTTTCAACCAAACCAGACTTTGCAAGTACTCTTCTATCAATATAATCATTATTGTTATATTTTTCTATATGATAGAACTCTTATGTATACCAGTTTGTTCTGTTTATGAAGATACTTTCATATATACCATACTATTATTTAAACAAAGATATGTTTGTTACTCTTTGATTTGTAGAAAACATATATTGTTTGGAGAAAACCAGCAGTACACACTCGTATTCTAAGTACTTAATCTTTATCTAAAGCTCAAAGATTTGACTAAATTAATCTAATATACCTAAATCCTAGCAAGCTAGTCCTAAAACATACTAAGAATTGGTAAGTGTAAGGCCTGGTTCGCGGAAAGTAAAGGAAATGAAATCAATTCCTTGATGTTTTATTTACTTTGGGAAATTACAATTTCCATCAATTTTTCTTTCCGGTGTTTGGAAATGCCAAAAAAATTGGAAGGGAAAGTGAATCCTTGCTTGGATGGATGGAACCAATTTTTCTTCCTAAATTTTCTTTTCATTCGAAATCACTATCCTTTCCTCCTCAATTCATTGTCACCCAAACATATGAAAGTAATGACTTTTGTTTCCTAACTCCATGATTCCGCGAACCAAACGAGGCCTAACTCTAGACTCGGACTTGATGAGAATTTGGGTCATGTAAAACTAGGATATTGGTCCTTATTGCCAACAACAATCAATAAATAATCTGAATAGTAAATTAAGACTTCATGCAAGACTATTATCAAATAGTGTTAAAATACATAGGCTATTGCTAGCAGTACATTAATTAACATACGTAGCAAAGCATATATCCTAATTAAGAAGAAGAAGCAAACAACAACATGATCGATCATTAGAGGATATATATATTATATATAGGGAATGAGCTAGAGAGACTTACATAGTTGATTTTGTTACAGAAGTAGTAGTAGTAGTACTTTATAATAAAGATGAGGATGATGACACCAAAGCTAGATAGTTAGCAAGCTAGGTAGCTAAAACCCAAGGACTGAACACCACCTCGTGCGGCAGCTGATATGAGGCACGATCCGAGTCTTCTTGTTGTCACAAGCATCATTCCCAGTAAGCTCCAATACCTAAATTATGAGGACTTCAGTTGAAATTTCCCGACTCAAAGAAGGAAAGAAAAAAAAAATCCATACTTGAGCCAAAAAAACCAAAATTTGGGCGATGCCCAGATGAACAAATTTTCCAATTGAGAACCTAATAGTTGGAAAAATACCAATTTTAAACAAAAAAAAGGAAAAAAAAATACTAGCAACGAATATTCTGTTCAACAAATTCAAAAGAATAAAATCACAAAACTCATTATTCAGTTCCCATTGCAAATACCACTAGTTATATTAACCTAGAAGAAGAAACCAGGGGCAGTTTCAAACATCTGCCAAATAAATTCCCAAATTTCACAACTCACCCCAAATTCGTTCCCAAAATACCCAACTTTATAAAACTATCTGCAAGGAATGAAGCATAACCAATTCTTAACTATCCCCAAATATATTCCCTAATAACCACTGATTTCGCAAATTCCTTCCCAAAATACCCAATTTTAAGGCAACTAAAAAGAGATGAATACTCCACAGGGATCTATATACCTCTGCGACGAGACACTCGAGCACAGCGGCCAAGTAGACCGGAGCTCCGACCCCGACTCGCTTGGCATACTTCCCGGCCTTGAGGAACCTTGTGATCCTTCCCACCGGGAACTGGAGCCCAGCCTTGCTTCTCTTCGATGTCGCCTTCTTCGCCGCCGCAGACCCGATCGCCTTCCCTCTTCCCTCCATGACAATTCACAACAATTTATGAGGAAAAAAAATTAAAATTGCAACCCGATGGCAGCAGTAACCAGATCATGGTCGAAGACGCCATTGTCGACAAAACACTTGACTCCGATGGATTAGGGTTAGGGTTTGGAGATTTGATGAATTTGTTTTGGGATTGAGAAAGGATGAATATGAAAGCGAAAGGAGGAGGAAGAGGAAGAATAGGAGAAGGGAGACGGTGAGGATAAAGAGGGATTTGTTGGATTGGGCACTCTCCTTCTCCATCGGTAACAGCTCGTAGACGACACAGAGGAAGAAATAGAGAGAAAGGAAAATGATCGAGAAATAAATAAAATGATATTGAAGGACAACTGTCAATATAGGTCTACAATAAAAAAAAAATTAAAAATTTTACCTAAATGGCAACTAAAAAAAATAGCGGCAATTTTTTTCACATATATTAGTTGACAGTTATTATTGAACCATCACTAAATAAAAGGCTGTTTCTTGACGGATTTTCTAAAACTGTCAACTATTATGCAATAAAAATTTAAAATTGACATAAAACATGTCCTTTCTTGACGTAAGACTAAAGCCATCAAGGTAACCCATTTTTTTGACGGTTTTCTACGACCGTCAGAAATAAATCGTCAAGAAACGTCATTTTTCTTGTAGTACCAGTTTTCGAAATTACTTTGTGGAGTTGTTCATGCGCTCGTCACCAAGCATGGTGTTGTAGGAGACTACAAGCTCTCATTTAGCTTATGAATAGTGGATTAACATCGAGCAAGAGTACTTGAGACTGGAGTAGTCCTCTCAGAGGAAGACCAGTATACATCGTTGTATCACTGAGTTTGATTCTCTGTCCTCTTACTTTACTGCATTTATTTACAGTCTTATATCTGCCATATTATATAGCTGCTAAAAAATTTAAGTGGTAATTATTTTTGTTGTACATGCACACACTCTATTCACCACCACCCCCTCTAAAGATGCTCAACGGTCCTACAATTGGTATCAGAAAAGGTTATACATATACATAACCATCTAGAGTATATATATATATATATATATATATATATATATATATTCGAAGAAGGAGACTTGGTCGTGCATGTTTGGAAGAAGCTGGCAGCAGCCTTTTGCATCCGTGGTCATAGTAGGTCCTTGCTTGGCCTATTCAGATTGTGGTGGTCTCGTAAGAACAAATATCTCAAGGAGATTGTGGTAGGAGCAATGTGTTGGGTCTCTTGGAAAAATCGAAACAACTGGCGCTATGAATTGTAACACCCATATTCTGAATACGTATTTTGTCAAGCTTGCATGTATTTCAGACCTGTATTTATTTTCTCGGATTTTGGCATGTACTTGTAATTGGCTTGACTTGCAGATTTTGGTTCTCGTAATTGGGTTTTACCTGGCTTGGTTTATTTTGTGGAGGAGAATTGGTTTGATTTGGTTTGGTTTGGTTTAACATGCATTGGAACACCTTAGCCTATGTTCAACCCACATTCCACCACAACCCACCCTCTTTATTATCCCCACCTAACACTCTCTCTCCTCATTACTTCCCTCCATTAATTTCTTCTTCTTCTTCTTCCTTCCTCTACACAACACTCCACCCATAGGCAAGTGCACCTTGCCACCACATGAGAACCATATGTTATTTGTCAATTAGCTAGATTAGGCCATGGAGATCAACATTAGAACTTGACATTTTGTAATTTGGAGTCTCCTTTATTCTAGATCTAAGTTTTCTCTATTTTCGGATTTACATGGTTTTGATCTATTTTGGTTGGATTTTTGTGGGTTTTGATGCTTCCATGTGGAAGAGAATTCAATTTTACTCAAGTTAGACCTTTGAAAATCTAGATTTGGTTTTGATTTGACCAAGATATGAAGATTTGAACTTTGGTGTTCTTGAAGAGTTCCTCTCGGCCTGGAGAAGAAGACTGCAGCCTGCGCTCTTTAGCGCAGTGCTGGACTGCGCATCCCCTCTCGGCCTGCGCTCTTTAGCGCAGCGCCGACCGCGCTGCTTGCCTCTTGGCAAACTACGCTCAGCCCCCTGCGCAGCTCACCCCTGCGCAGTTGGCTCCCCGCGCAATCTAACCCCTGCGCAGTCTGCTCATGCGCAATCTAACCCCTGCGCAGTTGGCTCCCCGCGCAATCTAACCCTGCGCGCTTGGACCCTGCGCACTTCATCCCTGCGTAGTTCAACCCTGCGCCATCTATTTCCTGCGCCAACCACCCCTGCGCCAACCAACTCAGCGCAAGCCGACTTCTGCGCAGCTCACTCCTGCGCAGTTGGACCCTGGCGCACTTGACTCCTGCGCAACCCGACCCCAGGGACCCTTACGCAATCTGTCCAATCATGAAGAATTGGTTTTATTTTTCCTTAAGCTTGGCTCTTCTATAGCCCTGTATATTGATATTTTATTAGATATTTTACGCCCATTTTATATCCTTACGCCTTTTGTCATGAACTTGATTTTACTTAATATGTTTGGAATGACTATTGTACATGGCATGGTATGACAAGGAACTAGCATAACACAACAGTGACCCGTAGTGGTGCACTCCTGACATGACCAACCTGACATGATAGTGGCCCGTCGTGGCGCACTCCTGACAAGTACCCTGACATGATTTATCTTGATGCTGTTGCGACGGCTATGACTCGTATAATCAACTTGACACCATGGGTGTTCCTGCTTACTTGCTTGTGCAATCCACTTGTCTTGTCTTACATCATGTCTAGGACGTGACTCCCTGGTTCCCACGGTCATGGATTCATACTGAATATGGATTAGGCTAATGACTAGATCAAACTATAGTTCATGGAGAATTTCCAGTCACAGGCAATCTCGTTATCTGGGCGCTCTTAATTGGACTTGTAGCTTGCCGACGAGTAGAGCACATTTCTAGCGCACTGTCATGTGTTGCACCCTCTCAGTCACCTAAGGGTATATCGTCTCCGGGGCGATATACCCAACCATACTCTCAACCCGCGGAAGGATAACTGGATGGTCTGCAGGGCTTGGGACTGGAAAATTCTCATTGCATCTTGTTAGTAATTAAGGCTTGTGGTAACCCTAGTTAGTTAAGTAGTAAGCCGTAGTAATTGTTTGGCCGCTTGTGAATGGATGGAGTCCAGCCTTGTCTAAGTCTTGTCTAGTACCAGTACCTGACTACTCTTGAACTTGACTGTTTTACTTATTATTAAACAATAAATGGGTGGAGACAGAGTGCTATTCAGGCGAAGGGTTACAACCTCGGTCCTTATCTGGTTTAAGGGTTGTAACCTGGCTCCCGGAATGGTCCCACGTCACTAGTTGTTTATTGTCCTGTTGCACTCTTTATTACTTGTACCTTCTTTCATTTCTTTTCTTATGTTCTGATATGATGGATTTTGTTCTTATTTCGTGGCCTCCTTTGTGGCACTTGCTCTTTCTGGGGTTTGACCCAGCTGGTTTTGTGTGGCCAGATTTCGGAGCAGCTCCCGAGGATCTTTCGAACCTCCAGCCCGATGGTGGCGACTAGAAGGAACCCGGGCTACGAGTGGGTTTTCTATTTTGTTTCGCTCACTCTATTGTAAAGTTATTCTTTTGAGGCGTTTAGCCGACGAGCACCTGTTAGCTCGATGCACTTTACTTACTGTCTGCCTACGGGCTGTAAACATGATTGACAAATCCTAGGGTTGATCATGTATGACTTAACTCTTGCTAGTCCTAGCATTTTGTACGACTAGCTTCATGATCAGCTGATATGTAATATTTGTGACGCCTTTTATTGTATATTTGGTGGTCAAACATCTTGTGATCATAATACTTGCTTGAGATTGAGACAATAGGCTTGACATAAGAGACCGTTGGCTTGTAGTAAACCCTCATATCTAGACAGCCGTTACCGTGTAGTTGAGATGTATTCTATTTCAATATACGTAGCTGGCTATGTACGCCCCCGCTCTCCAGTATTCTGGTTCTGGGGCGTGACATGGTTTAAGTGGCGGCCCATGCAGGTCTTGTCAATCAAGAAATGTGAGGGTTTACCGAATAGATGTCTCAATCAGTATTCGCCCTTGATCTCCGCCCGTATTTTCAAATCCCTGGAATTCTTGCCCTGATTACATGCTTGTATCGTTGATCTGTC
Source organism: Iris pallida (assembly GCA_029216955.1). NCBI lineage: Eukaryota > Viridiplantae > Streptophyta > Magnoliopsida > Asparagales > Iridaceae > Iris > Iris pallida. Next base: position 7,174,332 of record JANAVB010028395.1, read on the forward strand.
CTGGTCCTTCCTTATTGTTTCCCTGTGTCGTCTTCTTCAGCGGTACTATACCTGACCCTGCCGATCAGCAAGGAGGAGAACCTCTGGTAGACTAACAACAACCTGGAGATCAAGCCCAGCATTCCGGAGTCGCCTCCAGAGTGATACCTACTGGAGGAGAACCCCCAGTTCGGCCCGTCCAGCCTGCGGAACTTGATGATGGCACCTTGGTAGGTCTCATCAGGACCTTGATAGCTTCTCAGGATCGTAGAGGAGACGCCTTGCACCAGACTGTGGCAGATGCTTTGACCAGAGGCGGTCATCCAGGGAACAGCACGGCCAACAGCTTCAAGCGCTTGAACCCTCCTTTCTTCGACTGCAGCGAGGATGCGATTGCCGCGGACGCTTGGCTTCAGGATACCGAGGTGATTCTGAAAGCAGCTAGGACACCTGAGAATGAGAAAGTGGCGGTGGTACGCCTGCAGTTGTTGGACTTAGCTCGCAATTGGTGGGCAGCGCAAGCCATGGGATTAGTGGCACCCATTGCTTGGGCAGTATTTAGAGAGAGATTCTAGACGAAGTATTTCGATGCCGTGGCTCGGTACGACCTGCAGACCAGATATACCAACTTGAAGCAAGGAGGCAGAACAGTCGACAGTTATGCATCTGAGTTTTCTAGACTCAGTAGGTTTGCCCCCACCTTGGTGGCGACCGAGTTTGATAGGGCCCAGCGATTCCAGCAGGGGCTACATTTGGAGATCTTGTTGGCGGTTGAGCAGTTCGAGCACCAGACGTTCGATGCAGTATTGAGGACAGCTAGGAGGCAAGTGTACACCTCCCAACGGATCGTGGATAGGACCGGAGGCAGGAAGCGGTCCCACAGTCAGATGCACCAATCATCAGCTCCAGCCCCGGCAGCTAGGGGATTGACCATTGGAACTCCGAGGCGGGCGGCATCAGTAACGTCGATTCAGCATTCGACCCCGATGTACCCGCAGCAGCAGAAGCAGACTTCCGCAATGGGATGTTCACATTGCGGGAAGCCGGGCCATGTGGTGGCAGATTGTCGTAGGGCGCAAGGATTGTGCCTAGCTTGTGGAGCGGCAGATCACAAGATAGGAGCCTGTCCGAATAGGGGTAGTTCTTCCTCTTCCAACCTAACCAGTCCATCGGTTAGGGGACCAGCACCCATACAGCAGCAGCAGTACCCAAGGCCATTGTTGTCTCAGGCCCAGGCATTCCAGCAGCAGTGTGCCCAGGCTCCAGTGCAGAGCAGGCAGAGAGGTTTCCAGCAGAGGGGACCCGCAGCTAGAGGTCAGGCCATGATGATGGCTATGGAAGAAGAAGTTGCACCAGGTGAGGTAGTGGCAGGTACTATTCTCGTCAACTCCTTTCCAGCTTCAGTATTATTTGATTCTGGTGCATCGTATTCATTCATGTCTGCACGATTCGCGACACGGATAGGATTGGAGCCCGAGTCATTATCAGTGAGGCTCAATATACTTACTGGTAATGGTCTTGTGGGAGTAGATCGAGTGTTTTCCTCGTGTCGGATCGTAGTTAGCGGTAGAGAGTTTCCCGCTAGATTTATAGAATTCCCTATGGCAGACTATGATGTAGTCTTAGGCATGGATTGGTTGAGGAACCAGTATGCTAGGATAGACTGCCATGTGGGCAGAGTTGTTTTCAGCATTCCAGGCGAGCCAGAGTTCTCATTTTCCAGAGGAGCAGTGGAGCCATCTTCCCCAGTGTTGCGGATGGCAGTAGCAGCAGTGCAGTTACCCAGGATAGTTGAAGAGTTTCCAGATGTCTTCCCAGAAGAACTTCCAGGAATGCCGCCAGAGCGGGAGATCGAGTTCACTATAGACTTGATCCCCGGGACAGCACCAGTATCAGAGCGAGTCTACATAATGGCGCCTTCAGAGTTGGAGATTTTGTACAAGATGATTGAAGAACTCAGGACCAAGGGATTCATTCGTGCAAGTGGATCGCCTTGGGGAGCCCCGATGCTTCTTTTGAAAAAAAAGGATGGTACGTCCAGATTATGTGTAGATTATCGTACCTTGAACTCAGTGACAATCAAGAACAGATACCCTCTTCCGAGGATAGATGACTTGTTTGATCAACTTAAAGGGGCTTCGGTGTTCTCGAAGATAGACTTGCGGTCAGGATACCACCAGATCAGAGTCAGAGAGCAGGACATCCCGAAGACAGCGTTTAAATCGAGGTATGGACATTGGGAGTTCCTTGTTATGCCCTTTGGAGAAACCAATGCGCCAGCAGTATTCATGGACCTCATGAATCGTATTTTTATGCCTTACCTGGATCAGTTCGTGATCGTGTTCCTAGATGATATCTTGGTCTACAGCAAGAGTGAAGCAGAGCATGAGCAGCATCTCAAAATCGTCTTTCAGACGCTTAGGGAGCACCAGTTGTACGCCAAGTTCAGTAAATGCGAGTTCTGGCTCGATCGTATTTCGTACTTGGGTCACAACATTACTCGAGGAGGAGTGGAAGTGGATCCCCAGAAGATTGTGGCTATCGAAACTTGGCCAGCACCTAGTTCAGTGGCAGAGGTTCGCAGCTTCCTTGGATTGGCCGGCTACTACCGGCGATTCGTTTCAGATTTTGTAAGTATTTCAGCGCCGATGATCCAGTTGACTCGTAAGGATGTGTCGTTTGTTTGGACAGCAGAGTGTCAGGAATCATTTGAGAAGTTGAAGCGAGGATTGATAACGGCTCCCATTCTCACACTTCCAGATGGGACCGGGGGATTCACAGTTTATTGCGACGCTTCAGGCAGAGGATTGGGGTGTGTCTTGATGCAGCATGGGAAGGTAATATCTTATGCATCACGCCAACTTCGTGATCATGAGAAGAATTACCCGACCCACGACTTGGAACTGGCAGCAGTAGTGTTTGCACTTAAGTTGTGGAGACACTACTTGTACGGAGATAGAGTGGAGATATTTACTGATCACAAGAGCCTGAAGTATGTTTTCACCCAGAAGGACCTTAATATGCGGCAGAGAAGATGGCTCGAGCTACTGGTGGACTACGATGTGGATTTGCAGTATCACCCAGGGAAGGCCAACGTTGTAGCAGATGCGTTGATCCGGAGAGCCGGAGTTTATTTTCTAAAGGCGCAACCAGAGTTATTGGTAGATTTTCAGAAGATGGAAATTGAAGTGGTTCTTCCTACCAATGTGACATTGATGGCCAGTCTACAGGTTCAGTCCAGCATAGTTGAGAGGATCCGAGTGGCACAGTCTACAGATTCCAAGCTTCAGCGGCTAGAGCAGAGTGTGAGGTAGGAAGAAGGCCAAAGTTGTGCATTCATGAAGATGGTACACTTCGATACGGCTCTCGTCTTTGTGTACCCAGTGGAGATATCAGACAGGAAGTCATGGCAGAAGTTCACAGTTCGCAGTATTATATTCATCCCGGTGGCACGAAGATGTACCGTGATATCCGTCAGCACTTCTGGTGGAATGGCATGAAGAGGGAGATAGCCCGGTTTGTCTCTCGGTGTTTGGTTTGCCAGCATGTTAAAGCTGAACATCAGAGGCCCGCTGGACTTCTTCAGCCCTTGCCGATTCCAGAATGGAAGGTGGAGCATGTGACCATGGATTTTGTGACTGGATTGCCCAGATCCCCAGCTGGTCGAGATGCTATTTGGGTTATAGTTGACAGGCTCACGAAGGTGGCTCACTTTCTTTCCTTCAGAGTTGGTCAGTCTACGGCTCAGTTGGCAGAGATGTACCTCAGGCAGATTGTCAGGCTTCACTGTGTGCCCGTCAGTATCACCTCGGACCGAGATTCAAGGTTTACATCGCACTTTTGGCGTAGCTTACAAGAGAGTTTGGGAACTCGTCTCCAGTTTAGCTCAGCATATCATCCGCAAATAGATGGCTAGTCAGAGCGCACAATCCAGACTCTTGAAGACATGCTGAGATCTTGTACGTTCGACTTCGGTGGTTCGTGGGAAGATCACCTGCATCTTGTGGAATTCTCGTACAACAATAGTTTCCAGTCCAGTATCCAGATGGCACCGTTCGAGGCTCTGTATGGTAGGAAGTGCAGATCCCCGCTAGCATGGGATGATGTCGGAGAGAGACAGATGCTTGGTCCTGAGATGATTGCCCAGACAGTTGAAGTGGTCAGAAGGATCAGAGATCGTCTTTGAGTTGCCCAAGATCGCCAGCGGCATTGGGCCGATGCTCATCGACGTCCCTTGGAGTTTGCTATCGGCGACCATGTATTCCTTAGGATCTCGTCTAACCGCGGCGTCATTCGCTTTGGCGTACGGGGAAAGCTTAGTCCTAGGTATATAGGACCGTTCGATATCCTAGAGCGAGTAGGAGATGTATCCTATCGTCTTGCTCTTTCGCCGTCGCTAAGTGAGGTACATGATGTATTCCATGTGTCCCAATTACGACGGTACGTCCCGGACCTGAGCCATATCCTGGATCATTCGGAACTGGTTGTTGGTACCAACCTTTCGTATGAGGAGAGGCCCGTGTCTATATTGGACCGGAGAGAGAAGATACTCAAGAACAAGACTATTAGTTTAGTCTGTGTTGCTTGGGGTCATCACTCTCTAGGTGAGTCAACGTGGGAGCGTGAGGACGACATCTGATCGCGATATCACTACCTGTTTGACTCGTAAGGTATAATGTCTTCCTTATGCCTTATGTTTTCCATCCCTTGCTTGCATGTATGATTGTCTAATTGCTTGCCTGGTTATAGCTTGTATGTGATTAATATAGCTTGTCCTTGTCTCTCTAGCCTCTTAATTAAATTCCGAGGACGGAATTCTTTTAAGGTGTGTAGAGTTGTAACACCCATATTCTGAATACATATTTTGTCAAGCTTGTATGTATTTTAGACCTGTATTTATTTTTTCAGATTTTGGCATGTACTTGTAATTGGCTTGACTTGCAGATTTTGGTTCTCGTAATTGGGTTTTACCTGGCTTGGTTTATTTTGTATAGGAGAATTGGTTTGATTTGGTTTGGTTTGGTTTAACATGCATTGGAACACCTTAGCCTATGTTCAACCCTCATTCCACCACAACCCACCCTCTTTATTATCCCCACCTAACACTCCCTCTCCTCATTACTTCCCTCCATTAATTTCTTCTTCTTCTTCTTCCTTCCTCTACACAACACTCCACCCATAGGCAAGTGCACCTTGCCACCACATGAGAACCATATGTTATTTGTCAATTAGCTAGATTAGGCCATGGAGATCAACATTAGAACTTGACATTTTGTGATTTGGAGTCTCCTTTATTCTAGATCTAAGTTTTCTCTATTTTTGGATTTACATGGTTTTGATCTATTTTGGTTGGATTTTTGTGGATTTTGATGCTTCCATATGGAAGAGAATTCAATTTTACTCAAGTTAGACCTTTGAAAATCTAGATTTGGTTTTGATTTGACCAAGATATGAAGATTTGAACTTTGGTGTTCTTGAAGAGTTCCTCTCGGCCTGGAGAAGAAGACTGCAGCCTGCGCTCTTTAGCGCAGTGCTGGACTGCGCATCCCCTCTCGGCCTGCACTCTTTAGCGCAGCGTCGACCGCGCTGCTTGCCTCTTGGCGAACTGCGCTCAGCCCCCTACGCAGCTCACCCCTGCGCAGTTGGCTCCCCGCGCAATCTAACCCCTGCGCAGTCTGCTCATGCGCAATCTAACCCCTGCGCAGTTGGCTCCCCGCGCAATCTAACCCTGCGCGCTTGGACCCTGCGTACTTCATCCCTGCGTAGTTCAACCCTGCGCCATCTATTTCCTGCGCCAACCACCCCTGCGCCAACCAACTCAGCGCAAGCCGACTTCTGTGCAGCTCACTCCTGCGCAGTTGGACCCTGGCGCACTTGACTCCTGCGCAACCCGACCCCAGGGACCCTTGCACAATCTGTCCAATCATGGAGAATTGGTTTTCTTTTTCCTTAAGCTTGGCTCTTCTATAGCCCTGTATATTGATATTTTATTAGATATTTTACGCCCATTTTATATCCTTACGCCTTTTGTCATGAACTTGATTTTACTTAATATGTTTGGAATGACTATTGTACATGGCATGGTATGACAAGGAACTAGCATAACACAACAGTGACCCGTAGTGGTGCACTCCTGACATGACCAACCTGACATGATAGTGGCCCGTCGTGGCGCACTCCTGACAAGTACCCTGACATGATTTATCTTGATGCTGTTGCGACGGCTAACTTGACTCGTATAATCAACTTGACATCGTGGGTGTTCCTGCTTACTTGCTTGTGCAATCCACTTGTCTTATCTTACATCATGTCTAGGACGTGACTCCCAGGTTCCCACGGTCATGGATTCATACTGAATATGGATTAGGCTAATGACTAGATCAAACTATAGTTCATGGAGAATTTCCAGTCACAGGCAATCTCGTTATCTGGGCGCTCTTAATTGGACTTGTAGCTTGCCGACGAGTAGAGCACATTTCTAGCGCACTGTCATGTGTTGCACCCTCTAAGTCACCTAAGGGTATATCGTCTCCGGGGCGATGTACCCAACCATACTCTCAACCCGCGGAAGGATAACTGGATGGTCTGCAGGGCTTGGGACTGGAAAATTCTCATTGCATCTTGTTAGTAATTAAGGCTTGTGGTAACCCTAGTTAGTTAAGTAGTAAGCCGTAGTAATTGTTTGGCCGCTTGTGAATGGATGGAGTCCAGCCTTGTCTAAGTCTTGTCTAGTACCAGTACCTGACTACTCTTGAACTTGACTGTTTTACTTATTATTAAACAATAAATGGGTGGAGACAGAGTGCTATTCAGGCGAAGGGTTACAACCTCGGTCCTTGTCTGGTTTAAGGGTTGTAACCTGGCTCCCGGAATGGTCCCACGTCACTAGTCGTTTATTGTCCTGTTGCACTCTTTATTACTTGTACCTTCTTCCATTTCTTTTCTTATGTTCTGATATGATGGATTTTGTTCTTATTTCGTGGCCTCCTTTGTAGCACTTGCTCTTTCTGGGGTTTGACCCAGCTGGTTTTGTGTGGCCAGATTTCGGAGCAGCTCCCGAGGATCTTCCGAACCTCCAGCCCGATGGTGGCGACTAGAAGGAACCCGGGCTACGAGTGGGTTTTCTATTTTGTTTCGCTCACTCTATTGTAAAGTTATTCTTTTGAGGCGTTTAGCCGACGAGCACCTGTTAGCTCGATGCACTTTACTTACTGTCTGCCTACGGGCTGTAAACATGATTGACAAATCCTAGGGTTGATCATGTATGACTTAACTCTTGCTAGTCCTAGCATTTTGTACAACTAGCTTCATGATCAGCTGATATGTAATATTTGGGACGCCTTTTATTGTATATTTGGTGGTCAAACATCTTGTGATCATAATACTTGCTTGAGATTGAGACAATAGGCTTGACATAAGAGACCGTTGGCTTGTAGTAAATCCTCATATCTAGACAGCCGTGACCGTGTAGTTGAGATGTATTCTATTTTAATATACGTAGCTGGCTATGTACGCCCCCGCTCTCCAGTATTCTGGTTCTGGGGCGTGACATGAATCATACTCGTATGACTAGGAGCAATTGCTATTTGATGTTAGGAAACAAATTCACAAAGCGTTGGCTCGTTATCGGCACTCTCCAGTCTTACCTCCATTGTTGCAGTAGCATGAGCTTTGTACTGTCTAGTGACTTGGCAGTTTCCACATATCAATAAAGTTTCGTGTTATATATATATATATATATATATATATATATATATATATATATATATATATATATGTATGTATATGGCAGTCGTTAAATCTATATTCAATGGTGAAGGGCAATCCACAAATAGACCCCCACTATTTGTCAAGCTCCGGTCCCAGAGGAGCGATCGACCTCGCTTGGACGTGATGTCGTACGAGCCTGAGTTGCGCTCGCAAAAGGCCAGTTTCTGAAATGGCCAATTTTAGCTAGGCCACATAGTCGCACAAAGAGTCCCTATTATGGCAGAAAGTAAATGAACACAAGTTGAAACAATTTCAAGCTTTTTACTGATATTCAAGAAGTATTACAAGCGGCGCTAGGTCGAGATTACAATTCGCTCAAGCTCTCTCTCCTGAAACATAAAATCCAGGCCAAGTGGCTTACAATATGGAATGATACATGGTGATGTTCTGATATATTATGCATGTATATGGTGTTTTAGCTCCTTTACAACTCTCCAAGGCTCCAGAGTTACCTCCACACCTTAGCACGTTCAAGGAAAGACTCCACACCTAACGAGGTTCTTCCATACCCTGCTAGCAGTCTATGTGGTTATCAGTACATTGCATGCACTAGTGGAGAGGTACTTAAATTGTCAAGATATGCTATACTCAAGGCCCCGAAGCCTTTTCATGTTTTCGTTGCTCGGCTCAGAACGACTATTTTGACAGTCTTTATGTCTCGTTTTAATGAATCATTGGTTGTTTTGTGCCTCAAGTTGGGGTACGATCTAACTGACAAGCATTTCATACATAACTGGGCGCATAAAAAAACTACTCGAAAAGTAAGCAGTGCCTTGGCACGAGCGTGGAGTGCTGTACGAGGGTTCAAGTAATTTCCAAGTTCAATTCCATGTTCTACGCAAGCGATACAAGATGAGATTATTCCCTTAGCTAGATGCGTTAAGTTCTTTTATTAGCATGCAGGGGGTCATCGCCTAGCGATCTAGCAATATTGTTTGTATTATTATGTGTTTAGGCTAAGTAAAGATAGATTCATCAGAGCCACCCACCTTAGCGATGATCGCATCGGCCGAGCGAGACTCCGAGCGCACCTTTGAAAGTCTAAGCCTGGATTCTTCTGAAAGAACAAGTCCAATGCCTTTGCCTTAAGCGAATTATTTCGTCGAGCAATGAGAGATTTGAGTCATTGCACTTACGTTGCTTGAATCGACATTTCGCTTGCTCAGAGCGGGTCGTTACAAAATACACCACTCAGAATAAGTCTCGTCCTCGACACTTCCTGAGTGCAGGTCACCATGTCGTTCCTTAATCTATATCATGTGCATGTCTAAGATAATTTCCATCGAACGACTCTATCATTTGATGGCATCAAACCATGCTTGAGTATCTTTCTAAGTTTCGTATCGCATGCATTTGGCCAATTTCATTGAATGACTCTACCACTCATTTGAGTTGACGGTACTTACTCAATTATTATGTTTCTATGACTTGGTCGCTATTGTGCCTTGTCACAGGACTATAACAATCGTACGAGGCACGTTATAATTTATTATACACGAGGTCTTAGGCTGAGGCTAACTCACTCTTTCACACGCATCTCAACATATCTACTTGCAGCTGCATTCGAGTTCATCATATCGCTGAGTTTGGATTATGCACATATTTAAGGCATCCCCCAAATATATATATTTCAACCAAGCTTAGCGATAGCGAAGTCGAACAAGCTACTCATGATAGTTTTGAATTGTTGATTATTTACCAACTCGACTAAAATCGAACTCCAGTTCCTTTCACTATCGTCCATCTCGATCTCAAGATGACACGATTCATTTCTCAAGTGTTCTCGTCTTATGAAATCAATATGATTTTTTTTCTTAGCGGCGTCGACCAAAATCTAAGTAATTCCAGTCCGATTTCAAAACCAAGCATTGTACTACCATCAAGTACGTCTTCCAAGCAATGATTCAATTCGTTATCCCAACTTTACTTGTGCATCATCGATTTCTATCATTCACTTCGTTCAGGTCTGATATCAATGTCGCTAGCGCACACTCGCAGTTCCACGTACTAACTCTAAGTCTTGTTGTCCCAAATCTATCACCCACCCGGACGATACTCTAAAGTTGGTCACACAGGTTCAATCTCTCGGCATAAGGTTGTCTATCTATCCGCCAGGTCAACTCACAAAATCATAGTTACAACTCAAGTTCGCATTTTATCGTGCAAACTCGTTACACGATGCTCGCTCCAATCCTATGGTCAAACAACTATTCGTTCGTACGGGATACTCTCCCCAAGCTCGCTTCACTCAGATTTCTAAACATCCTATAGTATTCATCTTATTCACATCAAGACATTCTTCGCACGGGATCCGAGTCCGTTCAACAAAGCCATCCTATGGTAAATTATGCTTAACAAATTCTCGGCATATCAATATCGCACGTCCAAACTAGCAATCTGCATATTCTATCTCTTCAAACATGTTTGATATAATCTACCTATCCATCATATCGAAATCAAGTACACCACGATACAATTTATGACTAAACCATAATTTTCGTACCATATTCCCAAAGTCGTTTAACACAATCTACATATTCGATCACAAGATCGTCTAGCATAGCAATATGTTACGCCCCATCTCCCGCAAGTTTGATTATCCATGCTGGACATAAAATTACCATGCCAACGCTTCCGCGAGATAAATGTCCTTATCAGGACATAACTCTTGCTTTAAGTCTAGATAATTTCGTTCTCGATATGCACATTGAATCTACTCAATACTCAAATTTACTTTATCGTCAATCACAAGTCCAAACAAGCCTCGAATTCACCTTTGCATCAAATCACAAGTCAAAATCATCCAATTGCCATGCCATGATCTCCCACAAGTTCGATCATCCCCGCTGGACATGAATAACCATGCCAGCGCTCCCGTGGAATAATCGTCCCAAATCTGGCATGACGTATATACGAGGCTGGAGTTACGCTCGCACAAGACAAGAAACGTCAACATTGTGGTTATCATCGAAGCAATCAACACACTTCTGTTTCCATCCATTACTATCAAAATTCTAAGTATATATTGTTTTCCCAATGATTATATCATGTTTTTTTAATATGGCTAATTAATTAAATTTAACTAGTGATGTCACTAATATTCATGTAATCACTATCATGTTGCTACTTAAACTTAGCATTGTCCTAAATGGTCTATATCATATTGCTATGCTTGTATCATACTGCATCATATTGTTTTGTTCGTCTAACATGTACTTACAGACAAGCAGTAAGCATGATCAAACCATGACATATGCAACGAAAAATTATTGATGGGCCAAAGACGACATAATACAAGAAGATTTCTCGAAACCGTCTAACGACCTATCCAGGGCCTCGCATCGGGGGTTCCGCTGACCGTCAAGGAAAAATGAGTCTGCTCGAATGTCAGGAGAAAGGCGTCATCAAATGGGCCAAAGACGAAAGGTATTAAGATTTCCAGATATGTTTATCTTTGGACGATTGCCGTCAAGGAAAAAATGAGTCTGCTCAAATGTCAGGAGAAATGCGTCATAAAATGGGCTATTAGTTTTCATATTTATTCTGTATTTTTCCTTTTATTGAGTCTAGGAAAAATGTGAGATTGATAGGATTAGTACTGGCTTAGTTATTTTCAGTCCACAATATATAGCCTACCTATCCACAAATATCTTTCCAAAAGTATTCAAATTTATTGATGAGCCAAAGACGAAAGGTATTAAGATTTCCAGATCTGTTTATCTTTGGACGATTGCCGTCAAGGAAAAATGAGTCTGCTCAAATGTCAGGAGAAATGCGTCATCAAATGGGCTATTTGTTTTCATATTTATTTTATATTTTTCCTTTTATTGAGTCTAGGAAAAATGTGAGATTGATAGGATCGGTACTGGCTTAGCTATTCTTAGTCCACAATATATAGCCTACCTATCCACAAATATCTATCCAAAAGTATTCAAATTGATTAATGGGCCAAAGACGAAAGGTATTCAGATTTCCAGATCTGATTATCTTTGGACAATTGTCGTCAGAGAAAAATGAGTCTGCTCTAATGTCAGGAGAAAGGCGTCATTAATGGGCTATTAGTTTTCATATTTATTCTGTATTTTTTCTTTTATTGAGTCTAGAAAAAATGTGAGATTGATAGGATTGGTACTGGATTAGCTATTCTCAGTCCAAAATATTTAGCCTACCTATCCACAAATATCTATCCAAAAGTCCATATATTAAAAAGCCCAAAAACCATCAAAATTTGGCCAAAACTGTTCTGGCAGAACTCTGCCCGAACTCGGTCAGAACTAGGCCCGAGTTCGGTCCGAGATCGGTCTGGGTAAATTTGAAATACAGATCCCACCAAATCTGCATCCAACGTTCGTATACGAAATTCTAGCATCCGAACTCTACCCGAACTCTGTCCGAGTTCGGTCCCCCAAAAACACTATAAATAGAGTTGAGATTACCATTCATTTTAATCATCCAATTTCATCTCATCTCTTCTCTATCTAAAGTGTTCTGAGCTTTTTACTTTCATATCTAAGCCTTTACGACTCTTAGCCAAGCCAGTGCAGTTTTTGTTTAATCTAGAGTTTGGTGTTGAAGAGTTGTATCGGAGGTTGTATTCAGAAAATGTTCTAGTTTTCCAATTGCCTTCTGGAGTCGGTCGTACGCTCGTCACCAAGCACGGTGTTGTGAAGTCGGTCGTACACTTGTCGCCAAGCACGATGTTGTAAGAGTTGCAAGCGCTCAGTTAAAGCTTGTGTCATAGTGGATTAACAGCGAGCAAGAGTACTCGCGACTGGACTAGTCCTCACAGAGGGAAACCAGTATACATCGTGGTGTTCACTGAGTTTGAATTCTTGACTCTTACTTTACCGTATTTTATTTACCGTCTTTTATCTGCCATAATATATAACTGCTTAATTTTTTAATTGGTGATTATTTTCTGCTGTATACGCATACACTCTATTCACCCATCCCCCTCTAGAGGTGCTCAACGGTCCTACATATATTCTATCTGAACATTGACATTTTACACGATCATTATTCCTCGAATCAGAGTACCCCCGGGTTATCGTACATCGATCTTTGATACGCCTCAATATCATCGATGATGTACATAACATGACGATCATTCTTTGCAATGAAATTTGAGTCGTGCAACATAATTTCCCAATTCACATCGTTCTATGCTAACTCAAGTCATCGAGTATTATATATCCCAAATCCTTAGAGTATTCTCGTATCTTCCAACCAACATTTTCATGCATGCTATTTTCCAATCATGTTAACTTCGATCTCATCTATGAGTATTTCACATCAACTCAAGCTTCAATCCATTCGACTATATCCGAAATCGCACGTACGATCCACCAAGTTTTCTTGACCAAGATATCCATTTGTTTCATCGTTCCGAATCGCTATTCAACTGTTTTGTAATTGTACTACACGTTCACAAATCGTCCGAACGATATCTCGTTCAAGACCCTCGAAATCACGATCATTAAGCGTTACTCGTTGTAAGGCCTAGCACGATAACATCTCTTGCTGATATACTCGTTGCTACTCCACTCCTCAATTTTGCTCGAATAATTTCCAAGACGGTCCATACACCACTCAGGGATCAAGTCATCCAATCTAGTCTTCAATCATGTTCGCATTACTCGCTTCTACATTTCTCCAATCCATTCCTTAATATTCTAATGCGATCCCTTTCATCGCCTCGATAATCTAAGTCTCGTATACCTCTATCGATAGTACATCATGTGAATCATATTTTTGATTCATACTCCTCGACGTAATTAACCGTTCAAACTATTCCTCAAAACCCAAACACTATTCTCTTGTATTCGCCTTAGCGTTTAGTTCGATAGCATCTCTATCCATATACCGCCTAAGTCTAATATATTCTCGTCCGAGCGATATTCAATCTTGCTCGCAAATTCGCTCGTACCAGAATGTCTAGGTGCGGTATACTCGGCATAACTTGCCAAAAGGCTGTGTGCATAGCCATCCCGTTTGAACTATACTCTGGTCTCGCACACTCATTTGTTAGTGTCAGCGTAAGGTTATTCGGGCACAGACACCACTTGCTAACTTTTGCATGGGTTCCTTTCAATTCAAGTCCGACTTAGTTCGGCACAAAGGCCATCGTATATCGATCCCATTCAGTCAAATACTTGTACGAGCTTTTGAAAATATTAGACTTATTGTATGGAACATCCTAGGAAACAACGAGAGAGAGCATACACTTCTTTTTACCCACAAACTAGCATTCAAAACTGAAAGAATCGATATGAAGTCAAGAATGTAAAGTCGTGCTCTGATACCAATCTGTCAAGCCCCGGTACCAGAGGAACGATGATTCTCGCTTGGGCGTGATGCCATGCAAGCCTGAGTTACGCTCGCACAAGGCCTTGTCCTGAAACAGTCAATTTTAGCTAGGCTATATAGTTGCACAGAGTGTCCCCATTGGAGCGAAAAGTAAATGAACACAAGTTGAAACAATTTCAAGCTCTTTATTGATATTCAAGAAGTATTACAAGCGGCACTAGGCCGAGATTACAATTCGTTCAACTTCTCTTTCCTGAAACATAAAAGGCATGCCAAGTGGCTTATAATATGGAATGATACATAGCGATGTTCTGATACATTATGTCCTGTATATGGTGCTTCAGCTCCTTTACAATGCTCCAAGGCTCTAGAGTTAGATCCGCGCCTTAACACATTCGAGGAAAGACTCTGCACCTGACGAGGTTCTTCCTCATCCTGCAATCAGTCTATATGGTTATCAGTACATTGCTTGCACCGTGGGAAGGTACTCAAGTTGTCAAGATATGCTATACTCAAGCTTTGTTCAGGTGCATTTTCATTCAGTTACTTAGTTATTTAGCTTACTCAGATTACTTATTTCAATACAAGGACTCGCACGCGGATTGCTGCCAGTGAGCCAACTTAATCTGTATGCACCGGTCGCTGGCACAATAAGCCATTTGGACTATACTTATGGTATTCGTAGTGATGTTACCTACCAGGTGTGATGGCCGGTAAATCCTGATAGGCTGTGCAATACCCGAAATTACGTCGCTTGGGTGGCCAGACCCGTACCTAAGTGCCCGTAAGCCATGATTCCTTCTTGGCCGGCATGATGCCTCTGATCGTCCGAAGAATCCTTTATTTTGTTCCCTCATGCACGAGTTGTCCGCAACTACTTTGTATTCTCTTTTTATTTTTAACTTAATGGGCTGTCTCTAGGCCATAACCGATTATCGACTAGGTTGGTGGCGGCATCAATGCAGCGCGGGTAGTGAGCCCCGTTGCACGTCCTCGACATACCTGTCGCTAATCATTCTTTTCTTCTTTCGTTCCTTTTTTCATCCATGCCTTTCTTTCTTTCTTTCTTTCTTTCTTTTACTTATTCATTCATTCGTTCGTTCGTTGTTCATTCATTCATTCATTCATTCATTCATTATCATTATGCAGCTCCCGGTACGGGACTGCCTTGGTGACCCAATGAACCCGAAGCCTTTCCATATTTCCATTGTTCGGCTCAGAATGACTATTTTGATAGTCTTCCTGTCTCGTTTCAATGAATCATTGATTGTTTTGTGCCTCAAGTTGGGGTACGATCTAACTGACAAGCATTTCATACATAACTGGGCGCATAAGAAAACTACTCAAAAAGTAAGCAGTGCCTTGGCAAGAGCGTGGAGTGTTGTGTGAGGGTTCATGTAATTTCCAAGTTTAATTTCTTGTTCTATACAAGCGATACAAGATGGGATTATTCCCTTATGTAGAAGCGTTAAGTTCTTTTATTAAATGCAGGGGGTCATCGCCTAGCGATTTATCAATATTGTCTGTATTATTATGTGTTTAGGCTAAACAAAGACAGGTTCATCGGGGCCACACACCTTAGCGATGATCGCATCGGCCGAGCGAGACTCCAAGCATACCTTTAAAAGTCTAAATATGGATTCTTCTGAAGGGACAAGTCCATTGCCTTTTCCTTAAGCGAATCATTTCGTCGAGCAAGGCGATATTTATGTCGTTGCACTTGCGTCGTTTGAATCAGCATTTCGCTTGCTCAGAGCGGGTCGTTACACTATTTGATAGAATGAACTACACATACTGCAAAACACAAATGAGTTTATTTCTTAAGTTACTCGATTTCGATTGGTCGATAGTCATAGATGGTTACAAAAAATCTTCTAGAATACTGATTGATGGTGAATTAGTAGACAAGCCCCATGACAAATACACAGACATGAAAAGACACAGGCTAGTATAGATACTCGAGCCTGTAACAGTATACTAAAAATCAATGCTTTGAGTATAAGTGGGAGATTGTTAGGGTTATATACTAAAAGTATCACTTTTGTGTTAACTTTATTTCCTTAAATTTTGAATGAGAATCATATGGGCAAATGTTTGCATATTGTATTTGTTGCAAGTGTTAATGCAAGTGTATGATATTCTATATTATAGATAATATGGTGTGTGGTGTCACACAGAAGATCATATTATAAATACCATATGGAATATATAAATAGTTCACAACCTAGATGGACTTGGACAATCCATTGGAAAGGTTGTAGTATAATCTGGTATTAGTCTATCTTGACTACAGGTTTATACTAGTACACTTTGTGTGTTTTGAATAGGACCACTTGAGGTTATTCTCTTTATACTGACTATATAAGAGAACAAACACCTCTGTTATTATGGATGCTTGTGCTCTTAATCCGGATATAATAACAGACATGTATATGCAATATGCATTACTTTGATTCATAAAAGAGTGAGATTCATTATGGGTTAACAACCTCTATGAATTGGGTAATAACATTGTATATATGATGGGCTATTGATTATAAAAGGAATCTATGTCCCGATACATCGGGTTGATGATGTCCTCTTAAGGAGCTCATAAGGATTGTCATGTAAATCCTATAGGTGGATTACATCCGACATGACAAATAATGTTGAGTGGTACTACTTAAGGATAAAAGATGTCGATCAATATAGTTGTCAGTAACTTGATTTGATCGACGGACATTCGATATCTTAACATGTGGAGCCAAACAAGCATATAATAAAAGGAGCCCACAATCATAATTTGGGATTAGGAATGTAGTGCAACAATAGCTCTTTAGTGGACCAAGCTATTGTTAATGGGCCTGGATTGTGTGTTCGGGCTGAACACGGGATACCCCGATCCGTTGGGAGACCTAACCCTAATTTCTCCTCATGGTCCCTGTCGTAGCCTTATATATATATATATATATATATTCTCCATTCTCTGGCTGTCATATTTATCATAAATAAGAACCTTTTTCGAAATTCGTGATTCACGTAAGAAGAGAAAGCGAGGGCTGCCAAAGAGAAAAAAAAAGGTTGGTAGATCGTCGCCCATACGACATCTAACCCGAGGAAGGAATACGTGCAGAAGATCTTGGGGTCATGACTCTCGAGGTTGCTGGAAACTATCTTCTTTTTCCCCTTGCAGGTATAATTCATGAATCCTAGTTTCGCTATGAGGGGTTAGAACACGTCTTAGATCTTCTAAACTTCCATCGATCAATGCGCACACCAAAGTAAGGGTCCTGGGAATCCTCAGTTCCATCAATTGGTATCAGAGCCACTTTGGATCTGCGTATTGATTGATAAATCCATGTTGTCCAATAAAACTTGCGTTGTGTAATACTCGATAGATGTAGATCTGTTCTAACTCGATTTTACAGGCATCTTAGATCCAACTATTATGGTCCAATGCATATTTTGTTTGTGTTGTTTTAAACAACGGACATGTCGTGGATGTTGTTGTTGTTCTGGATGTAATTAAAATAATGAGGGTTGATCGTGCTTATAATTTTAATCTTTCAATCTAGATTATGTGTGAACTCCTTCGGGAGGCATAAGATTGATGTAATTTTAATTATTTTTTTATCAATCGTGATGACAGTGGTGGCTCTTTCTGAGGTCGGACGAGATACTGGTTTTAAGCAGTTCAGAGGCACACGGATGATTTTCGATGAAGGAATCGACAGCCAAAACCTAAAAAAACTAAGTGGGAGAAGGAATTTATTTAGTATGACCATAATAGTTGAGGACATAGCTGGATAGATGACCATAATAGTTGGATATTTGTCTACTATTTGTTGTCATTTTGTTTTTTCTGATTATGCATGTTTATTATTCTGTAGATGTTTTTTATAAAAAAAAAAACTAAGTCTGCATTAATAATAGACAACATGGACATAATATCAACTAGTGAAAAACCCTTATTATTAAATAACTAAGTGGAAGAGGGAATTTATTTAGTACAGATCCTATGGTCTCCATTACTGGTTTGCAGGTGATGTAATTATACTTGTGTGTTAGCTTTAGTGCCTTCCTCCATATCGGATGAGTATAATTATGGATCACCAGTACAAACTTCCTGAGGGATAATTAGAGAAAGTTACTTAATATGTGTTCACTTTTCCATCTGAAGGAACTCATTACAAGGTAATGGACTTAGTATTAAGTAATTGTATACACTTAGATATAAATAATGGTATCCTCCCCATCGGAGTCACTTCTATTATTTGTATGACCAGAGCAAGACCAACATATTAATTTTATTTGTCATAAAGTTATGTTGACATGATAGTAAAATTAATAAGAAAAACTTACTTGAACAAAGTTGAATTTGTATACGTCCACACTATCATGGCATGCTAAATTCATGCTGTTCAAGGTGTTGGTAAATTTCTTATTATTGTTTGAGGAAATCAATATTTAATTAATTCAAAAAGTTTTTTTCCCTACATAATTTTTACTTATGTGATTCTCAGGATTTCAGAAATGGGTTCTTTCAGTCCACTTATGGTGATTCTTAAAGAAAACAAAATTACTAGACCTAATTATATTGACTGGAAACATAATTTGGACATTGTCCTGACTGCTGAGGAGTACAAATATGTACTTGTTGAGGAATGCCCACCTAAGCCTGATGGTAACTCTGATGAAGAGGTCAAAGAGGCTTATAAGAAGTGGAAAAAGGCAGATGACATGGCACGGTGTTACATTATGGTATCTATGTCAAATGTACTGCAATATCAGCATCAGGCCATGGCCATAGCTTATGATATGATATATAACCTCAAGGAACTCTTCGAACATCAGAGTAGAGCAGCTAGGCACTTTGTTATGAAGTATTTGATGAATACAAAAATGGCTGAAGGTACGCCAGTAAGGGACCATGTTCTCAAGATGATGGGTCATCTGAATGAGATAGAGATCCTTGGAGCTAAAATCGATGGAGAATCCCAGGTCGATATCATTCTCGGGACTCTACCTAAAAGTTTTGACAATTTTTGCCTTAACTACAATACGAACAAAATGTTGTATAGTTTGGCAGAACTTGCAAAAGAGCTACAGGATGCTGAATCTCTCTTTAGGCAGAGTGGTCATATTTTTGTTTCTAAAAAGGCTTCTACTTCTAAGCCAAAAGGCGATAAGAAGAAGAATAACATTCAAAAATAAGCAGACTCAGCAAAGAAGGGCATGAGACCTCAAGGCGCTGTAAAAAAATTGAAAGGCAAATGTTTCAAGTGCAAAGGGTCAGGACATTGGAAGAGTGAGAATATTTTTATTAGAAAGAATAAACATTTTATCTGTTCTGGTGCATTAGTTAATAATCTGTATGTCATTAATCTTATTTTGCCCGCAATGCAATTTATGGAAATAAATAATATGTCATCTAACTTAAATAAGAGAAAATAACCTTCTTGTATGAACCAAACATATCTTTGGCACTTGCGTTTGGGGCATATTAACCTAAGAAGGATTCAAAGACTGGTTGAAGATGGACCTTTTGAGTTCATTGGAAGTGGAGGCACTACCAGTCTGTGAATCCTACTTGGAAGGTAAAATGACCAAAAGGCCTTTTACGGCAAAGGGGTATAGGGCCAAAGATGTGTTGGAATTGGTTTATACTAATTTGTGTGGACCTATAACTATCCAAGCTATAGGTGGCTTTGAATATTTTATCACATTTATTGACGATTATTTAAGGTACGGATACATTTATTTGATGCGTCGTAAGTCTGAGTGCTTTAAGAAATTCAAAGAGTACAAGGCTGAAACGGAGAAACGTCATAAAAATGTATCAAGTCACTACGATCAGATCGTGGTGGCGAGTACCTCTTTGGAGAGTTTAAGGATTATTTATCAGAGGCAAAAATTACATCCCAATTGACTACACCTGGAATGCCCCAGCAGAATGGTGTAGCCGAAAGAAGGAATAGAACTCTTATGGAGATGGTTAGATCAATGATGAGTTATTCGGATTTCCCAGATTGGTTTTGGGGATATGCCTTAGAGACTGCAGCTTATATTTTGAATTTGGTTCCTTCTAAGTCAGTACCTCTTACTCTCACAGAGCTATGGAATGGACGGAAGCCTAGTCTGAAACATGTTCGCGTTTGGGGTAGTCCAGCACATATGCTGAATAGAAAAGAAGATAAGTTGAAATCTCGTACAGAAGTACGCTTGTTTATCGGCTATCCAAGAGGAACGAAAGGAGGTTTATTTTATAGTCCTAAGGATCAGAAGGTCATTGTTAGCACCAATGCCCGATTCTTAGAGGAAGACTATATGATGAACCATAAACCCACAAGTAGAGTTATTCTAGAAGAACTAAGAGGTTAGACACCAAGTACTTCAGTACCAACAGTACAAAAGGATGAACCAGAAATAACTGCACAATTTGTCACAAAGCCTCGTCGTAGTAGGAGGGTTGTGATACAACCCGATAGATATATATATTCTTGGGTGAGTCGCCAGACTTTGTCCCTGAGGAACAAGATTATGATCCCTGTACCTACAATGAAGCACTCGAAGATAAAGATGCAGAGTATTGGCAAAAAGCAATGATATCTGAAATAGAATCTATGGATTCCAATCAGATCTGGGAGCTTGTAGAACCACCCGTTGGTGTAAAATCCATTGGATGCAAGTGGGTCTATAAGAGAAAAAGAGGATCAGATGGTAAGATTGAAACCTTTAAAGTTCGGCTTGTTGCAAAAGGTTTTACTCAAAGAGAGGGTATCGATTATGAGGAAACCTTTTCGCCAGTAGCCATGCTTAAGTCTATCCAGATTCTTTTATCTATTACAACTCATCTCGATTATGAGATTTGGCAACTGGATGTCAAGACAGCTTTCCTTAATGAAAGTCTTGAGGAAGACATCTATATGAAGCAACCAGACGGGTTCATTGAAAAGGGCCAAGAGCATCTTGTTTGTAAGCTCAAGAAGTCTATTTATGGACTTAAGCAAGCTTCCAGATCTTGGAACATATGTTTTGATCAGGTGATAAAATCCTATGGATTTGATCAATGTCAGGATGAATCATGTGTATACAGAAAATGTGACAGAAACGTGGTGGTATTCCTAGTACTTTACATAGATGACATCTTGCTTATCGAAAACAATGTAAAGGTGTTATCTGATGTAAGGATATGGTTATCCAAACAATTTGATATGAAGGACTCGGGAGAAGTAGGTCACATCCTTGGGATCAAAGTTCTACGAGATCGCAAGAAAAGGATGTTAGGCTTGTCCCAAGCTTCCTATATCGATACTGTACTAACTCCTTTTAGCATGCAAAATTCTAAGAAAGGTTTCTTACCTTTTAGGCATGGAATTGCTCTATCAAAGGAGCAGTGTCCGAGGACACCTAAAGAGATAGAGAACATGAAAGCAGTTCCTTATGCTTCAGCAGTAGGAAGCTTAATGTATGCAATGCTATGTACGAGACCAGACATCTGCTTTGTCGTTGGCATGGTCAGCAGATATCAGTCTAACCTAGGATAAGAGCACTGGACTGCCGTAAAGCATATTTTGAAGTACCTGAAAAGGACTAAAGAGTATACGCTAGTTTACCAGGCAGATAGTTTAGTTCCCATGGGGTATACAGACTCAGATTCTCAGTCAGATAGGGATTCCATGAAATCTACCTCAGGTTATGTATTTACTTTGGGAGGTGGTGCTATTGTGTGGAGGAGTATCAAGCAAAAATGTGTTGCTGATTCCACCATAGAAGCCGAGTATGTAACAGCCTCTGAGGTAGCCAAACAAGCGGTTTGACTCAGAAACTTCCTATTGGACTTGGATGTGGTACCTAGTTTGCCTAAGGCTATTACACTTTATTGTGATAATAGTGGTGCAGTTGCAAACTTGAAGGAACCACGAGCCCATAAGACAAGTAAACACATTGAGCGCAAGTACCACCTGATACGAGATTTCGTAAAAAAAAAAGTTGTTGTGATCAAGATAGCATCAGCCGACAACCTAGCTGATCCCTTTACAAAGAGCTTACTAGCTAAGGCTTTTGATCGTCATGTTGAGGGAATGGGAGTCAGATGTGTAGTAGCATGGCTTTAAGTATAAGTGGGAGATTTGTAACAGTATATTGAAAAGCAATGCTTTGAGTATAAGTGGGAGATTGTTAGGGTTATGTACTAAAAGCATCACTTTTGTATTAACTTTTTTCCTTAAATTTTGAATGAAAATTATATGGGCAAATGTTTGCATATTATATTTGTTGCAAATGTTAATGCAAGTAT
The DNA here is from genome assembly GCA_029216955.1 of Iris pallida. Lineage (NCBI taxonomy): Eukaryota > Viridiplantae > Streptophyta > Magnoliopsida > Asparagales > Iridaceae > Iris > Iris pallida. The sequence continues at coordinate 7,196,665 of JANAVB010028395.1, forward strand.
CTGATATTCTATATTGTAGATAATATGGTGTGTGGTCTCACACTGAAGATCATATTATCAGTACCCTATTTAATATATAAATAGTTCACAACCTAGATGGACTTGGACAATCCATTGGAAAGGTTGTAGTGTAATCTGGTATTAGTCTATCTTGAATGTAGGTTTACACTAGTACACTGTGTGTATTGAACAGGACCACTTGAGGTTGTTATCTTTATACTGACTACATAAGAGAACAAACACCTCTGTTATTATGGATGCTTGTTCTCTTAATCCGGATATAATAACAGACATGTATATGCAGTATACATTACTTTGACTCATAAAAGAGTGGGATTCATTATGGGTCAACAACCTCTATGAATTAGGTAATAATATTGTATGTATGATGGGCTGTTGATTATAAAAGGAATCCATGTCCCGATACATCGGGTTGATGATGTCCCCTTAAGGAGCTTATAAGAATTTTTATGTAAACCCTGCAGGTGGATTATATCTGACATGACAAATAATGTTGAATGGTACTACTTAAGGATAAAAGATGTCAATCAATATAGTTGTCAATAACTTAATTTGATCGACGGACATTCGATATCTTAACATGGAGAGCCAAACGAGCATATAATAAAAGGAACCCACAATCATAATTTGGGATTAGGAAGGTAGTGCAACAATAGCTCTTTAGTGGACCGAGCTATTATTAATGGGCCTGGGTTGTGTGTTCAGGTTGAACACGGGATACCCAGATCAGTTGGGAGACCTAACCCGTATTTCTTCTCATGGTCCCTGTCGTAGCCTTATATAGATATCCTCTATTCTCTGGCCATCATATTTATCAGAAATAAGAACCTTTCTCAAAATTCGTGACTCACGTAAGGAGAGAAAGAGAGGGCTTCCAAAGAGAAGAAAATGTTGGAAGATCGTCGTCCACACGACGTCCAACCCGATGAAGGAATACGTACAGAAAATATTGGCGTCATGACTGCTCTGGAAACTGTCTTCTTCTTCCCGTTGTAGGTATAATTCATGAACCCTAGTTCCGCTATGAGGGGTTAGAACACATCTTAGATCTTCTAAACTTCCATCGATCAATACGCACACCAAAGTAAGGGTCCTGGGAAACCCCAGTTCCATCAGAGCATCAATGCACTATTATGTGCAATTGACAAACATGAGTTCAATCGCGTATCTACCTGTAGAACGTCTAATGAAATTTGGAGACTTTTTGAGGTAACTCATGAAGGAACTTCCAACTGAAGGAATCCAAAATCATTAGACTAATACAAGAGTAAGAGTCCTTCAAGATAAAACCCGGTGAGTCAATTATAAAGATGTTTACTCGTTTCCTCAATATTATTAACCCTTTGCAGTCTCTTGGTAAGGATTACAACAATCACGAGAAGATCAGGAAGGTTCTGTGGACTCTAACCAAGAATTGGAACTCGAAGGCCACTACGATCATAGAAGGAAATGACCTCACCATGATGACTTTGGAGACACTGATGGGCAAGCTCATGACCCATGAGCTGGACTTATAACAGTTTGAAGAAGCAACTCCTAAAGAGAAATCTATTGCCTTCAAAACACAGGCCCGAAGAGTCTTATGCAATGACTTTGACGAAGAATCATCTTATGCTAATGAACATGCCCTACTGGTCAAAAATTTTAGAAAATTCTTGAAGTTTGAAAGATCAAACCGAAAGAAGAAGGACATCCACGAAAGTAACGAAGAAAAAATAATCTGCTTTGGATGTAAGAAATTAGGGCACATAAAGAAGGAATGTCTACTGTCAAAGAAGAGAAGTCTGTACGATAAATCAAGATCGGGCATAAAAGCTACAACCGGTCGAAAGTACTCTAATACAAGCATCTGGCACAAAAATGAGGCCAGTGAGTCAGAGAAGGAGGACAGACCCAGCAGCACTGCAAATATCTATCTGATGGCTTTCGATAAGGTGGGCCCTCAACCCTCTCACGCTAGAAGCAAGTGGATACTCGATAGCGGATGTTCGCGGCACATGACTAGTGATGCATCTTTATTCGCTACACAATCGATGAAGAGAGAAGGATAGGTCTCCTTCGGCAATAATTTAAGAAGTGATATTATTGGTAACGGCACTGTTGGTATGTCTCCTTACCCGAAAATAAAATACGTCTGTCTTGTCACGTAGTTGAAACATAACCTATTGAGCATAAGTCACTTGGCAGATAATGGTTATGGCATCAACTTTGTGAAAGACAAATGTTCTATCTATAAAATACCTACCGGGAATTTCGTATATTAAGGGATCAGGGAAGGCAATATTTATGTTTTCTCTCTAGAAAGTACTAACAATGCAAGAAAGTGCCTAGTAGTCAACCAAGATGAAAGCTGGTTATGGCATATGGAGCTAGAACATGCAAATATGGACAGTATCTCATGGCTATACACCAAAAAACTGGTAAAAGGACTCTCAGTAATTTATTCAAGAGAGATATGGTATGCGCTGACTGTGAAAAGAATAAAGCAACTAGGTCATATTTTAAATCCATCAACGATGTAAGTACTTCCATACCTTTGCAGTTAATTCATATGGATTTATTTGGTCCTAGTAGAGTCGCTAGTCTTGGCGGTAAACTCTACGCTTTTGTAATAGTCGATGTTTTCTCTTTCTAGACTTAGGTTTTCTTTTTATCAAACAAAAGTGATGCCATTTTTTACTTTCAAATATTTTGCAAAAAGGTACAAAACGAAAAAGCTTCATGATTACTCGAATCTGAAGTGATCATGGTGGCAAATTCGTAAATGTTGATTTTAAAAAGTTTTGTGATGATTGTGGATACTACTACGAGTTTTCTTGTCCTAGAACTCCTTAACATAGTGGGGTTGTGGAGCGAAAGAATAGTACTATAAGAGAAATGGCTAGAGTCATGTTGTATCAGCATAATCTTCCTAAATATTTTTTGGCAAAAGCTGTTAGTACAGGTTGTCATGTTTTAAATAGGGTGTTAATTCGACCTATATCGAAGAAAATCCCTTAAAAATTATGGTTTGGAAGAATTCCAAACATTTCTTATTTCAAGGTTTTTGTTTGTCGCTATTATATCCTGAACACCAAGGACAACTTGGGTAAGTTTGACTCTAAGGCAGACGAAGGGATATTTCTCGGGTATGTTGCCAAGACTAAAGGATATATGATTTTTAATAAAAGGTCTATGATTATTGAAGAATCGATTAGCGTTACTTTTGATGAGCTCAATAGTCACAGATCTATGGACAGTGACGATGAGGATGTACAAAACAAAACCAAGGCACCAGAAGATACTACTACCAATGAGAGGTATCTGGAAAGTCTACCAAAAAGGATAAAGTTTATGCCAGACCATCCAGAAACACTCATAATAGGTGATGTATCCAAAGACGTAAGTACACCTTCTTCTACTAGAGATATAGCAGCAAATATAACATTTATTTTTCAAGTAAAACCTAAGACAGTAGCAGATGCTTTTAATAATAAATTTTGGATTGATGCCATGTAAGAGGAACTTAATCAATTTGAGAGAAATCAAAATTGGGAACTTGTTCCTAAATTTATTGGTCAATTAATAATTGATACCAAATGGGTGTTCTGAAATAAACTTAGTGAGGATGGACAAGTGTAGGGCCTAAAAATCAAGTTGCGTCCTGAACATACTAATCAGTGATCAAGTTGTGCCCCAAAAATTAAGTTGTGCCACTGATATGAAGCTCAGAAAACAGACTGCGCCGCTGAACAAGTTGTGCCTGATATCAGACTGCGCCCAGTCTTGTTGCGCCAAAATCTACGTGGCATCTGACACTTAATGGCCATCATTACCTGACAACACTGACAACTGACACCACAGTGAAGGAGGAAAATCTCTTCGAATCCCGTGAATTGTGTTGCCCGAGGGGAGTTGGTAGACAACTGTCCTGTACGCTTAGTAAGTTGCGCCTAGGCGCAATCCAGACAAAATCTTTAGTTTCACCTAGACGCAATCTGAATGACTTCTGCTCAAAAGCTGCTACGTGTCTAGGCGCGGCTCAATCAGGTGCAGTTGACCGAAGCTCGCGCAACCTGATGAAGTTGAGACAATTTACATTCTAAAGCAGGATGACATGGAGCATATGCCACTAATCTCTCAAGTCGTGTCTACTATCCTGTACACGACCACGTGCATCTCAATCACATGATGCCACGCGTCTAAATACATATAGTACACGACCTAACAACTGAATGAAAGTTGAAGCAACAGGAAGTTGGTGCAACCTAATATGGCGCAATCCAGCCTCGTGCACATCAGAATAACTGCTAAAACAGTTATTTCTTGAACTCTATAAATAAAGTTTCCAATCATTGGGAAAGGATCAGATACATACGCACAGAGATAAAGAACTCTTGCAAAATTATTGCTGCATTCTCTAAAGGCTACAGTCTTCAAGTTCACATAGTCCAAGTGATAAAGTGATCATCTTCTGATCAGATTCCTACAGTTGTACTTTCCCAGAATTCATTGTACTCTTGAAATCTCTTTTCTCAGTTTGTAATAAAACTTTTATTTTTGTAAACAAAATGGTGACTCTGCTGGGGACGACTTTCTCCTCCGACGAGAAGGTGACAACTCAATGTGTCACTGTATCGATCGGCAAGACGTAGAAAACTCTGGTTGTTCAAGTCAACCAGATAGCCTATGAAGATATGATTAGCACCAAGAGCAACAAGCGTACAACATCTATTGCCAAGAATAGGACTGTGTGGACTCCTAAATCTTCCATGGCACTGTTGCCCAGGCACAACCTGAGTGTTCAGTTGTCAAGACACAATCTGTCTCGGCGGCTCAGGCACAGCTTGCTTCTGTTGCCCGTGCGCAACCTATTCATCCTGCTGCCCACACGCAGTCTACTACTCTTTTTGCTGCCAAGGTGCAGCCTGTTCAAGCCATTGTTGAGGTACAGTCTACCCATGTTGCTGCCAAGACACCATCAGTAGCCCATAGGACTATGGCGCAGCCCAAGCAATCAGCACCTCATGCGCAGTCTGCTACTCTAGCACAACTAATGGGAACTAGTCTTTTGGTTATTTCCTCTTCTAATTCTCAACTTCTGAACTTGAAAAATCAATGTTCTAGTTCCAGCACTAGACATAACAAAGGAAAGAGTCCTTTGACACTTCCTCAATTGGCACAATCTGTGCCTAAAATGGTCTCACAACAGAACAAAGGGAAACGCTTCTTAGCTGACCCTCTACAAAATAAAGGAAAGCACCATTTGGTCTTTTCTCAAACTTCCCTGGTCTATGACTCAGAGGAAGATATGTCAGATTCTATTCCTTTAAACAGAGGTCTTCGGATCTCGGATATTGGAAAGAATACTGACCAAAGAGGTATCTTACCTACCCCTGTGGGGTGTGGTCAAGATCTTCCAACCTTGCAAATTTCAAGATCCAAGCAAGGAAAATTGAGAGTATCATAAATAGAGACACCTGGAGCAGAATTTTCAGATTTACGCGCTTATCTCAATAGGCGTCAACCAATATCAACTTTGGCGAAACGTAAGAACCCTATGCCAAAGGCCAATCTATACCAAAAGCCAAAGTTTGAAAAGAAAGACCCAACCACCTATGTTAATGAGTTGAGTACATCTTTGTACACTCATGGAACTAAACATCTGAAGAATATGAGACATGTTCCTAACATCATTAAGGAATATGTTCCTCTGACTTTTTCTCGTCCTGTAGTTGTAACTGATTTGCGGCAACGTCTTACACAAAGACAGGAAATTACAGGGATGTCTCCCTCACCTCCAAATCGCGCTTCAAATCGCCACTGCCTTCATGAAGTCATCATCAACTGTTGTTGCCAATCGGCTCGATGATCTGTCTTCGATCGTCTGAACTATGCTTCAACTCCTGAACATATAATAGAAGACGAAGATGAGCTATTATATGCTTCTGTCAATAAGACTTATCAAGGCACTGGGGTTAGGAAACGTCCAAGATGTAATGCATCCCGTAATCCTAGTCAGCAATACTTAGATTGGATCCATGCATCCAATGAAAGTGTCTTTCAATACACTAGATCGAGGAATCGATATTTGAACCAAGGTGTCTTTAATCAATAGGATCTCCTCATCACTCATGTAGAAGAAGACACTTTCTCAGAGTTTGATGCAGATAGTGAAAGTTCTGAACAAACTATCTCATCAATAGCAGCAAGAGAAGTGACGGCATATACCATTACGGAAGATCAAGATGCATCTAGTTCAGCCAATCAAGAACAATGAATTACTGTACTAGAGGACAAATTGAAGACTATGGCAGAGATGGTCGCAAGCATGCATACTATAATCGTGGCTCAACATACAGTGCCACCGATTATAAACCCAGCTACAAATCCAGAGCTTATAACATCTTTCGTACCTGTTAGTCTGGGGGTACCACATCCTCAGGTTGCTTCAGTACCAATTCAAGTTGATCCCAGTCAGTCTGGTGCTGGAGGTGATAATTAACACGTTGTTCCGCCTCCCAACACTTCTAACCAGCCCACCAATTCTCAAACATTAGGGGATGCAAATGAGGTTGTGAAAATTCTGTGCACTCAGTTTGAGGCCTTCAAGCAGAAGGATGGCCCACAAAGATTGGGCATAAAGCAACCATATCCTACAGAGTGGAAGGAGGTTCCATTTCCTCCTAAATATAAGCTCCCAACCATCATGTTGTTTGATGGAAGCACTTCTCCAAGTTAGTACATCAATCATTTTGAAGTGATGACTGATCAATTACAGCCAAATGATGCTCTCCTTACCAGAGTATTCGTCGGTTGTTTAGCTGGCGCAGCATACGACTGGTATCGTAGCCTGCCTGATGGTTGCATCACTTCTTTTGCTGGTTTTAAGCAAATATTTTTGGAATAATTCTACAAAGGAGTCAACGACATGACGATGTCTGCCTTCATTAAGATTAAACAGAGGCATAATGAATCCACAGAGAGTTTCATTGAAAGATTCCACCGAGAGGCACTCAAAATGCCGTTAGGAACTCCATCTGCTGTAACAATAGACACTTGCAAATCAAACTTGTTGCCTATTATCAGTATGTGGACAGGATCAACACAATTCCAGGATTGGCCTTCTTTCATTATCAATGCCAAAACAGCCGAAGTCATTGCCGAAAAGTTCAAGCAGTTAGGAGTCCAAATGACTCATCCTAACCAAGATGAACATTCTACACTCGGGGGTAGTAATCGCCAGAATAACAGCAAGAGTAAAGAAATATTGGCCATCAATCTTAAAGGTGTCACGACCCGCACCCTGAAGAGGGGCACGAGCACGTGGTTACGTCCTGCCTACGCCGCAGTGTCGACGGTAGAACGTAGAATATAGGGTCTGTAAATACTACAACTAAAACAGATAAATATACCTGTACAGTATATACACTCCGAATGGAGGTGACACAGCAATACAGTCTCAATCACATATATCAACTAAGGTAGATAACATAAAAAAGAGATATGATAGATAAAACAGGAAATGAGTCCAAATCTACAAGTCAGAGCTAAACACAAACATCCAAGTCTCAGAGGATATATGTAATAGATACTACAAAACTGAAATGTACTAGCTGGCTCGCAGGCCAGGCAAACCTAACTAAACTATGCTACTCAGGGTGAGCAAAGTCTAGTGGCTCTACCAACAAGCCACGGTCTAAATCTAGTCCATCAGACTCAACCCCATAGTAGGTCGGGCAATCAGCCTCTGAATCATCTGTAAAATTTGTCAACGTATCATGTCAGGAAAGTGAGCAAGCACAAACACCAACAGCAGTTCTATATGAATTGAGAAATACTATAAAAGACAGCAATAATGAAATACAAGACAAAAATATAGGCGACTTGGGAACCATTTGAAAGCCGAGTTACAACCCCTGAACCAAACAAGGACCAGAGTTGTAACCCTTCTTTCAAATAGAACTTAGTCTCAAATCATGGTACAGTATAAAGACAGATAGAGCATATGAGAAATAAAAATCATAGCATGGTAAGAAGTACAGAAAGTAAAGCTGAACTGGAATATAAGATACGCTAATAAATGTAAAAGGTGATTTGAACTATTAGAGCGATATGTGATCGGCTAGGGAAGCAAGAGATGGTTATCCACTTGGCCCGACAATCCACGGTGTCCTCAACGGAGAGTCATGCTATCCAACCTGGATAACTGGTAATGGGGTGTCTGCTACACCCTACGTGATGTGAGGGTGGCGCTAGCAAAATATAGCTACAGGAAGGCTTTGATCACATAACCCCTAATAATTCCCCCATCCCCGAATAGTATCATGGATCCGGACATGGCACATCATAACACGGGGTTCGAGAGCAGTGGGCCAGCCTACTCCCAAATCAATGTCTATATAAGTACAGAAACACAGAAATATCACATACTCATATACCAAGGGAGTCTAGGAATAACATCTCATGACAGGATCCGACGTATACCAGTCCGTGAACCGTCGTGTCAGAAATCAAGTAAAACACTACAACTGAATCGGATATAGTAGATATCAAGACAATAAAAACTATCAGTGAATGTACTCGCCTGTGGTCCTAAACTGATAAGGTAAACAGACGCTCAGAGTGATCACAGACCTAAAATAAGATACTATGAGTCAAACAGGGCTTAATACTGAAAAAGGAAACTAATATAAGCCATGAATGCAAGTCTAAGTCAAAACTAGGTCAAACTGAGTCATACTAGGTTATACTGGTTCATACTAGGTCATACTAGGTCAATGGGAGTCAATCCAAGTCAAACTAGGTCAAACGGGGTCAAAGGTTGACTTACAGTTAACTTTTGGTCAAAAAGTCAACTCTGGTCAACTCTAGGTCAACCCTAGGTCAAACTAGTCTAATGTTGACCAACTGTTGACTTTCAATCAACTGGTCAACTCTGGTTTGGTTTCGGTCAAATCTGGTCGCTTAAAGGCTAAGTTTGACTCTCGGTTGACTTTTGTTGACTTTTTGTCAAAAAGGTCAACCGACGTCAAAACTAGTCTATGAGCACCATATTTGATCATTACCAACCAAAGGAATCAAGTTCTAACCCTATCTTAGACTCCTAACTCAAATACTCTATTCCTAGGCAAAACTAGCATTACCTTACCAAGGTAAATCCCGATACCTTGCCCAACACCAAGGAAACCCCGCTAATACCCAAGATACTAGCCTAGGCTCCTTAGGGTAGCTAGATACCAACCTATCTAAGGTTTACCTACCAAGCAATATGGGTATCCTAGGTATCTAGGCTATGTTAGAATACATGGGTATTGGGTTACTCTATTACCTAACCCATATCATGAATTTACCCTCATAACTCTATCTCACTCATTCACACACAACACACTCACAATATCACACTCTAATAGGCTTCTCTATAGGTTTTTCCTATTAGCTATTTGCTATACTCAATTAGGCTCTCTCACACACACTCACAAATGGCTCACACACACACATCTCAACTCACAATTACACACACACATACAAGGCTATATTGGACTGATTTGGAGTGGTATGTAGGACCGTTGTGGGCTGGTTTCAGGACAGCATTTAGGTAGTTTAGGAGGGTGTGCATTGGATGCAAATGGCAGCCATGTATAGAGTGGTTTAAGGGGATTGATATGGTGCTATGTTTGGGCTAACATGTAGTGTAAATGGACAGAAAATTGGGGTTGTGCAGGACAGCAAGTAAGGGGGTTTAAGGGGCTGCAATATGTAGTGTTCAGTGGTGTTTAGGACTGAAACTTGGGGGATTTAGACAGCCACTATATGGGTGAAACCTGGACTAAAATGAAGGGGTTTGTGGGACAGATTTTGGGACTTGAAAGGCTTTGTTTGGACAGCCAAAGGGGGTAGAGAGAACTGGACAGCAGGCAAGGGAAAATCTAGATTGTTTGCACTGAGTTTAGGGACTGTACAGTGGCAAAATAGGACAGCCACTGCTGGTCCTAAGGTACAGCAATGTGGAGCAAAAAGGGGGACTGAATTGTACTGATTTATGGTGGACTTGAGGGGACTGTTCTTGTGGGGTTAAGGACTGTCAAGGCTGCTGTTTAGGGACAGCAGAGAATGGGGTTTCCTCCTCCCTAACACATCACAAACCATCTCACAATCTCCTCTATCTAATCACTCAACCATTTCCTACTCCAACCAAAACTCAAACACCTCCCCTACACTAACATACACACACACCCATACATCATATGGCCGAACCTGTGTGCCCCCATCCAACACCAATATACACACCACATTTCCACCATAATATCTCCACATATATATCCCCATATATATGAACCATATTATATATATATATATATATATATATATATATATATATATATATATATATATATATATATATATATATATATATATATATATATAGATTAATTAATATATATAAGTAATATATCACCATATATACACATATATTGATATAGATAATATGATACATAATGATACTATGGAAACCACAAATCTAAACACATGAAAAATCTGGAATAATATTTAGAACAACATAAAAACAATATACAAATGTTTCTACAAGTGTCCAAAGAGGATTTTCCCCATTAGGACACGATCCTACTCATAGGACACCTCTACAAATGTCCAAATGGACACGAAATGGACACCAATGGGCACCAAACCATGGAGGTCAATCCTAAGGGTCAAAATGAATCTAATGCATGAAAAGAATGAGAAGGAGAAGGGATTTATACCTCTCAGTGACTCGAATCGATCCCGAAATGCCACCGACACGTAGGAATCCCAAACGGACACGAACAAGCTCTGAATCCTCTCAAACTTGGGAAGCTCCTTTCTTGGCTAGAATGGAGATGGGAGGAAGAAGATTTGGTGATGAAATGGGAAGATTTGGTGATGATTTGATTAGGGTTTGCTCTAAAATCAATTTGGGGAAGAACAAGAGAGAATGAAAGAGAAAATAATAAAGTGTGGAGGAGCCTATCCACTCTAGTCATGGCCGGCCAATAAAGGACTTTTATCCTATTAGGAAAAAGTCAAGAAAGCCTCTCTCTAGTCTATGGGTTAATACAATGGTAAGGGGTTAAGTCGGGGGTAGTTTGGTCAATCCTAAATCACTAATCTCAATTAATACTAACCAAAATAATTAGTCTAGTCACTAACTAAAATAACTAACATGTAGGCTATGGCTAACTAGTGTGTGGGCCCGCTAAGGTCAACACTACCCCAGATCCCCGATACAAATCGGAATGAGTTGAAATTCGAACCCGACTCAAACAACCCCAAAATAATACAATAAATAAATAAATAATTCTAAAATAATTTTAAAGTGGAAAATTACCAAAATACCCCTGTTCATGAAAACTGGGGGTGACAAATCTATCCACCTTAAAAAAAATTTGTCCTCAAAATTAAAACAAACATACACTGAATCACATGTAGAAACAAAATTATACCTCAGGACTCGAAGAGATAAGGGAAACGCTCCCGCATGTCGTCCTCTCTCTCCCAGGTAGACTCACCTGAAGAGTGATGCCTCCATACAACGCGAACCAAGGGTATAACCTGGTTCCGGAGCACCTTCTTCCTACGATCCAGAATCTCCACTGGCTGCTCTGGATAGTGAAGAGTATGCCCCACCTCGATCGCTGAATGGTCCAATACATGGCTGGGGTCCGCCACGTACCGTCTCAGCTGTGACACATGGAACACGTTGTGTACCCCCTCTAGCGTAGGTGGCAAGTCTAGCCTGTAAGCCACTGCACCGACCCTCTCAAGGATGGTGAAGGTCCGATGTAGCACGGACTAAGCTTTCCGTCTCCGCCAAAGCAAATCGTGCCCCGTATCGGAGAAATCTTCAGGAACACCAAAGCACCAACCTAGACTTAGAACAAACTCAGCACGCAGGACAAACAAAATCACAATCAATCACAAACAGGAACTGAAACTAACCTCGAACTCTAACGGTCTCCGGTGGCTATCGGCCCAATGCCGCTGCCTATCCTGAGCCACCCGAAGTCTGTCTCTAATCAGCCTGACCTTCTCAGCTGCATCCACTACCATCTTCGATCCAAGCAGCACTCTCTCGCCAACATCGTCCCATGACAAGGGAGTACGGCATCTCCGTCCGTATAGAGCCTCGAATGGTGACATCTATATACTGGCCTGATAGCTGTTGTTGTAAGCAAACTCTACCAGGTGAAGATGATCCTCCCAAGAACCCCCGAGATCTAGCACACACGTACGAAGCATATCCTCCAAAGTCTGGATAGTCCTCTCCGACTGCCCGTCTGTCTGAGGGTGATAAGCGGTACTAAACTTGAGCGAAGTGCCCAAGCTAGCCTGCAAACTCCTCCAGAAGTGGGAAGTAAAACGGCTATCCCGATCTGAAACTATGCTCACAGGAACCCCATACAATCGCACGATCTGACGAACATACAGCTCTGCCAACCTCTCCGTAGACAATCCCACATTGAAAGGCAAAAAGTGGGCCGATTTGGTCAATCTATCAACTATGACCCAAATCGCGTCTTTTTCTCCTGAGACCGTAGAAGTCCGGACACAAAGTCCATGGTGACGTGCTCCCACTTCCACTCAGGAATGGGTAGTGGCTGTAGCAATCCACCAGGCCTCTGCCTCTCGGCCTTCACCTGCTGACAAACCAAGCAGCGAGATACAAACTGAGCCACCTCGCGCTTCATGCTGTACTACCAAACGTGCTCCCTCAGATCTCTGTACATCTTGTTGGCACCAGGATGCATAAAGTACTGAGAGCGATGAGCCTCCTGAAGAACCTCCTTCCGAAGCTCCCCACTCGGAACGCACAGTCTAGTACCGTGCCGCAGCGATCCATCTTCGGCAATAGAGAAATCATCGAGCAGCCCCGCCTGCGCCTGCTCCCTGATGCACCTTAGGGCAACATCATCATATTGTGCTGATCTGACACTGTCCATCAACTCAGACTGAATCTGCAAACCCCAAATATGTACCTCCATGCCCGAAATAATTACTTCGATTTCTAAACTGTCCAGGTCAGCCAAAAGATGACGGTCTGATGTCAGATACATAGCCACTGGATACCTGTTCAAGGCATCTGCAACTACGTTGGCCTTCCCTGGATGGTACTGCAAGGCAATATCAAAATCCTTAATCAGCTCAAGCCAACGTCTCTGCCTCATGTTCAGCTCCTTCTGAGTGAACACATACTTCAAGCTCTTGTGATCAGTAAAGATCTCAACCCGCTCTTCGTACAGATAGTGCTTCCACAACTTCAGGGCAAAGATGACAGCGGCTAACTCCAGATCGTGAGTCGGGTAGTTCTTTTCATGGGGACATAACTGCCTAGATGCATAGGCAATCACCTTCCCGTGCTGCTGAAGTACACAACCCAGACCCCGGCCAGAAGCGTCGCTGTAAATCGAGAAACCATCGGTCCCAGACGACAATGTCAAGATCGAAGCTGATGTCAACCTCTTCTTCAGCTCATCGAAGGTGGCCTGACACTCCTCAGTCCAGACGAACTCTACGTCCTTCCTGGTGAGTCTAGTCATCGGCTCCGCGATCTGCGAGAAATCCTGGACGAACTTCCGATAGTAGCCTGCCAATCCCAGAAAGCTTCGAATCTCGGCAACTGTACTGGGCGTAGACCAAGACTCTACCGCAGCAATCTTCTTCTGGTCTACTGAGATGCCGTGCTCGGTCACAACATGACCCAAGAACTCGACCTAGTCCAGGAAGAACTCACACTTCGACAGCTTCCCGTACAACTGCTCCTTTCTCAAAGTCTCAAGCACAATCCTCAGATGCTCCTCGTGCTCCTCCGGCGTCTTTGAGTAGACCAGGATATCGTCTATGAAGACCACCACGAACTTGTCAAGGTACTGATGGAATACCTTGTTCATCAAGTTTATGAACACAGCTGGGGCATTGGTCAACCCAAATGGCATCACTGCGAACTCGTACTGGCCGTACCGAGTCTGAAAAGCTGTCTTCGGAATGTCTTCCTGCTTCACCTTCAGTTGATGATAGCCGAACCTCAGATCTATCTTCGAAAACACCTTGGCGTCGCTCAACTGATCGAACAAATCGTCGATCCTCGACAATGGGTAATTGTTCTTGATAGTGAGGTTGTTGAGCGCCCTGTAGTTGATGCACATGCATATCGTACCATCCTTCTTCGGTACAAACAGGACTGGCGCTCCCCAAGGCCATGAACTGGATCTAATGAATCCCTTGTCTTGCAGCTCGTCGACCTGCTTCTTCAGCTCTGCCAACTCGCTGTTGTTGACCCCATAAACGTGCTGTGAGATAGGCTCAGCGCCCGATACTAAGTCTATAGAGAACTCAATGTCTCTATCCGGCGGCATCTCAGGCAACTCCTCGAAAAAAACATCCATGAAGTCAGCTATTAATGGATGCGGCAATGCCTGCCCCGCCAGTAAAGCTCCGCAGAACCCATCTCCCGGCTCAGCTGCTCCTCTAGCAAACATAACCTCTGGCTCTTCCGATGGCCTAAACAAAATCCTACCTCCTCTGTAACTATACTAGCATGGTGTATGCTCAACCAATCCATTCCGAGTACCATATCGTACCTCAGAAGGGGCATTACGAGCAAGCACGCACCCAAAACTTGGCCTTCTACAGTAACTCTCCGCTCCTTGCAGATATTGTTGATCAGGATGATGCCTCCCCCGGTCAGTATCTTGCAAGTCCTACCCAAAGGTTCAGCAATAATATTGTGTCTCAGAGCAAAGGAGACAGACACAAAGCTATGAGAGGCACCAAAATCAAATAAGGTAAATACAGGGAATGAATCAAGAAGAACGTGACCTGCCACTACATCGCCTACTGGCTCTGCCTCCTCTTCTGCTGTCAGGGTAAACACTCTGCCCGCAGGGGCTCCCCTCTGGTGCTGCTGAAAACGCTGCTGCTGCGTCTGAAGTGGAGGTCCTCTCTGCTGAACTGCTGGTCCTCTGGTCAGCTGCGCTCTGTCCTGACCTCCTCGGACTCCCCGAAAATGGCAGTCCTTCAGCTGGTGATCGGGCGCCCCACAGTATAAGCAGACGCCCAATCTCTTCCTGTAAACCTCTCTAGTGTGCCCTGGCTTCCCGTAAAAGTTACACTGTATAGCCGGCCTCTGACCCTGACCCTGACCCTGATGCTACTGGACACGCGCCGGTGCCTGCTGGAACTGCAACTGAGGTTGCTGCTGCTGGAACTGTCTCTGCTGGAAATGTGGGCGCTTCGCTGGCTCTGCACTCGAACTAGCTCCAAGAGCATCACTGCTCCTCTTCGGCTTGAGGCCGAAGTCCTCCTCTACAATCTGAGCCTCCATCAGGATATGCTCGAAGGTCGCGTCTCGTCTTCCAGAGGTGCGAGTGCGTACTGCATGTATAAGGCCCCTCCGGAACTTTCGGGCCTTGCACCCCTCATCCTGGACCAAACTAGGTGCAAACCTGCTCAGGCGGAAGAACTCCGCTGCATATTCGTCTACCGACGAGTTCCCCTGCACCAGACTGGCAAACTGTCCCACTAAAGCTGTCAAGGCTACATCTGGGTAGAACTTCTCCTTAAAGAGCTTCCTGAAGTCCTTCCAAGATATACCTCTCACTGACGCACGCGGATCCGTGCGGTACCAAGTCAGCACTATATCGAAAAATTGGCTCGCTGCAGAAGTCACCTACAGACCTCTCGGGACCTCTGCCAACTCCAGACTCCGCTGGACATCCTCTAGCCAGTCGTTCGTGTATAGGATACCTCGGTACCCTTGAACTCCTGCGGGTTCATCTTTCTGAAGTCGAGGTGTGTGCCGGGTCTCCCCTGACCCTGCTACTGTACTGGTGCTCCCTGAACTGTAGCCGGTGCACCTCTCTCTACTGCTGCCATAGCTAGCTGATGTGAGTTCTCTATGGTCTGTCGCAGCACCTCTGTCTGACGGTGCTGTGCCTCTGCCTGTGCTCTCTGTGTCTGCAGCATCTGCTGCAGAAGGGCCATCATCCCCTGAGTATCTGCCGGTAACTGAGACGGCGATGGAAGAATATCAGGGATGACCAGGGGCGGTCCCGCTGTTGGTGGTGGAAGACCTCCTGGAACCGTCTCTACTGCTGCTCCCGCCGGAAGGGCAGGAGCTGAGGGGGCAGCTCCCTCAAGTGCAGCTTCCGTAGCCGGAGGTAGAAGACCAGCCGGATTAGGCCTCTCTGGAACAGCGCTAGAACCCGCTGCCTGAGAGCGAGTGATCGTCATCCCGAGGATAGAGTGAAACAAGAAATCAATATGGCACATGATAGGAATATCAAAGATGGACAATTAAATTCAATACAAAAAGAATTTGTCATGGTAATCAAAAGATCAAAAATTTCCTAACATGTGATTGAGTAACTCCTATTATACCCTAGATCCTATATCCTAATTGCAGGCTCGTAATTAGTACTCTAAGTCGAGCACCATTACGAGTTCGCACTAGTTACGACACAAAACTGCATGGGCCACCACAAAAATGTGTCACGACCCGCACCCTGAAGAGGGGTACGAGCACGTGGTTACGTCCAGCCTACGCCGCAGTATCGGCCGTAGAACGCTGTATATAGGGTCTGTAAATACTACGACTAAAACAGATAAATGTACTTGTATAGTATATACACTCCGAATGGAGGTGACATAGCAATACAGTCTCAATCACATATATCAACTAAGGTAGATAACATGAAAAAGAGATATGATAGATAAAACAGGAAATGAGTCCAAATCCATAAGTCAGAGCTAAACACAAACATCCAAATCTCAGAGGATATATGTAATATATACTACAAAACTGAAATGTACTAGCTGGCTCGCAGGCCAGGCAAACCTAACTAAACTATGCTACTCAGGGTGAGCAAAGTCTAGTGGCTCTACCAACAAGCCACAGTCTAAATCTAGTCCATCATACTCAACCCCATAGTAGGTCGGGCAATCAGCCTCTGAATTATCTGTAAAATTTGTCAACGTATCCTGTCAAGAAAATGAGCAAGTACAAACACCAACAGCAGTTCCATATGAATTGAGAAATACTATAAAAGACAGCAATAATGAAATACAAGACAAAGATATAGATGACTTGGAAACCATTTGACAGCCGAGTTACAACCCCTGAACCAAACAAGGACCAGAGTTGTAACCCTTCTTTCAAACAGAACTTAGTCTCAAATCATGGTACAGTATAAAGACAGATAGAGCATGTGAGAAATAGAAATCATAGCATAGTAAAAAGTACAGAAAGTAAAGTTGAACTGGAATATAAGATACGCTAATAAATGTAAAAGGTGATTTGAACTATTAGAGCGATATATGATCGGCTAGGGAAGCAAGAGATGGTTATCCACTTGGCCCGACAATCCGCGGTGTCCTCAACAGAGAGTCATGCCGTCCAACCTGGATAACTGGTAATGGGGTGTCTAATACACCCTACGTGAGGTGAGGGTGGCGCTAGAAAAATATAGTTACAGGGAGGCTTTGATCACATAACCCCTAATAATTCCCCATCCCCGAATAGTATCACGGATCCGGACATGGCACGTCATGACACGGGGTTCGAGAGCAGGAGGCCAGCCCACTCCCAAATCAATGTCTATATAGGTAGAGGAACACAGAAATATCACATACTCATATACCAAGGGAGTCTAGGAATAACATCTCATGACAGGATCCGACGTATACTAGTCCGTGAACCGTCGTGTCGAAAATCAAGTAAAACACTACAACTGAATCGGATATAGTAGATATCAAGACAATAAAACTATCAGTGAATGTACTCGCCTGTGGTCCTGAGCTGATAAGATGAACAGACGCTCAGAGTGATCACAGACCTAAAATAAGATACTATGAGTCAAACAGGGCTTAATACTGAAAAAGAAAACTAATATAAGCCATAAATGCAAGTCTAAGTCAAAACTAGGTCAATCTAGGTCAAACTGAGTCATACTAGGTCATACTGGTTCATACTAGGTCATACTAGGTCACTGGGAGTCAATCCAAGTCAAACTAGGTCAAACGGGGTCAAAGGTTGACTTACAGTTAACTTTTGGTCAAAAAGTCAACTCTGGTCAACTCTAGGTCAACCCTAGGTCAAACTAGTCTAATGTTGACCAACTGTCAACTTTTAGTCAACTGGTCAACTCTGGTTTGGTTTCGGTCAAATCTGGTCGCTTAAAGGCTAAGTTTGACTCTCTGTTGACTTTTGTTGACTTTTGGTCAAAAAGGTCAACCGACGTCAAAACTAGTCTATGAGCACCATATTTGATCATTACCAACCAAAGGAATCAAGTTCTAACCCTATCTTAGACTCCTAACTCAAATACCCTATTCCTAGGCAAAACTAGCATTACCTTACCAAGGTAAATCCCGATACCTTGCCCAACACCAAGGAAACCCCGCTAATACCCAAGATACTAGCCTAGGCTCCTTAGGGTAGCTAGATACCAACCTATTTAAGGTTTACCTACCAAGCAATATGGGTATCCTAGGTATCTAGGCTATGTTAGAATACATGGGTATTGGGTTACTCTATTACCTAACCCATATTATGAATTTACCCTCATAACTCTATCTCACTCATTCACACACAACACTCTCACAATATCACACTCTAATAGGCTTCTCTATAGGTTTTTCCTATTAGCTATTTGCTATACTCAATTAGGCTCTCTCACACACACTCACAAATGGCTCTCACACACACATCTCAACTCACAATTACACACACACACACAAGGCTATATTGGACTGATTTGGAGTGGTATATAGGACTGTTGTGGGCTGGTTTTAGGACAGCATTTAGGTGGTTTAGGAGGGTATGCATTGGATGCAAATGGCAGCCATGTATAGAGTGGTTTAAGGGGATTGATATGGTGCTATGTTTGGGCTAACATGTGGTGTAAATGGACAGAAAATTGGGGCTGTGCAGGATAGCAAGTAAGGGGGTTTAAGGGGCCGCAATATGTAGTGTTCAGTGGTGTTTAGGACTGAAACTTGGGGGATTTGGACAGCCACTATATGGGTGAAACCTGAACTAAAATGAAGGGGTTTGTGGGACAGATTTGGGACTTGAAAGGCTTTGTTTGGACAGCCAAAGGGGGTGGAGAGAACTGGACAGCAGGCAAGGGAAAATATAGACTGTTTGCACTGAGTTTAGGGACTGTATAGTAGCAAAATAGGACAGCCACTGCTGGTCCTAAGGGACAGCAATGTGGAGCAAAAAGGGGGAGTGAATTGTACTGATTTATGGTGGACTTGAGGGGACTGTTCTTGTAGGGTTAAGGACTGTCAAGGCTGCTGTTTAGGGACAGCAGAGAATGGGGTTCCTCCTCCCTAACACATCACAAACCATCTCACAATCTCCTCTATCTAATCACTCAACCATTTCCTACTCCAACCAAAACTCAAACACCTCCCCTACACTAACATACACACACACCCATACATCACATGGCCGAACCTGTGTGCCCCCATCCAACACCAATATACACACCACATTCCCACCATAATATCTCCACATATATATATCCCCATATATATGAACCATATGATATATACATATATATATAGAGAGAGAGAGATTAATTAATATATCACCATATATACACATATATTGATATAGATAATATGATACATAATGATACTATGGAAACCACAAATCTAAACACATGAAAAATTTGGAATAATATTTAGAACAACATAAAAACAATATACAAATGATTCTACAAGTGTCCAAAGAGGGTTTTTCCCATTAGGACACGATCCTACTCCTAGGACACATCTACAAATGTCCAAATGGACACGAAATGGACACCAATGGGCACCAAACCATGGGGGTCAATCCTAAGGGTCAAAATGAATCTAATGCATGAAAAGAATGAGAAGGAGAAAGGATTTATACCTCTCGGTGAGTCGAATCGATCCCGAAATGTCACCGACACGTAGGAATCCCAAACGGATACGAACAAGCTCCGAATCCTCTCAAACTTGGGGAGCTCCTTCCTTAGCTAGAATGGAGAAGAGAGGAAGAAGATTTGGTGAAGAAATGGAAAGATTTGGTGATGATTTGATTAGGGTTTGCTCTCAAATCGATTTGGAGAAGAACAAGAGAGAGAATGAAAGACGAAATAATAAAGTATGGAGGAGCCTATCCACTCTAGTCATGGCCGGCCAATAAAGGACTTTTGTCCTATTAGGAAAAAGTCAAGAAAGCCCCTCTCTAGTCTATGGGTTAATACAATGGTAAGGGGTTAAGTCGGGGGTAGTTTGGTCAATCCTAAATCACTAATATCAATTAATACTAACCAAATAATTAGTCTAGTCACTAACTAAAATAACTAACATGTGGGCCATGGCTAACTAGTGTGTGGGCCCGCTAAGGTCAACACTATCCCGGGTCCCCGATACAAGTCAGAATGAGTTGAAATTCGAACCCGACTCAAACAACCCCAAAATAATACAATAAATAAATAAATAATTCTAAAATAATTTTAAAGTAGAAAATTACCGAAATACCCCTGTTCATGAAAACTGGGGGTGACAAAAGACAAGGAGTCTCTGGCTGTCAATGTTACTCAGACGGCATCCACTCCATCAGCACCACCACAGAAGACAACTCGTCCAAAAGAGGAGTATTCTTTTGATGAAGATGATACTTTAAGCATCTTCGATTGCTTGATCAAAAGCAATAAGCTTCAGCTTTCAGAAGCAAAACGGCCAAAAGAAGTGGGTAAAACCGATCACCCTAAATTATGTATTTATCACAGATTTATAGGGCATCCAACCAGAGCATGTTATGTGCTCAAGGGTAAAATCCAAGAGTTGGTCAACTCTGGAGCAATTACTCTGCAACAGGACGAGAAAACGGTGACTGCTAATATGGTTTCTCTATAATTCGGTGATTTTCCACCGTAACTTGTGCAAGATAGTGTTGTCCCCATTCCAAGGACTACTCTTGAGATCGTGAATCTCCTACCTCCTCAAAATGAAGGTCTTGTTCCGCTGTCAACTGACAGAGGAGAGATTATGTGGATTCATCCAGATCTGGTAGCAGAATTTGAAACACCTTCCTCTTCTATGAAAAAGAACCGTTCCAGATCTAAATCCAAGAACCGTAATATGGTATCTTTTGAACCAGTAACAGAAGAAAAAATTCTAATGGGCACTAGATCAGGGAAACCATATCTTCGGGATTATTCCGAAAATCAGGAGAACCCTGCTCCATCTCCTGATGTTCCTCCTTCATCATCTTCTCCTGGCGAGAATATACCATCTACATCCTTGCCGGTGGTCGAACCATCTCCTCCTAAACTAACATCAACAGACAAGGGAAAACAACTTGTCCGCTTTGATAAAGTATTGAAGAAGTCCTCATCTCTCGGACTTAAGAAGCCATATAATTTTGACATATTGGCTCAATTGGCCAATACTCCATCAAGATTGTCAATCTTTGAACTCTTACGTCTCTAAAAGAGACTCGAGAGACGTTAAGTGAAGCCTTGATGCAGGCTGACGCTTGTCTTACTCTTCTTAAAAAGCCTGAAAAGGAGCCAGTAAGCTGTGCACATTGTCATAGTGTATTTGAATTAATGCCCAATATCACTTTTACACAAGATGACATGTTGTTAGAAGACAATCGTCATGATCGTCCTCTCTATTTCATGGGGTATGTGGACACCATGAAAGTATATCGCATTCTAATTGACCCAGGGTCCACACTTAGCATTATGCCGAAGTCTGTACTAAATGCTTTAAAGATCCCAGTGCATAACCTTTCTACGACTATCACTACCATCCTGGGGTTTAATCAAGGAAGAAGTGAACCTTTGGGGAAGATACGCCTAAAACTTCAAATTGGCAATCTTCGTACAAAGGTAACTTTCTATGTTATTGACAATCATGGCTCATACAACGCTTTGTTGGGAAAGCCATTCCTCTATGAACACAATATTATACCCTCTATGCTCCACCAATGTTTCAAATATTTGGATGGTAATGGAGAAGTCCAAAAAGAGGTTGCAGATCTGAATCCTTTCAAAGGGGTTGAAGCATACTGCAATGATTCTCGTATGTACAAGGAAGAATTCATGAAGGTAGTACTAGCAATGGACACGGATAAAGAACAGAAGAGTGTGCCAAATGATACTCTGGTGATTCCCGTCAAAGGACGTACCTTATGTCCTCAGTCTTCCAAACCACTGACTATCTATCTTCCTTCCCATGAGAAGCAGCCCAAGGGTGATAGTCGGGAACAAAGAGAGCTCACCTCTTCTGAGCCGCTTGTAATCGATCTTCGTCGCAAGAAGCTCCCTCCTCCTTCTCGTTCTTCTTCTTCTCTCCCTCCTGTCATCAATCTGACTAAGCTTACTAAGACTAAAGTTCCTGTTGTAAATGATGGTATAAAAATCAATAAAGCATCTCCTTTGCAGTATACTGTTGTCTTTTACTATACTCAGTGTTATTTGGATATGCTAGATAACTTTAAACCACTTACAATAGAAGTCGTATCATCTCTGCAAAATGTGTATCATTGGATTCAATACAAGAGTCGTACTTCTTAGTACCGTCTCAAAAGAAAGATGAAAAGCCTATATTCTTTAACAAAAGAGAGAAACAAAAAATCGTGCTCTATAATGATAATAGAGATGATACAGGAAGGCTACAATTATGTCACTATAGTCCATAATCCAAAGCCATCATCCGTAAAATGGGCTATGATTTCAGAACAGGCCTCAACAATGGTAAAGGAAGGCGGACTCCCCTTCATATTGCTATTCCAAAAGGAAAATCACAACAATACTACAGTAAATCGAAGCGGGGCTTAGGTTATGCTTTACCTCTTTCGACTCCAGAACCTTCTGAATCTGATGAAGAAGAACGATCTAATTTTTTGATTCTATCTCGTGGGATTCTGATACCAGCAATGGTCATGTTCATCGGATAACAGTATCTTCTAACATGGTGTCTACCGAATTCTCGAAAGAAGATGAAGATGATATTGAAGAAGCTCCTGAAGTGGACCCTTGGGCACAAAAGATGGACAATCAGTGGGAACTTCATTTCGAACAACGGGAACCACCTACTGAAGATCAACTTGTCTAAATCGATATTGGAGAGAAGGGTATATCACGACCAATCTTCATTAGCAAAAAATCTCCCAGAGGATGATAAACAAGAGTTAATTCATCTTATTCGTGAATATATTGATGTCTTTGCCTGGAGTTACGAAGATATACTGGGATTAGATCCTCAAATTGCAACTCACAAGCTTAACATTCTGCCGAACGCCAAGCCGGTCAAACAACAACAACGATGATTCAAGCATGAAATGATGGATGAAATTGATGATGAAGTCAAAAAGCTTATAGCTTGCAGTTTTATCAGAGAAGAACAGTATCCTGACTGGGTAGCCAACGTTGTACCAGTCCTAAAGAAGACCGGAAAGGTTCGAGTTTGCATAGACTTTCGGGATCTCAATGATGCTTGCCCTAAAGACGAGTTCCCTCTCCTAATTACTGATGTCATGATCGACAATACATGTGGATTCGAACGAATTTCTTTCATGGATGGATTTTCTGGATATAATCAAATCCGGATGAATCCTGAAGATGAGAAACATGCTTCATTTCGTACTCCTCGGGGTGTGTACTGTTATACGGTCATGCCGTTTGGTCTTAAGAACGTATGTGCAACTTACCAGAGGGCTATGAGTACTATTTTTCGTGATCATCTGCGAAAGACTGTCGAATGCTATGTTGACGATATTGTTGTTAAAAGTTGTCTCAAGGAAGATCATATTCAAGATTTAAGAACTATCTTCAATCTAATGTGCCAGCATCAACTCAAAATGAACCCCACCAAGTCTTTCTTGGGTGTTTCTAGTGGTAAGTTTCTCGGCTTCGTTATTACCTCTAAGGGTATATACGTTGATCCCGAGAAGATCAAAGCCATTCAAGAGATGCATCCTCCACGCAACCTAAAAGAGCTACAAGGATTCCAAGGTCGACTTGCGTACATCAGGCGGTTCATTTCAAATTTATCTGGACGTTACAGATCATTTACTCAATTAATAAAGAAAGGTGTATCTTTCGTTTGGACGGAAGAATGTCAACGAGCATTTGACGACATAAAGCTGTATTTAATGAGTCCACCGGTTCTTGTGCCACCGATCTCAGGAATACCTTTCTTAATGTATGTCCGGGCAATGGATCATTCATTGGGAGCTTTGCTGGCTCAAAAGAACAAGGAAGGTATTGAACAAGCCATCTATTACCTTAGTCGAACAATGATTGGAGCTGAACATCGTTATAGTCCGGTAGAGAAAGAATGTTTAGCCTTAATATTTGCTGTTCAGAAGACAAGACATTACATCATAGGCCAAACTATTCATGTTATATCTCGAATCAATCCTCTTCGAGTCTTAATGAAGAAGCCAAGTACACTCAATTCTAGGCTTGCCACATGGGCCATATTATTAGCACAATATGATATGGTTTATGTTCCTCAAAAGTCTATGAAAGGCCAAGTACTTGCCGACTTCTTAACAGCTCATCTGTCCCTGAGACATCTAAACTCTATGATGGGATTCCGGACGAAACATTGGAATCAAATATGATCTCAGAAGAATTTTCTACCTGGAGGTTGTTCTTTGATGGAGATTCTAGAATTGGACCTGGAGGTATCCTTGTGGCTGGAGTGGGAATTGTTCTTGTTTCACCCGATGGATTAGCTATTCAAAGGGCTTAATCTTTAGACTAATCATACTCTAACAATGTGGCTGAATACAATGTCTTGCTCATTGGACTCCAATTAGCTAAACAACTAGGTTTGAATATCTTGAAGTATATGACGACTCTAAGCTGATTGTTAATCAGGTTAGAGGCATATATGAAGTCCGACATCAAGATTTAGTACCATACCATGAAGCAACAACCAGGATAGCTTCTTCGTTCAAAGGATTCTTCATCGAACATGTACGTTGGGCATGCAATACAGAAGTTGATGCCTTAGCTAACCTAGCTGCGGTATTGGCAGTTCCAGTCAAAAGACAACAGATAGTTGTTATCTCTAATAGAGAACTATTTTGTGTTGAAAACAACCACAACATTGAATTCAGCAACCTAACTGAGGTCAATGATATTAGCAAGGACTGGAGAGCACCTTTCATTGATTTTGCAGTACATGATATCTTGCCAGAAGATCCTAAAGAAGCTACAAGTATCCGTCGTCGATCGCTTCGATTCTATTATAATCATACTACTAAAACACTCTATCGAAGAACTTTTAATGGATTGCTTTTAAGATGTCTCGTTGGTGATAAAGCAAAGCAGATATTGCGTGAAGCTCATGATGACGTTTGTGGAGCACATCAGCCAGGTCCTAAATTACAGGATCGTATTCGATGTATGTGTTACTACTGGCCCTCTATGGTATCAGATGCTATTGACTATGCAAGGAAATGCCGTGCATGTCAAATTTATGCAGATTTCATTCACCAACCATCGGAATTTCTTCATCCGACTGCTGCCTCATAGCCTTTTGAAGCTTGGGATATGGATATAATTGGCCCTATCAATCCTCCTTCATCTAAAGGACATCGGTTCATCTTAGCTATAACCGATTATTTCTCCAAGTGGGCAGAAGCTATACCATTGGCTGAAGTTAAAACGAGTAGTGTCATCAACTTCATCAAACATCATGTGATATACAGGTTTGGTATCCCTCGCCGAATCATCCATGATAATGGACTGCACATCAGCCAAAAGTTTAATAGGTTCTGTGATGACAACAGAATCAATAATGTTGCCTCAACGGCCTATAATCCTGCGGCTAACGGGTTGGCTGAAGCATTCAACAAGACCATTATCAAACTCCTTTAAAAGTTTGTCTTTATTAACAAACGTAATTGGAGTGATAAACTTGGAGAATGTCTATGGACATATCGTACTACTGTCCGTAATCCTACAGGTTGCACACCTTTTTCTCTAGTATATGGGTGTGAAGCTATTCTGCCTTTGGAAATTCAAATTCCATCATTGAGGATCGCTATTACTAACAAACTTACTACAGAAAACCATGATCATCTTCGGCTTCAAGAGTTGGAGGCGCTCGACGAGAAAAGATTACTGGCTCAACAGCATATTGAACTTTATCAAGCCCAGATCTCAAAAGCTTTCAATCGCAAAGTCAGAGTGCGGACATTTCAAGAAGGCGAGTTGGTTCTCACAGTCAGACGCCCTATGATTATGACACATATGAGCAAAAGGCAAGTTCGAGGCAAAGTAGAAAGGACCGTATGTGGTAAATAAAGTCTCCTCCAATGGAGCCTATCAATTAACAGATATGGAGGGCAGAGTTGCTATGATGCCTATCAATGGCAAATTTCTCAAGAAATATTATGTATAAAAGCAAAATATTCCAAAGACATGATGTATATAAAAGTTTATTTTATTCGAAGGCAGAATGGAATTACATGATATTAAGGACGGGGAGGGGGCCCCGATCCTTCATGATTAAATACATAATTTACCAATTGTTCAAACGCCTCTTTGCCTGAACTCACAAAAAACTTACAAACAGCCATCCTCAATGCCTCTTCTTCGGCAGTCTTTCCAGGTTCCACTAACTTGGAGATCAAATCCTGTCCTGGTGCGGGAGGAACAGTTGAGCCTTCTCCCCTTTCTTTTCGAGAAGGCACGGAAGGCTCAGTTGGGGGCGTCTCGGTTTCTTCTTCGATCTTCGGAGCAAGTAAATCTTTGGAAGACATTTTTGTACAAAAGAGAAAGAGATTGTCACGACCCGCACCCGTTTTTTTTCAACGGATACGAGACGTCCAAGCCAGCCTACGCCGCAGTGTCGGCGGTAGAACGCTGTCACGGCCATGAAGATTAAAATCACAAATAATGCTCATTCACATAATTAATTTAACTTACAATGATCACAAGTTTTACATTTGTAAAAAAATATAAACTTGTACAAATAAATAAATGACTACAACTCAACTATCTAGATAGTCTCTAGGCTTTTGTCTGCAAGTATTCCCGTCACTCCCCAAGCTAAGTGAATCTATGACTAACCTGAAAAATGTTGGTTTCCAGTCAGGAATGGAACGAGCACAATTCACTGAATGGAATTTCAAATAAAGAAAATGACTATAAACAAAGGTTAGACATCAATCATGAGTTTTGAAAGTAAACAGTAAATACGAAAAACCAATAGCAATAAATAGACACAAAATACTTTCCCCAACTGTTAGAAGTACAGTTGATATGTGATCGGTCTGGGGTACTACACCGCACGGTCTACGATGTCTACTTGCAAGAAAATAAGCAATGTCTACAATGTCTACTTGCAGAAAATAAGCACTGTCTACGAGGTCTACTTGCAGAAAATAAATACTGTCTACGATGTCTACTTGCAGAAAAATAAGTACTGTCTACGATGTCTACTTGCAGAAAATAAACACTGTCTACGATGTCAACTTGCAGAAAAATAAGCACTGTCTACGGTCGGATCACACATCCTTGGTACTTCTCATTTTCGACTCAACAATTTATAATAGAGTATAAAAATCACATAACCAATGGCTAATCAATGAAATATAGTAAAGATCAATATCGAAATGCAGACAATAAACTGTACTCGCCTGTGATCCTCTGCTGGTGAAACCGACAATCTGAACCACTCAATGTGCCACAATAGCCAAAACCCGTACAACAGTCCCTGAAAGCTGAAATAAATATTACCAATGTTCTCAGAATAGTCAAAATAGCTAGAATTGCCTGTCCTTAAGTCCAATTCTGGACACAGGGGCAAAACGATAATTTTGGGTCAAAACGGTGTCCGCCATTGGACCCGCTTTTGTACCGAAAAGCGTGCCAGAGTCAACGGTCTCTAAAGTCTTCAAACTACATGTCTACGGATCCGATTTTTTGATATGAACCCAACCGTATGTCCTAAGTTGGATTCCGGCAGGCCGTGCACAAAATCGCCCGTTGAGTTGGACCGTGGGACCCGCAAAACGGCGATCCAATCAACTGTCTCAGAATCGGACCAAACTTGGCATACAGGACCAGAAAAATGATACGGTCCTGCTGGCTTAAGTTTCATCTCGATCTGACGAGCGTGCACAAAGTAATTGAGAAATTTGCACGAAGACCGATACGGTGAATTTCGACGGATACGCATCAAATTCGTCGTGCACACGCAACCAATTTGAATTCTATCAAAGCCCACACGACCACGAAACCGTTATGCAGCTTTCGATGCTTTCGGTTCACGACCACGTCGCTTGGATTGGCGGGACGTACGTCGTATTGAAGGAATTTCTAAATTTTCTAATATTTCGAAAATGGGTTTTTCGTCCAATTGGGAATCTGATTTCTCGACGTACAGTCGATGAAATCAAATTCCGTAAATTGGGTTATGTAGCCGTATAGGTTTTCCTTCACTGTCTTTAATCAGGTTCCTAATTTGCTCACTGTTATGGCCAAAATTGGCCTTCCAAAACAGTTTCATGGATACGAAATTCTGTTATGTTTCAATAGTTTTTCGGGTAAGTTCGTATCGATTTCTCGTCGAATCCGAGTAGGTTCAATAAGAACTAATTTGTAGGGTTTCTAGATGGTTAGAGTGTCTATCCGGCGGACCAAACGGTTCGCGATTTGATTGATCAGTTGCGAAGAAATCACTCGACGAAGAGACGTACCTCACAGCGAAGTTGCTGTTGTGTTCTGATGTCCGCGCGCTCCAGCGCTCGGCCGGCCGGCTCCGGCGCATGGCGACGACGCGCGGCGGTCCAGGGTGGGTCGCCAGGGAGTGGTGGTGGTGGCGTGGTGGTTGAGGTTAGGGTTTAGAGTAGTCGGGATGTCTCCCTCGGTCGATACTTATACCTACGGGATGGGTTTCCCGAGCGGCTGGGCTGGTATTCCCCCCTATGGGTCGGGTTGACGTTTATAATGAACTAGTTCATACTGCGAGTATGCTAAGGGGGGTCGGCTTGGCCTGGCTTTTGCCTGGGCTTGCTGTTGGGCTCGGGATTGCTCCTGGACTGTGGGGTCAGTTGAAATAAAAATGGGATTGCTGCTACTCTTATTATTATTAGTAACAATTATATATATGTAGTTATATACATACACTTATATGTATAAGTACCAATATATTTTTATATATATACACCTACACTCATATATTTATATCCTCATATGTATATACTTCATCAACATATATTTATATATAAAAATATAATAATATATAATCGATATATTATAACATTTATTTGATAATAATAATATAACCAATAGTAATCGAATATTATTATACAATAATAACCTCAATAATGTAGATAATAAAAATACAATAATAATAACGAAATTCAATAACTCAATATTGGTGTATCTATCATGGCGTACAGTCTAAAGATTCCCAGAATGTACAATGACCTATTTTATACAAACATTATCGACTACACACTAATAATAATATTTAATATTGAAAATATGAATACTTAGAAAATATTCATTAAATCATTAAAACGAAATACAACACGCTCATACCAAATCTCATCAACACGAATGTCATTGGACGTGCCGCATGCCTACACTGGCTTGGGCTCAGTTCGAGTCCAGTTCGGGCTAAAATGGTATAATCAGTTTTCCCTAACTTTAATAATATAACTAATAACTAAATAATCTTCAGTAAGCGTTAAGTCGCAACTTGGCTTGGTTTTCCTAGTTAGGACATCACTATGGCTCGGCCTTCCCTATCAGGGCTAACACACAAGTCAAAGCACGCCAATGCACTATGCGTGCCACGATTCCTAGTCACCTTGTACTCCAAAACTCCACTATGACTAAAATCATCTACCGTAAAAATATTACTGAAATAATTATTTATAAAAACTCTAAAATCACCATTTATTTCAAATAAATAAATAAATAAAATATATATATTATCAAAGTTCTGGGAAGAGGGGCTACAGAGATTGTCAATATCTACAAAAGTTTTGTTCTATTTATAGGCAAAACAAATAGATAATCAGCCTCGAGAACTGATGCAACTTTTGGAAAGAAGCGCAACTGTTCATTTATTTATAACTGTTCATTCATTTATAACTGGCCAATCATTGTCCCTTCTCTGAAACTGACATGACTATTCACTCATTTATTCTTTTCTTCGAGAGTTTGAACGACCATTCATTCATTCAATGTCTCTCCCTTAAAAATCAAAGTGACTGATTACTCATTCATTTTTCATAATGAGAATCCATGTCTCTGAATTCCAAATAGCCACGTCAAACAACTTGCCACATTCGCATTCTCTCCGCATTCTGTTATCTATGTCAGCATATCAAAATTGAATTATAAAAAGGAGAATAATGAGACAATCATTTTTTTATTCCTTCTTAAAAAAAAGCATAGATACATCTTGATGAAAATCTATTACATCTCTGATTTTCATTCTAATGAAGGTCTATTACATCTTTGGATCTTCCCATTGATAATGAAGGTCTATTACTTCTTTGGATCTTCTTATTTGTTGGTGGCAATTCCTTGTCGTCTCGACCTGAAGCAATGAGCCAGACAATGGAATCAACTCTGGTCTTCTCTCTCAGAAAGACGAGAGAAGAACCCCAGAGTGCAGCAGCCCAAAGATGAGCTGCTTCAATACAACTGGTGGAGAGAAGACGACCCGCCAGGGAAATTAGGAACGAGATCACCCTTGTGAAATAATTCCTAGTTCTACGTCTCCAACATCCAACTCTCATGTGTATAGGCTCTTCCTACCATCTGAGGAAGACCCTTCTTAAATATGAAGAGTCCTGAGCTGTCACGACCCGCACCCGTTTTTCGAATACGAGACGTGTCCAAGCCAGCCTATGCCGCAGTGTCGGCGGTAGAACGCTGTCAAGCCCGCAAGAAATAAATGCTCAAAATACAACATTATTGCTCATTCATATTTCTAAATTATTACAACATTTACAATTAAAGAAAATACAGGATTTTACAATTAATGAAATTGGTACATCTGCTATCTATTTCTAGGTTGACCTCAGCATACCCAAGCCTTCCCCAGTGCTAAGAGTGATCGCGGCTAACCTAAAAATGTTGGTTTCCAGTCAGGAATAGAACAAGTACACAAACCGACGACAATGCAAAAACACAATAGGATTAACAAGACATGAAAATAACATATGAGATATCAAAACTGGTAAATAACTGATGACATAGCACGATAGAGAAGAAAATAAGGAAAAACTAATAAAAGACATCTATCTAGGTGGTGTGAAATATCTGTTTCAACATGTGAACGGCTAGGGGGTAAAATTGGGCTCACTGCACGTGTCGTGTGCAGCTGCTATCGTTCAAAAATAGACATTTTGGAGATATTTCTGGGTAGTCCACATGTTTACTAAGATATTTCCCCTCCCGACTACTCTGTGTGACAAGCGTGTCAACAAGCAGCAAGATATATATATAGACAAGAAATAAAAAGACTACTATGAATCGAAAAGCAATCAGAAAGTGCACTTGCCTGAGGTCCTTAGCTGATGAAATCGATAAACCCATTGAGTCCGGGATAGTCTGATTAGCCTATGGTCGATATGAAGTTGTCAAAAATCATGCAAAATAAGAACGTATGATTAGTCAGGATTATGATTAATCTAATAGAAGTTTGTTTTTAGAGAGATAATTCTTAGTCAAAATAGATATATTTTCATATAAACTATTTATAATCTTTTTAGAAAGTAATTATAAGATTTTATGTAACCTTATGAAGAAAAATACTAATAGACTAATTATCTAGAATACATTAGAGTTTAATAGATATTCGAAAACTATATTTCATTGGTATAAATAGTCATTAGTTGACTAAATGGAATCGAGAAAAACATTTAGGAAAATCGTTTAGAAAATATATTTATAACATTTAGTACATAACAGTATATTTTTAACATCTACAGCAGTACTATTATTGAAATACAAAATAATCAAAAATAGTAGAATAGTAATAATTTAATAATTCTGTAATTAATGTAATGCTAATACATAGAATTTGTAATAATTTTATTATAATATATTTAGCAGCAAATAATAGTTGCAACAAGTTCTCATTCTTCTGTGAAGAATCTAAATAATAATTACAACTAATTAAATATTTTAATACCATGCGCAGCTCTTCTCCCCATGTGCTGTGTTCCTAAAGGAGAACAGCAAAACCAAGGGAAGGGGGAGAGAGAGAACAATCTCTTAATTATTTACTGTTATAGCCTAATGAAATGGAGAAAGAGTGCGGGGGGAAACGCTCACCTTGGGAGAGAGGGTTTCGCCGGGAGATGAGCCACGACGGCGGTGCGGAACAGATCGGCGAAGTGCAGATCTAGGGCTGGCGTTCGACGACAGCACGGCGGCGGCGGCTATCGTCGAGCTCGTGGCGGCTGACGAGGACTCGGCGTGGCTGACGAGGACTCGGCGGTCGGCTGAGATCTCCTGGCCGGGAACCCAGAGGTGGCAGAGATGGTATCATCTCGTCGAAGGCGGTCGACGTTCTGTACGTGCGGCCGTCTGTGCTCGGACGGGGTGTTGCTCCTCCGACACGACTGGTGGACGCGGCGGTGAGAGCAGCTGCGAAGGAGGAGATGGAGGGACTCGTCCTTGGCGTCGAGCAGGTCTGCACGGTGGGGCGCACGACGTTCGGCTTTGGGAGCACGGGGCCTAGGCCCATGGCGGTCCTGGCGGCGGATGGCGCCGTCGCGGAGACCGTCGGCTCCGGTCCGGTCGGTATCACGGCAGCCGCTGCGGAGGAGGGCTCGCTCGTGCAGGCAGGGTCGACCTCGATGAGGTCGCGGCTGAAGGGAACCGGCCGCGGTAGACGAAAAGGTCGCGGGAAGCGGTTAAGCGTCCCCTGGTACTGTACGGAGGCGCGCGGCTTGGCCGGCACTGAGGTGACACGGGATCTCATGCCAACGGCGGCGTCTCTGGATAGGCGACTCCGGCTCTCGGCGAGGGGCGGATGCAGGCGCGGTGGAGTCCAGGCGGAGGTTGGGTTTGTGTAGTTTTGATGTTTTGCCATTCGTGTCAGGTGTGTCGACACGAATCGGATTTGTAATATACTGGAATAAGATGTGATGTACACGGACACACGGGTCCGGACACGGATTGGTGATGTTGATGGCGATGATCAGGGAAGAAGACGAGCGGCGAGGGATTGGCGATGGTGGTGGTGTCCGCGGTGCTCAATGGTGGCAATGGGGTTCGATGCAATAGAACGATGGTGTTCTGGTGGTATATTTGTATACCACATGCAGGGAAAAACGTAGGGATAAGGGTTGGTTAGATGGGTCCTATCCATATTAGATCTTAGGAGAACAAAATGCACGTGATTATCTAAAATAACTAGCTCACCAGTTTAACATATAGTTGTGCCAACAAAGAATTTTAAGATCACACTAAATCACAAGTTTTAATGCTTATCAAATAATTCAAAAATAGGAATTGGTCAATTAATAACCCATCCATAGATAATAGTACTTTATTTAGCATCCAGAATTTTCAAATAGATTCATATGATTATAAAATAATATTTAGATCGCGTAGTCTCAAATCAAATCAATAATCGGTTTCCACCAATATTTTAATACCTGTTTTTATCAATCCAAATATTCAGTAAAATATTTATAATTGTTTTTAAATCAATTAGAAATTACTATTTAATAAATCCTAAGGTAGTAACCAAACCTCTTTTATAATTCTAACAAAATCATTAATATATATATATATATATATATATATATATATATATATATATATATATATATATATATATAGCATTTATATAGCATTTATTTATAATATATATATATATATATATATATATATATATATATATATATATAAAATATATATATATATATATATATATATATATATATATATATATAAAATAAAAAAAATATATATATATATATATATATATATATATATATATATATATATATATATATATAGAATTTATTTATAAAACTAAATATTAGGCGTTGAAAAGAAAGTACCATTAGCTAGGAAATATATATCTACATGGTCATCTTTGGACCAACTACATGACTAAGGCCTTCTATCTTAATGACTATTTAAAATAAAATATTTTCAAAAATTTTCGGGAAGGGGAGCTACAAATCTACCCAATTTAAAAATAATTTCGTCCTCGAAATTCTAATCCCTAACCATGCCAAAAATTCAAACATAAAAAATTAAAAATAAATCCACTATTACCACAATATCTTCGAATTTTAATTTTTCAAAATATTTATATCCTCCTCCTAGCCATTTCGTAACTACGAATTATCGAGGACTTCTACCCACCTTTGGTCACACTACTCCCTCAATGGTATGTCTACCAGCTTCTTGTTAAAATGGGTATCTATTGCTTTTGGCCTCTATAATCCTCTCCTACCTATCAAATAACCCATAATCTAGCAAACAACAAATTTACACAAGTAGCAAGAAAATATATATTGGTAAATTCTAATAAGTATGATCATTCGTCACTCTACAGTAGGAAGGAATGGAATATAAGGAAGAATCACCAAGAGCAAATATAAAACTTCAAGAGCGGTAGCGTGTATCTAATGGTCAGATAGAAAGAATGTTTATGGACCGTTAACTTATTTGCTAGATCGGGATACTCTAGTCTAGTCACTGGCTAAATCTAAGAATCATTCGTTTTTTAGGAGAGCTTGCAATCCGCGCAATATAGAAGTTTCATTCTCGAAGTTCTAAACAAGGTTCCAAAATGGGATAGAGTTTGAAAAATCCAGATTGTGATTTTTCTGTGGTTATTTAAACACACGGGCAAGGAATATAAATACAATACAAGGTCGTACCACGATGTCCAGGTAGATGGAATAAGGTTTACGAATGACACCACATCCTAAGGGGTGGAGACTACATAATATGTATATGGACTTATTTCAAATAGCTCGATTTTATAGTCCAAAAAAATAGTGGTATGCATGGATGGGTTTCATTAGGGCTTAATGGACTTCCTGATTGGACATCCCTCATTGATTGGATGAACCATTGGATTTCAATCTATATAGACTGAACAAGATCCCAGGATAAAACTATGTCTACTAGGTTAGGGTAACCTAGAATAGGATTCCTTCCAAGTGGTTGAGTTGGTTGCTAATCGGGTTGGTTAGCTAGGTCCATAAACCTAAATTGTGCCTTCGGTGACTTTTGTGTTTAAATAGCACATGAGGCCTCAATTGGGTGGCACACTAGTGGCATATGCGTAGTGGGCTTCGAGTAGATCACAACCATATATTGGATCGAACGAATTGAGTCGAGGTTGAGGCTCTAGTGGAAGTCGAAAAATGTACCGGTATTGTGGTAAGGGTTATAGTTAGTCCTTTTGTCCTGAAAGTCGTACCATAAAAATAGAGTACAAGGGGACGGGTTTGAGTGGGACATGATATACCTAGATGAAGGTGGACTCGTCTAGATCTTGCATGTGGAGTTTGTTGGAAGATAACAACTGGCCTCGTGCTCCGAATATTAATGACACGGTCGGGGACACAAAATGATCTAAATGGAAGGTGGGAGTCCATGGGGCTCTAATTATCATCCTAGTGGAAAATTATTATAATCAATCGGTAATCCTCGTATATACCAAAATTTTTAGAAGGCTTAGAGTCTACCCACCTTAGAGGCTAGGATATGGTGGCAAGGTTCCTGTCACAGGGCTGGCCGATGGTAGCTACACTTGCATATACAACTATCATAGTCATGGGAATACTCTGTATCTATCTACCAATTATAAGTTTTCGTCTTTCCAACTAGTAAAAGACAAAAATAAAGAGTTCAAGAGAGATGGCACTGAATACAATTACGTGATTCAAAGGCGAATGTATAGTTCAAGAGGAATTGTCAAAGCAGTCATGGATAAGATCCTAGATACATCTATATCTCATTCTACATAGTGTAATTAAATGAAGAGGAACCAAATGCATCATGGTTGATCAGACCGTAATACAATGATTCTGATTAGACAATATGTTAGCGGGCGTCCCCAATAGACATATGTCTCGAATAAAGCTGGATAAAAGAGTAAGCTTGCAAAACTAGGCTGTAATAGCAGCATTGGTCAAGATAGTCGAAATACAAGTACGCGAGATTTTTGGAAGGAGGAAATAGTAGTTCGAGTTTTAAGATAATCAAAACCTTACATGGTGTTCTTGTTTATGCGGTCTTCCTATTATCTTCTTATCCATAAGGCCTAGGTCGACTAATGGGTTTTGGACTTCTGAATTCTATATTCTAAGTAAACCTGTTAGTGTTAGACAATTACCTCGTCGATAGATCACAATGACCACATAATGCGAGGTGGAGAGACATGCTACGGAACTTCTACTAGTATTGGCTTTGGATCTCAGAGGGCATACATGGCACTCTTCTATCCTCTATAATATCCTAAACTTGGGATCACGTCAAAAATCATTTTCCCGAGAGTTGTGCCTCGCCTGTATATTCAAGTTGCGGCAAACCCATAGTTCCGTGATTCAGAGGTGATATGCTACCAGGTACTCTACTTTATATTGGCATAAGGGTATCTAAGATCTAAAAGAGGTCAATCGAGAACATAGCTTTAGCAATGTTCCATAGACTATGGTTTCTCGGGATGATTTTAATTTTGTAGGTTGTGCCTCGCCAGTGCGCTGCTGGCTGCAGTGAACCCACATTCTCCACTCTCAAATAATTGACGACAGTGCGCTGCTGTCTAAACTTTATGGGTTAGCTAATATTTCTCTAACTATAACCGTAAAATTTATGAGCTTCTAGAGATCCAAACAAGTTGACTAAAATAGAGCGTAGGTATGTGCCCTATCAATCACATCATTTAAAATAAAAGATTTAATCATGGAGAAAATAATTAAGGACGAAAGAAATACAAACACTCTAGTATCTATTTCATATACATTTCAATGGTTGAGGGAAAAATTGCAAATCAATCTTTCTCGAGATTCGTATATGAATAACATAATCAGAAATTACAAACTAATTCTTTACAACAAAAAGAGAATTTAAACAGGCAATTCTAACTCATGGAATGATGTTTATATCTAATAAAGCAAAAGAAAATTAAACAGTTTATCAAAATTAACGCCTTAATTCTAGGCAAGTCTAACATACCAAGCGAATAGTATATCCATATTGGATCACCCTGTCATATCGAAAGTAAGAGTGTACCTATAGGGATCTAGCAAGCTATCTAAATTGTATGGCCTATATGTTAACCTTAACTACCCGACGGTCAATTTGAACAAGGGACTCCTTGTCCTAGTCATTATCTTAAATTATTTTAATCATAGTTTGTGAATGAGCATTTCCTGGTCGTAGGCTCGCAATAGTACGACTAACGTACCATCACGAGTTCGCAATATTTTGCGAAAACTGACCTGCATGGGCCACCACAAAAACTTGTCACGACCCGCACCCGCTTTTTGGATACGAGACGTGTCCAAGCCAGCCTACGCCGTAGTATCGGCGGTAGAACGCTGTCAAGCCCGCAAGAAATAAATGCTCAAAATACAACATTATTGCTCATTCACATTTCTAAATTATTACAATATTTACAATTAAAGAAAATACAGGATTTTACAATTAATGAAATTGGTACATCTGCTATCTATTTCTAGGTTGACCTCAGCATACCCAAGCCTTCCCCAGTGCTAAGAGTGATCGCGGCTAACCTGAAAATGTTGGTTTCCAGTCAGGAATGGAACAAGTACACAAACCGATGATAATACAAAAACACAATAGGATTAACAAGACATAAAAATAACATATGAGATATCAAAACTGGTAAATAACTGATGACATAGCACGATAGAGAAGAAAATAAGGAAAAACTAATAAACGACATCTATCTAGGTGGTGTAAAATATCTGTTTCAACATGTGAACGGCTAGGGGGTAAAATCCGGCTCATTGCACGTGTCGTGTGCAGCTGCTATCGTTCAAGAATAGACATTTTGGGGATATTTCTGGGTAGTCCACATGTTTACTAAGATATTTTCCCTCCCGACTACTCCGTGTGACGAGCGTGTCAACAAGCAGCAAGATATATGTATAGACAAGAAATAAAAAGACTACTATGAATCGGAAAGCAATCAGAAAGTATACTTGCCTGAGGTCCTTAGCTGATGAAACCGATAAACCCATTGAGTCCGGGATAGTCTGATTAGCCTATGGTCGATATGAAGTTGTCAAAAATTATGCAAAATAAGAACGTATGACTAGTCAGGATTATGATTAATCTAATAGAAGTTTGTTTTTAGAGAGATAATTCTTAGTCAAAATAGATATATTTTCATATAAACTATTTACAATCTTTTTAGAAAGTATTTATAAGATTTTATGTAACCTTATGAAGAAAAATACTAATAGACTAATTATCTAGAATACATTAGAGTTTAATAGATATTCGAAAACTATATTTCATTGGTATAAATAGTCATTAGTTGACTAAATGGAATCGAGAAAAACATTTAGGAAAATTGTTTAGAAAATATATTTATAACATTTAGTACATAACAGTATATTTTTAACATCTACAGCAGTACTATTATTGAAATACAAAATAATCAAAAATAGTAGAATAGTAATAATTTAATAATTCTGTAATTAATGTAATGCTAATACATAGAATTTGTAATAATTTTATTATAATATATTTAGCAGCAAATAATAGTTGCAACAAGTTCTCATTCTTCTGTGAAGAATCTAAATAATAATTACAACTAATTAAATATTTTAATACCATGCGCAGCTCTTCTCCCCATGTGCTGTGTTCCTAAAGGAGAACAGCAAAACCAATGGAAGGGGGAGAGAGAGAACAATCTCTCAATTATTTACTGTTATAGCCTAATGAAAGGGAGAAAGAGTGCGGGGGGGAAACGCTTACCTTGGGAGAGAGGGTTTTGCCGGGAGACGAGCCACGACGGCGGTACGGAACAGATCGGCGGAGTGCAGATCTAGGGCTGGCGTTCGACGACAGCGCGGCGGCGGCGGCTATCGTCGAGCTCGTGGCGGCTGACGAGGATTCGGCGGTCGGCTGAGATCTCCTTGCCGGGAACCCAGAGGTGGCGGAGATGGTATCATCTCGTCGAAGGCGGTCGGCGTTCTGCACGTGCGGCCGTCTGTGCTCGGACGGGGTGTTCCCCCTCCGACACAACCGGTGGACGCAGCGGTGAGAGCAGCTACGGAGGAGGAGATGGAGGGACTCGTCCATGGCGTCGAGCAGGTCTGCACGGTGGGGCGCACGGCGTTCGGCTTTGGGAGCGCGGGGCCTAGGCCTATGGCGGTCCTGGCGGCGGATGGCGCCGTCGCGGAGATCGTCGGCTCCGGTCCGGTCGGCATCACGGCAGCCGCTGCGGAGGAGGGCTCGCTCGTGCAGGCAGGGTCGACCTCGATGAGGTCGCGGCTGAAGGGAACCGGCCGCGGTAGACGGAAAGGTCGCGGGAAGTGGTTAAACGTCCCCTGGTGCTGCGCGGAGGCGCGCGGCTTGGCCGGCGCTGAGGTGGTACGAGATCTCACGCCAGCGGTGGCGTCTCTGGATAGGCGACTCCGGCTCTCGACGAGGGGCGGATGCAGGTGCGGTGGAGTCCAGGCGGAGGTTAGGTTTGTGTAGTTTTGATGTTTTGCCATTCGTGTCGGGTGTGTCGACACGAATCGGATTTGTAATATACTGGAATAAGATGTGATGTACACGGACACACGGGTCCGGACACGGATTGGTAGTGTTGATGGCGATGATCAGGGAAGAAGACGAGCGGCGAGGGATTGGCGATGGTGGTGGTGTCCGCGGTGCTCAATGGTGGCAATAGGGTTTGATACAATGGAACGATGGTGTTCTGGTGGTATATTTGTATACCACATGCAGGGAAAAACGTAGGGATAAGGTTTGGTTAGATGGGTCCTATCCATATTAGATCTTAGGAGAATAAAATGTACGTGATTATCTAAAATAACTAGCTCACCAGTTTAACATATAGTTGTGCCAACAAAGAATTTTAAGATCACACTAAATCACAAGTTTTAATGCTTATCAAATAATTCAAAAATAGGAATTGGACAACTAATAACCCATCCATAGATAATAGTACTTTATTTAGCATCCAGAATTTTCAAATAGATTCATATGATTACAAAATAATATTTAGATCGCGTAGTCTCAAATCAATTCAATAATCGGTTTCCACCAATATTTTAATACCTGCTTTTATCAATCCAAATATTCCGTAAAATATTTATAATTGTTTTTAAATCAATTAGAACTTACTATTTAATAAATCCTAAGATAGTAACCAAACCTCTTTTATAATTCTAACAAAATCATTAATATATATATATATATATATATATATATATATATATAGCATTTATTTATAAAACTAAATATTAGGCGTTGAAAAGAAAGTACCATTAGCTAGGAAATATATATCTACATGGTCATCTTTGGACCAACTACATGACTAAGGCCTTCTATCTTAATGACTATTTAAAATAAAATATTTTTAAAAAATTTCGGGAAGGGGAGCTACATGAGCTGTCTGATTTGAGTGTCAGAACCACATGAGCTGTCTGATGTGAGTGTCAGAAGAATGCCCTCTGTAACATCCAAATCACCAATGCCAGTCCTGAAGAAGCTTACTAGCCGAATCCCTGTAAATATTAACAAAATAGGAAAAGTTAGCAGAATCTATCAGCAGTGTGTGCCTATCAACTGGCACATTTTTAGCAGACTGCGCCTATCAATAGGCGCATATCAGTACTATGTGCTGATCAAACCGACGCATCCCAACAAAGTGTGCTGATCAACAGGCGCACATCAAAATGCTCACCGATCAATAGGTGCATATCTCCACAATGCAAGTTGATCATACTGGCGCATGTCAACAATACGCGCCTATGATCGAAACTAAGTACTGGATCACAGTGCGCGTCTATTCTCAGAAATAGTCAGCGCATATCAACAGTGTCTACAATATGCAGATCACTACTTATCTTCAAAAGTGGTACGAAAGAAGAATATTCATACCATTGATTCTTCTTCGAGACTTACCAATTTTTGAAGGCACAGCATGCAAACGAATAACGTTGGGATGAAGTAGCGCAAGTGAACTAATGAATAGTAAGACCTTGTGAGAGGCCATTTGTTTTGAGAAAGTATGAATGACTCTTTTATTTCTAGTTATCTTTTTTAAAGAAGGAAAGACGAAAACGGGTGCATCATTCTAGGAGTCTATTTCTGGAAAGAGCTAAAAATGGGCATCTAAAACCGTGTGACGACTGCCATGTGTCTCTTAAAAGAAACAGTAAACAAAGAATTAGCCAAAAGAATGCGTCCACGTGCGCCATTCGAAGTTACAGCCACACAATATATCAAAAATTTTAGATTTCATTTGCATAAAGATGGGTGGACCCCTATAGATAAAGACACAAGAAAAGAGAATAGAATATTTTTTTTGGCACGCCCAAACATTATTTCTTGTTCTTGCCTTCATCAGGCTGATGAAGGGCGGCGTCCAATTCTTGCATGTTGCGGATCCCAGAGCGATGCATCAGATTAAGGAACCCCTCCACATCACCACGCCCTTCGGAGGATGGCCTACCATTCAAGTGATTGAAGACTGTCGAGTCTAGACCAAAACAGGCTAAAAAGTTTTTCGCTCTCAGCGACGGGTCAGCCTTCAACAGATAAGTTGTAGACACAACATCCTGTCCCGCTTCAGGGGAATTGATTGTAGTGTCAGCATTTGTCTCCATCTCATTCTTCTTGGGGGCCAATGAAGAATAGAAGTGAAGAATAAAGCACAAAGATCAACTACTACATATATATCAACAAATTGACTCTTCGTATTCTTCATTGAAAACCGAAAATCTTAAATGAAACTCGGAAAGACGAAGAAGAGGTTTTGTGTTTTCGAGAAAGAGATTTAATTATGATGACCGGTTGCTGACTAGCACAACTTGACTCGGTCAAAAATTTTATAAATTCAAAGTATTTCAAAACTTTGAAACATTTTTAAGTTTTAAAAACTTTGAAGTGGATCTTGTAGGGCCTAAAAATCA
Organism: Iris pallida; assembly: GCA_029216955.1. Lineage (NCBI taxonomy): Eukaryota > Viridiplantae > Streptophyta > Magnoliopsida > Asparagales > Iridaceae > Iris > Iris pallida. The sequence continues at coordinate 7,238,834 of JANAVB010028395.1, forward strand.
AGTTGCGTCCTGAACATACTAATCAGTGATCAAGTTGCGCCCCAAAAATTAAGTTGTGCCACTGATATGAAGCTCAGAGAACAGACTGCGCCGCTGAACAGGTTGCGCCTGATATTAGACTACGCCCAGTCTTGTTACGCCAAAATCTACGTGGCATCTGACACTTAATGGCCATCATTACCTGACAACACTGGCAACTGACATCACAGTGAACGAGGAAAATCTCTTCGAATCCCGTGAATTGTACTGCTCGAGGGAAGTTGGTAGACAGCTGTCCTGTACGCTTCATAAGTTGCGCCTAGGCGCAATCCAGACAAAATCTTTAGTTGCGCCTAGGCGCAATCTGAATGACTTCTGCTCAAAAGCTGCTACGTGTCTAGGCACGGCTCAATCAGGCACTGTTGACCGAAGCTCGTGCAACCTGATGAAGTTGAGACAACTTACATTCTAAAGCAGGATGACGTGGCGCACATGCCACTAATCTCTCAAGACGTGTCTACTATCCTGTACACGACCATGTGCATCTCAATCACATGATGCCACGCATCTAAATACAGTTGGTACACGACCTAACAACTGAATAAAAGTTGGTGCAACAGAAAGTTAACGCAACCCAATGTGGCGCAATCCAGCCTCACGCACATCAGAATAACTGCTAAAATAGTTATTTCTTGAACTCTATAAATAGAGTTTACAATCATTGTGAAAGGATCAGATACATACGCACAGAGATCAAGAACTCTTGCAAAATTGTTGCTGTATTCTCTAAAGGCTACAGTCTTCAAGTTCACATAGTCCAAGGGATAAAGTGATCGTCTTCTGATCAGATTCCTACAGTTGTACTTCCCCAGAATTCATTGTACTCTTGTACTCTCTTTTCTCAGTTTGTAATAAAACTTTTGTTTTTGCAAACAACAAGTTCTATGCAACAAAGTACGTCTAGTAGAACAAGGCTATAATTAAGAAGAAGGAATTGATTATGACGAGACATATCCTCCTATTGCTAGATTAGAAGCCATTTGCATGTTTTGTGCATTTGCATGTTTTTATGATTTCAAACTTTTTCAAATGGACGTGAAAAGTGCTTTTTTTAAAAGGAAGAAGTTTTTGTGAAACAGCTTCCTGGTTTTGAAGATTTTCAAAAAATCCGATCACGTTTTTAAGCTTAGAAAAGCTCTCTATGGACTCAAACAAGCACTGCGTGCTTGGTATGAATGTCTAAGTTCTTTCCTACTTGAAAATGGTTTTTCAAAAGGAAGAGTTGATACAACTTTATTTATCAAATCTTCAGATGATAGTGTTTTACTTGTGCAAATTTATGTAGATGACATTATTTTCAGTTCTACTAATGAAAAATTCTGTCAAGATTTTACTAAGTGTATGCAGAGTGAGTTTGAGATATGTATGATGGGAGAGTTTAACTACTTCCTAGGACTTCAGCTCAAACAGAACTCGTAGGGAACATTCATCAATCAAGCCAAGTACACGAAGGATTTACTGAAGAAGTGTGACTTCGATAATGTAAATCTATCGGCATGCCAATGGCTACATCAACATGGCTTGACATTGATGAAAGTAGCAAACCAGACGATCAGCATAAGTATTGAGGTATGATTGGCAGTTTACTTTACTTAACAGCTAGTCGCCCCGATATATGTTCAGCATTTGTATTTGTGCAAAATATCAAGCTAATCCTAAGGAATCACACTTATGCGTCGTTAACCGTATCTTTCGATACCTTAAAGGAACTTCTACAGTCGGCTTATGGTATCCTAAAATCATATCTTTTGACCCAATCGGTTATTCAGATACTGATTTTAGTAAATGCAAAGCAGACCGTAAAAGTACCAGCGGCACGTGTCATTTTCTAGAAAAATCTTTAGTCTCCTGGTTTAGCAAAAAGAAAAATTATATAGAGCTATCAACAACTGAGGCTGAGTATATCGCCGCAGGACGTTATTGTGCTCAAATTTTGTGGATGAAGCAAACTCTAGAAGACTACAATCTGCACTATATAAAGATTCTCATTTATTATGACATCACTAGCACGATTAATTTGACTAAGAACCCAGTATGTCACTCACTCACAATGCATATAGAAATTTGTCATCATTTTTTGTGTGATCCCCAACAACACAGGGATATATGCTTAGAATTTATTGACACGGATGACCAATTAACAGACATTTTTACAAAACCGCTAGCTAGAGACCGTTTTAATTATCTGCGTCACGAGTTAGGCAAACTTGAATTTTCAGTCATAATGCGTTATGATTAATAAAAATACTTAGAAACCTGATATTTCTAGATTTATTAACTGAAGTTATTTTGGTATACGTCGAAAGGGCCCTTCTGTCATACAGGCATAGATAGCCTGAAGTGACATGGTGCATTAGTCTTCGGACTACCGCTAGCTGGGATCCGGCCCTACAGCTAATCCAGAGTGATGGATCTTAATTAAATCAAAGAATTAAAAGTTATTAAGTATGTTTATTATTCATTACACATAAAAGGAATGTAAATTCAAGTTAGCCAAACTCCGACTGAACTCGGACCAAGTTTGGGCCGAATTCGGTTTAGGTCATTTTAAAGATAGCAACGTTTCAGCCGGCCCTAGTTTCTCCTCTTTAATCATCTTCCTCTTCCTCACAGACTGAGAGCTTCCAATTTAAACCCTAGCTTTTGATAACATATTTTCAAGGCTCAAATATTCATCTCTTCGGATCTACCGGGTATAGGAAAGCATTCTACACTCCTTTTTCAATCTATTTTAAGGTATAACTCTCTCCTTTCTCATTTCAATTTCTATGGCTCCCAAGCTTTTCAAAAGAAAGAAGAGATACCGCGGCGTCATCTTACACTTTGGAGTATGAACCCATTAACGTGTTTAGTCCCGCTCGTCCCGATGACGAAGAAGATTTTGATACTAACCTATTTCAGTCTTCGAAAATTTTGGACACTTAGTTTAACCAATTCTGATACTGGAACATTTGCCTCGATCAATTGATAAATTTTACTGTCATTTTGAATATGCATCCACTTTTAAAAACTTAGGACTACGAGATTTCTTTGAAACTTCTAGTAATATTTATGATAATGTTGTTCGGATGTTCTATTGCAACTTGCAAGAGGCAGACGACAACAATTATTCTTGTGTCGGTGGAAAAGAACTTGAGTTTAACTTGACTGACTTGAGTGAGTACTTCCATATGCCTGACAATGGCAAAGCTCTAGTCGAGAGTAACAAAGTTCAATTCCCTCTTGATGTAACCCTTGAGTCATTCAAGGCAGCTATGTGTCATCTGGATCCAGTCCCACGTTCTCGGTTGTTCGCAAAGCACCTGAACCAGCAATTTTATGAACTCCACCACATTGTTTATTCGGCCTTTCTACCTAAGACGGGATCTACTAATGAGTCACCTTCTTAGAGATATCGACAATGTACCACATTCACTTTGGAGTCACTTTTTTTGTTCCAAAGACCATTATTACTAACATGATCACTTGTCGGAGGGTTGGTCGCAACCTCCTCTACCCTATGCGTCTTGCGATGATCTTTTAAAGATTTGAAATCAACTTAGATATTTGTCCTATTTTTGGGTCATCTTATGAGCTGACTAGATCTAGGAAGTACAATCAGCCTCTACTTGCACTCGGTGTTGTTCTAACCCCTGATCTAGTCGTAGCCCCAGCTGATGCTCCCGCTTCTGTCGCTTCAGGCCACTTCGATGAGTTCTTCCAGAGGTTTGATGCATTTTTCACCCTCCAGGGATAAGAGGCACGAGACCTACATGACTCGTTTCATCGATGCTGAGTATTGTCACATTTCTCAGGCCCAGGTCTTGAGAAATGGCATGGTGGACATTCAGTGGACTTTGGCTCATCATCCTACTGCTCCAGCTCTTATCCTCCGTCATCTCGGCTTTGAACTGCACTGTTTCAGTTGTTTATGTACTTTGAACTCATTTTCAATAGTAGTTAGTTTATGCTATTTTATTTAATTTCCATTATTCATATTTTATTAACTGCTACTGGTGGTGATATCTCTTGAGACGTTGACTTGGTTCTATCATATATTTTGGAGATATTACTCTATTTTTTTCCTTGTTATTGTTGGCTTCACAAATTGTGGGAGAGCTACATTTTGAGTACATGACAAAGGGGGAGAAAGAGTATATATAACCAAACTTTTGTACGATTCAGAATAATAAGTCAGGTATATATTTCAAAGTTGTGTTTTTTTGTTATATTTTGGTATAGACTCAAAGTTTGTCAATTATCAAAATGGGTGAATGATCACACCTGATTTTGATAATCAACGTCAACTTTGGTCGATACGTAAAATATACAAACTGCTACAGGTTTGCAGGTTTCAAAGAAGAAGAACATCTACTGCATCTACATCTTACTACTTCAAAGTTCAGACATCACATCGTCATCAAGAACTAATCGCAATGGAATCAAAGATCAAGATTTTTATATTTTCTTCTATATTTTTTGAATTTATTGAGTCTAGGAAATATGTTGTGAGATTGATCAGGATTGATACTGGCTTAGGTTAGTCCACATATCAAAATAAGCCTACCTATCTAATCTCAAAGGCCCACAATTCTAAAAAGCCCAAAACCTATGCAAATTTGGCCTATTCATACCGTTCTGACCCTAACAGAACTCTGACAGAACTCTAACCGAGTTCGGTCTGGGTAATTCAAATTTTACTTCCACAAAATCTGTATATAACGTTCGTTTGTGAGATTCATGCTTTCGAACTATGCCAGAACTCTGCTCGAGTTCGGTCAGCAAAAACAATATAAATAGAGAAAGATTTTCACCATTTTAAATCACTCATCAACTCATTCATTCTCTCTTCTCTATATCTTTAAGTGTTTTCAAAGATTTAAAGCTTTCAAATCAAGCCTATACCACTCTTAGCCAAAGCCAGTACAGTTTTGTTCAATCTAGAGTTTTGGTACTGAATAGTTATATCAGAGGTGTCTTCCAAAAAATGTTCCAATTTTTGAAATTACTTTATGGAGTCGGTCGTGCGCTCTTCACCAAGCACGGTGTTGTAAGAGACTACAAGCTACCATTTAGCTTTTGAATAGTAGATTAATATTGAGCAAGAGTACTCGACACTAAAGTAGTCCTCTCAGAGGAAGACCAGTATGCATCGTTGTGTCACTGAGTTTGATTCTTTGATCTCTTACTTTACTGTATTTATTTACTGTCTTATATCTGCCATATTATACAGCTGCTAAAAAAATTAAGTGGTGATTATTTTCGTTGCACATACATACACTCTATTCACCCTCCCCCCTCTAGAGGTGCTCAACGGTCCTACAGTGGCACCCCTGGTTATATCTCTTCTGCATGTGGAGTTAGAAGATTAGTAAATTTGAATAATTGTACTTGGGTACCAAAGGTAATGTGCTAGGACCCTATAAGAAAAGGGTACCAAAGGTTTCATCTACAAATTGTTTTATAGGTGGAACATTTAACCCATTCTAAAACCAAGTGGATCCTCGACAGCGGTTGCTCACGGCACATGACCGACGATGCATCTTTGTTTGCAACACTGTCGAAGAAGAAAGAAGGATATGTCTCCTTCGGAAACAACTTTAAAGGGTACATTATAGGTATTGGTAACATTGGTAAGGCTCTTTATCATGTTATTAAAGATGTATGTCGTGTAACAGAGTTAAAGCATAACCTATTAAGCATAAGCCATTTAGCTCACCATGGTTATGGTATTAATTTTGTTAAAGATGAATGTACTATAGTTGATAGCTCAACTGACAGTACTTTTTTTGAAGGAATTATGAAAAATAATATCTATGTTTTATATCTTTTGGATACTAACACTGTAGGTAGATGCCTATACGCCAAAAATGACGACTGCGACACATGAGACTAGGACATACAAACGTGGACACAATTACGAGATTATCCACAAAGAAATTAGTACGAGGCTTATCGGAGATCGCCTTCGAGAAAGATATGGTATGTAGCGACTGTAAAAAGAACAAAGCTACAAAATCAACATTTAGGTTGATCAACGCTGCAAGTACTACTCGACCTCTACAATTATTACATATGGATCTGTTTAGACCCAATTGAGTTGCTAGTCTAAATAGTAAGCTATATGCCTTTGTAATTGTAGATGATTACTCTAGATACACGTGGCTATATTTCCTTACTCATAAAAATGACGCACTTTCAGAATTTATCATATTATGTAAAAAGGTACAAAATGAGAAAGGCTTTATGATCACTCGCATTCAAAGCGATCATGGTAGCGAATTCAAGAATGTTGCCTTTGAGCAATTTTGTGACACACACGAATATTTGTATTAATTTTCTTGCCCTAGGACTCCACAACAAAAGGACATTATGGAACGTAAGAACAGAACCCTTAGTAAAATGGCTAGAGTTATGTTAAATCAGTTTAGTTTACCTAAATATTTTTGGGCTGAAGCTGTCAATATAACATGCTATGTCTTGAATAGAGTTCTAATTTGACCTAAATCGAAGAAGACTTCCTATGAACTATGGTTTAATAGGACCCCCTATGTTTCTTATTTTAAGATTTTTGGTTGTAAATGTTTTATTTTGAATACAAAAGATAATTTGGACAAATTTGACTCGAAAGTCGATGAAGGAATTTTTTTAGGTTATGCGGCTAAGAGCAAAGGTTACGGAGTCTTCAACAAGAAATCAATGTCAATTTAACAATCAATCAATGTCACCTTCGATGAGATGAATAGTCAGACGAACAATGATAGTGATGATGAGGACCACGGTACACCAAGCAAAGCACCTACCGAAGCGGAACCCGGAACCAGCTACTTGGAGAGTCTGCCATAGAAGATGAAGTTCATGGCTGACCACCCCAAGGATTTGGTAATAGGTGAGATTATAAAAGGTGTAAGTACTCGTTCCTCTACTAGAGATATAGCTTCTAGTGTAGCATTTATTTCACAACTAGAGCCTAAAAATATAGAAAAAGCTTGTAGTAATAATTATTGGTTAGATGTTATGCAAGAGAAATTAAACCAATTTGAACGGAATTAAGTCTGGGAACTTGTTCTCAAGCCCATTGATCATCCGGTAATTGGCACTCGATGGAAATTCAGAAATAAACTAAATGAGAATGGTTTAGTCATACGTAACAAGGCTCGACTCGTAGCTCAAGGATACAACCAAGAGAAAGGTATCGAGTACGATGAAACATATGTGCGAGTTGTGCGTTTAGAATCCATTCACATGCTATGTGCTTTTGCCTGGTTTCATAATTTTAAACTGTTCCAAATGGATGTTAAAGTGCTTTTTTAAATGGTTTTATAAAAGAAGAATTTTATTTTACTCAACCTCCTGGTTTTACTGATTTCAAAAATCTTGAATATGTTTTCAAGTTGAAGAAAGCTTTATACAGACTGAAACAAGTTCCTCGTGCTTAGTATGATCGTCTAAGTTCTTTTCTACATGAAAAAGGTTTTTTTTTCAAAAGGCAAGATTGATACAACACTTTTCATAAAATCTTTGAATAATAATCTTTTATTAGTACAAATTTATGTTGACGACATTATTTTTGTTTCTACTAATGAATCTCTCTGTAAAGATTTTTCTAAGTATATGCAAAGTTAGTTTGAGATGAGCATGATAGGGGAGTTGAAGTTCTTCCTTGGCAAATCAAGCAAACCACAAATAGGACGTTCATCAACCAAGCCAAGTACACAAAGGATATGCTAAAGAAATCCGATCTAGAGTCAGCCAAACCCCTTAGAACTCCGATGGCAATTTTAACTAAGCTTGATGTAGATGAACAAGGCAAACCAGTTGACACACGTAAGTATCGAGGTATGATCGGTAGTTTATTGTATCTAACTGCTAGTCACCCTGATATAATGTTTAGTGTTTGCTTAAGTGCACGATTCCAAGCTAACCCTAAGGAATCACACTTGCGTGCTGCTAAGCGTATCTTCCGATACCTTAAGAGAACTTCTTCCGTCGGCTTGTGGTATCCTAAAACTACGTTCTTTGGCCTAACTGGTTACTCGGATGCTGATTTTGCTGGATACAAAGTGGATTAAAAAAGTACTAGCGGCATGTGTCATTTCCTATACAAAGCTTTAGTCTCTTGGTTTAGCAAGAAGCAAAATTATGTTATATTATCAACTACTGAGGCCGAGTATATTGTCATAGGACGTTGTTGTGAACAAATTTTTTGGATAAAGCAAACCCTAGAAGACTACAGCTTGCAATATTCATACATTTCCATATTCTGTGACAACACTAGTACGATCAATTTGACTAAGAATCCTGTATGGCACTCATGCACCAAGCATATTGAGATACGACATCACTTTCTTAGAGACCATCAATTAAATGGAGACATTAATTTAGAATATGTTGACATAGAACATCAACTAGCTGATATCTTTACCAAACCTTTTGCATGAGATAGGTTCAACTATTTACGTCGAGAATTAAAAATTTTATATATCAATAATATTAATTAACTTTATTTATTGAATTAATTTCAATATGTAACGATTGTTTTAGGGACAAGCTTACAAAGGATTTGCCTGTCACCAAGGCGATAAGAGCTTAAATGAAACGGAACTTAAGCATCCCCACATGGATCTCCGCTAGTTGGGACAGTATCCCTACAGCAAATCTGAGACGATCAATGCGTAACAGAAATTAATTTGTTAAATAATTTTAATTATATCTTTTAAATTTTAAAATTAATAATTTTTGAATTAAAAAGTTGAAAGGAATTGATAAATTTGCAAAAGTGAACATTGTTTCAGTTGTAAAATAGCCAAAACAGAGTTCAGCAGAGTTTAGGTCGAACATTGTTTCAGTTGCGAACTCTGTTGGCTAAGTTGCAGCAGACCCATTGGCCCCCACTTCTCCTATTTATCATCTTCTTCCATCTTCTCTCCTCTTTCATGAACAACAGCTACGAAACCCACCAAACCCTAACCCTAATTTAATTGTATCTCTTAATCTACATAGAATTTTGACTCCAAACTTCGGATTCGGGATCTCGAGTTCGTTCTCCACAACATACTCAATTTATGGAAGGTATAGTCCCTATTTTTCTTCCATCCTCAATTTCAATTTTTAAAAACTTTACTTTTCAATGGCCCCTAAGCTCTTTAGGAAGAAAAGGAAGAACGATGAAGGATCCTCATCCTCTCAACAGCCTCCCCTTTTCTTTTTGGTCCAATCGGACGATGGTTCATTTTGTGAATTCTCATTTGTGATGCTACATTAATCCATAGAGTGGTTTAGTAATTTTTATGACCGTACCGTCTGTGCCGGAGCCCCAATTAATTTTAATATCTTTTCGGACCATTTCGGAGCTTTTCAGCTTCTACAACTTAATGACTTAGTTGCAAAATCTTTTCCTGTAACTCTTAATGCTATTAAGTTATTTTACTGCAACATGAGTTTTAACTCTGGAGTTATCTCTTCCCGTGTCGGAGGAATAGATATTAAATTTGACGCGGAAGGCTTAGTAGCGATTCTTCGAGTTTCTAACGAAGGAGAAGCGCTAACCGACCTGGCTAAATTTAGTTTTCCTTCTGACATGTCTTTGAACACTTTCAAAGCCTCTATCTGTCATTCCAAACCTTGTTCTGTTGGCAAACTCAAAGCTAAACACTTGTGTTTGTATTTCTATAACCTCCACAGATTCATCTTTTCTGCTATCATTCTGAAGCAGACTTCTACAGATGATATCACCGCTCTAGAGCTGTCTGCCATCTACCATATTCACTCTGGAATCTCTTTTTCATTCCCAAAGACTATGATCGAGATGATGGTATGTGCTCGCAAGAACAAGAAAAATCTTGTTTACGTGATGTACTTGTCACTTGTCTTTCGGCACTTTAATATCGACTTAGATGAGTGTAACGTCCTTGCTGAACCTGCACATCTTAGTATGGCTAGGCGTTCTGAGATTCCTACTATTCCTCCTCCTGTTGCTCTACCTCCTGCTCAAGTACCTGCCGTCCCATCCACTGATTATCCACAGACTATTGAGGGTCTCCAATGACGATCCAGATGATATCATGAACCAAAGATCCAATTTCTCAAAGTATATCGCTCCGATCGATGATATACCCCAGATTCAGGAAGAGACTAAGAAAAGAGGTACCGATACCTAAGAAATCTACGTTTATATATATTCAAGAGAAATTTGGAATCAAGAAGTTTGTCATAGATGATATTATCAAATAAGAATAAAAAGGATGACAAAATTAAAGGATAACTCTAAACCACGAATAATCCTTGAAGGTAGAAAAGGAAAAAAAAAGATGTGATACCTCTCACACAACGTGGAGTATTCGATCTTGTAGTGCAAAACCTAAAAGAAATAAACCCTGCAGGTTTAAATGGGTGTTTGTAACAAATAAAAGGCGATATCCAAGTATATAGAGCAATATTAGCTCAAGGATAATCGAAATGACCAAGAAGGACTGAACGGTTGAGGGATTATGAATATTGTGATGTCATTCGCACTCAGGCAATCTCTAACACATTAGTTGATCTTCGCTTTGCTCAGTCTCATCAACCTGGCGGCCCTAGCTTCTTTCCCAGATATCCTATATTTTTTGACTACATGTTGAGGATTAGAAAGTACGTTAATACTTCAAACCTGCTGGCACCTTTGATTGGTTCAGATCTTATAGTGAGCCTGCTCATACTTATGGTGGTGATAACGATGCTGTTGATTAGGGTATAGGCGAGGATTGTAATAGCCTAGTCCCAAAAATATGTAAGACTAGGTACGCAGACATGACAGCCGTATAATAAATATACGTAAGCTGTAAATGCAATATAATCATGTCTCACTAAATCTCATCCACAAAATAAAGGAATACAGATATCATAGGATCAAATATGGATTGTTATTTGTACAAGTCATTGGGCATAGACAAATCCCTACCAACCATTTTAAATGAGAAGTAATACATAATAAATGAAAGAATTCGTCAAAAGTAGCAAAGGTCGATCCAAGAGCAAGTCATCTTCGATAGAATAGAGAAGACCACGATCTTGGCTAGAGCACCTGTGGAAAGTCAAGAACACAAATACCTGGATAGATCACCAGGACCTCAGAGGGACATAACAAAATACAGAAAAACATGCCATAATACTTAATATAAACTGCTCAACAATAAGTATAAGTCAAATGGATCATAACATGGTCCAATACCCCACCCTTGAATTAGCGTACCATCCTCCCACCAAACAAGGAGAGAAGATGGCACCCTAATCCATAATGAAGTATCTTTCCATCTCATAAATCTGCTATGGTTTCCAGACAAGGTTCAGTATTTTATCATCGAAGCAGTGAATCACATATACAACCAAACAAGGACAAGGTGTGGCAAACTATTCTACAACAAAATAATGTTCTAAGCTGCGATCAGTATAAGTACACAAACCAAAAGTACATATACCTAACGGATAAGGTAGCCTAACTGTTCTAAGTGAATGCAATTTAAGAACAAACCTCTAACACATGGACTCTCTAGCTAAAATGGGATTGGCATAGTCCCCACTTGGGTACTAGGGGCCTCAAAGCATAACGATTCCCCAAGCACAGTGGTCATCAGTAAAATAAGGGATCGTCAACCCGCATCTCCGACGAAGCGTATAGTCACAAAAGTAATGTGCACGGTAGCCCATATGCTAAGGAAATGTCTACCCTACCCCATGCTTATTTATGTTGTATCCACAACATATAACCTATATAACTGTAAATCAAACTAATCATGCAAATACTATTAGCAGTTAATCCTATCATACGACTATATATACCGGTGGCCAGCCAGCTACGCATGTCCGAGTTCTATATGCGACTCACGACTTCATGGCACAAATGTGCCAAGGCCAATGAATGCAACACAAACGAGGGTGGTCTCTTAAATCTAGATTTTAATGTGTATAGAAATATTAAATAACAGGAAATAAAACTAAACATTAGAACGACATCTCAATATGACTATGTAGCATAATTTATATTGCAAGAAATAAATAATAAATAAATGCATGCAGTATGTGAGCAAATGTAAATAGACAGTAAATGGCAAGGTATCTTGCCTGGTGTGGCATCCGGTGTGGTACGATGATCATGATGCATAGAGTTTGACTTTGGTGTTACAACTTTGCAAGATGACCTCCGACGATGGCACAGACTGTTCCATCGAGTCCAAAACAGTCCAATTAGTTAGGGTCAACATAAGGAAGTCCAAATTTGTAAAAGAATTGGAAATACGATCAGCCATGATTAAGATAATTGAGAGGATTGGTGTGAAGAATACATATACTATTTTGGAAAATATGTATAATACTTGAAAACCATACTTACTAGTAAAAGTAATTTTTGATAAATATTTGAAAATATGAAAAATCGATTTAGGCTAAAATACCCTAAGTTGTCAAAATAAATTTTTTAGAAAGAAAAAATCTAACTTTCTTTAACTAAAATTATAGGTCAAAAACTATATATATATAGAGAAAATAATTAATATTATTTTTTAAGGTTTCCAAGTCAAATTTGAAAATAAAAGAAGTAGGGCCTAAACGCAGAATAATTTTTTTTGAAGATGTTATGTGTGTGTGTGTGTGTGTGTGTGTCTATATATATATATATATATATATATATATATATATATATATATATATATATATATATAGAGGTTGAGGGAGGTGAGGTGCCACCCTATGGAGGGTGTCTACTTGTCACCCCCCACATGCTATCATCATGCACCCATGTGCATGATGATAGCATGGGGGGTGACAAGTAGACACCCTCCCGTGAGGTGGCACCCTACCTCCCTTATTCTCTCTCTCTCTCTCTCTCTCTCTCTCTCTCTCTCTCTCTCTCTCTATATATATATATATATATATATATATATATATATATATATAATATCTTTAATATTAGCATCTTATTACTATTATTAACAACCCATTTATGCATACTGTTACTGCATAATGCTATTGCTCGCCTACTGTGTAAAAAAACTATTTAAAACATATATCTATTCTACTATATAATAGGAAAACTTAGATGGTGAAACTTTTGAATTCCGAAAATACCCTTACATACTTATACTAATTAAAAATAGTTCATTAATTTTAATAAGGACAACTTAGTAATTAGGAAGACTACCCTTGGGTCTTCCGAAAGAGTCTTCCTAAACTAATTAAAAAATGTTAAAATACGTGCAAGGCACGTGCACATATGCTAGTACTAATAATATCCTCTCTTTCCCAATTCCAACGAGAGCTAGTGGAAAAATAAAATAAAGGAATACGCGGAGGAAGCGACGATGGGTACGCACGAGGGTTGGAGGGTCGGTGATGCCGTCGGGAATGTGGCACGGAGGAGCGGCTCGCCGGATCTAGGCGCAGGGTCTAGCGTTGGGCGATGCTCATCGACGCGGTGAAGAACGGAAGGCGGAGGTCTGAATGGCCGGGATCTGACCGTCGGGACTGGGATTTGTTGGTCTGGGAACCGCGAGTGCGGCTGAGCCGGACAGATCTGCATTGCGGTGGTGATTTTGCCGAAGGGGGAGTTTTGATGCTCACGGCGGCGGCGGAGTTCACTATGTCACCTGGAAGTCGAGGTCAATTGGGGGTTTTGTTATTTGTGGTGGTGATGATGATGGTGAGGGTGGCGATGGTTGTGGGGACGGCTCGCTGGTAGGTTTTGACGGTGAGGCGGAGGGGTGTTTGGGTAGATGAAGGTTTTGGTGGTAAAGAATATGTCGGTGGTGGAGATGTTGGCCTGAGTTACGGGGTGCGGGCGGTGGATGGTTTGTCGAGGTCAGGTTCTGGTGGTGGTGACGGTGGCTAGGTGGCTGGGTTGTGGTATGGTGATGGGGTTGGGACGGAGATTGGTGGAAATGGCAGCAGTGCATGGTGTTGGCTTGGTCAGTCGACTCCAGCGAGGGTGCTGCTGTCCGTGGCCAGGACATAGGACGTCGGGCATCGGTGCAGAGGCAGCATGATGGCAGGGCATGGTGGTGGATAGGGTTAGGTCAGGACTAGGGTTTACTGCTTGGGGTTGTATCGGTGTGTCTGACACATAAAATTGTGTATTGGGATCGTGTCCTGCGTGACACGGGTGGAGTCAAAGTTGTGTATGGTGTGTCGGACACGGAGAGGATAATGTAGTTGTAATGATGAAAAATATAGTGAAAAGACAACCGCAGTCGGACCCGAGGCCAACTCGGACTAACACGAAGGAAGTGGACACCGACACGGTGCACAAACCTTGATAGAGAAATTTATGGAGAAAATCAATGGCTAGGCTCCCCTATATATAGGGGATGGAGACTCCTGGTTGGATAAGGAGTAGAAATTTTTTTAATCCCCAATAGATAATTTCACATTTAATTTAAATCGATTTAAAACTAATTCAATAAAATCCAAATCCAATTTAAAACTAGATAAACCTTTATCTTTAATTTAAAACTTTTAAAATCTATCTAATAAAATCTAATCCCAATTTAAATCACAATAAATATTTAGACATTTAAAATAAAATTTTATAAATAAATAAAATACTTTCAAATAAATACTTTTTCAAAATAAAATATAAATACAAATAACTTTTCAGAAATTAAAATTTTACAAAATATACATGAATTTATTTTCATGTACCTCACATGCAAATAGTATATAAAATATTAGTTTCTAAATTATTACTTTATACAACAAATAAAATAGCTTTTATAAAATAAAATAAAATTGACAAAATACGATGTGCTATATTTTATACTGAACGAGATGAAAATATTTACCTTATATGATTTCTAAAAATATACTTACTTTCTTTATGAAGAAAATCTATAATAAAATCTTTATATATAAAAAATATAATTCGCATATATGTATTCGCACTTGACGTACAAATACCAAAAACAAAACAAATAAAAAAAACTATAGTAAAATTTTAGGAGGTTTACAAGGATTGATGATATCTAACTGTCACTGTCTTTAGCTTAGATATCATTTTTAGTAAATTTTTATCTATTGTCATCATGTCTTAGAAATGTCTTACATTCTGAGAACATGTAGTAGGAGTTTATGCATTTTATTTCACTTGTTGCTTGTATGGATCAAAACTCTTTCAGTTTCATCTGTACTTAGTGAATGTTTTTTTTTATGGAAGCTAGTAGTTTTTACTCATATTCTCTTTCTTTTGGCAACATGCACATATTTCATGTTTAGTAGCTTAGCTTAAATACAGCTTCTTAAATATAACTGCTCTATGAAATATCTGCTTTATTATTATCTATTTCTTCACGTTTGTCTTTTTGTACGCACAAATTGTGGGAGAGCATTTTGGTAAATGACAACGGGTAGAAAATGCAACACTTGTCAAAAGAAGAGGGGACAACTTTGAAGGATTTTTTAGACCTGATTTGATCAAGATGTTATATCGGTCAAGATTTGTCAATTACCAAAAAGGGAGAGGTTGTTGGCTCATTGGTCATGGTCGAACCGATTTTGATAATCGTTTAAACTCATACTCGATATAAGGGCTACTCGAATGAACTACGACAACCGGTGCTGCTACCGTTCAAGATTTACTCAGTCGTCGCATTTGTATTTATTTTCTATTTTAAATATATTTTACACAATTTTATTAAGTTTAGGAAAAATGTAAACCGCGTCGTACTAGCAAATAGGTTTGACCCAAAATGTTTTTCAAACTACCCAGTTTTGTTTACAAATAAACTTGTTTTTAACAGCCCAAAAACTATATTTGAAAAACAGCCTAGAAAGCCCAAAACTCATTCAAAACTGGTTTCTGACCCAAGAATAGAACACCAGAGTTTAGACAAAACTCGGCTCGAACTCGGGTACCTGAAATAGTAAACCCTATAAACCTGTTCTTCCTGCAGACTCGGCTACAACACTCGACTTTTTGAACGTTTGGCTTCGAATTCAGCCAGAACTCGGTTTTTAGAAATCCTATAAATGGAGAAGAGTTTTTACATTTCAATTCACTCATTCACTTTTTATCTTCTCTTTTATAAGCTTCCTCAGCTATTCAAAGCTCTCATTTTTAAATCCCAAGCATGTTTTACAACCTCTAGTCTACTTGCTAGTACAGTACGGTCTAGAAGTTTTAGAGAATTGTAATCAGAGGATTAATCAAAAAGTTCACACTTCACAATTGAAGTTGGTCGAGCATTTCGGATTAAAGCTCGGAGTTGTAAGAAGTCGACAAGCACTTCGAATAAAAGCTTGTGTTTCTAATAGTGGATTTTAACTCGGAGCAAGTCCTCCGATCTGGAATAGTCCTCACAAGAGGGAGACCAGGATATATCGCTATGTTTGAGTTTGCTCTCTGTCTCTTTTATTTACTGCTTTTATATAACTGTGACATAGCCACTGCTACATGATAGTGATATAGTAGTAATTTTATTGTAATTGCTAATATTCTGCTGCACACTATTTTACCCCCCTCTAAAGTATATATTGCTTAGCATATCGGTCCTACACGGTTCTCTCTGAGCTGCATCTGCTCCCTGAGCAGTAAGACGAGGGTTCGAAGGACAATCCCTCATCTGATGCACCGCGGTACCGTAATATAGGCACACTTCCAGCCTCTTCCAGCAAACTTCCCAGATGTGCTCGGTCTTCTTGTAGTAGTGGCAAGAAGGAACATTCGCTGCCAATATTTTCAAAACATTCATATTAGCAATCATCTGTAATAGCCACAACATTCTTTTGCCAAATCTATTTACCCGCAGTATAACTATCATCCGGCTAGTCTGGTTCATCACTTGATTGAGCAAATTCCAATTAAGACACCAGTTACGATTTCCAACGATTCTTGCTACCCAGCATAAGATCACCATCAAGGGACACTCGAGTCACCTAGGAACAAGGCACGACTCCCAGCTAAGTCTCAGTATTACCCGGTGTCCACAGATAGACTCATTGCTATCATATGGAAAAGGTCAAGATACATCTCGTTCTAAAGCGGTAGAGGCATATACCACTCATAAATAAAGCCATTCCGAAACAATATTAAACCCGAGTCTATTTCGAACAATCATGACCCAGACTGAAAGCCAACATCTCAGGGTCTCAAAGTCGTAAGTTCACCATATATGAGTCAACTAATAATTCTGTTGCACTCATCCATCAATGCTTTATTCACAATACCTTTCCAATGTAACATGCAGTTCTCAACATGTTACAGCACACATGAAAACTTTTCTCTTATTTCTGTATTCTGAACATCAATCACAACATAGCATACCATGGCATCGAGTCATTGTTGGGTCATTAGTGTCTAAACCAACAACAATCATTCATGGGCATCATAATGTATTTAGACTTATTGTATGGAACATCCAGTGAGCAGCCAAGAGGGTCAACGAACTTTTCAGACATGAATCAACTTGGAATGGTTACATAAACAACAACGGGATAATCGTGAAAGCAATCTTTGATTTGATCGCGGAAGCAACGTTGAGTAATCACTGAAGCAACTTTGGTTAATCACAGATGCAACTTTGATTTGAAGTGGATCAAATAAGAGTCCAAGGACATAAAGTCGTGCTCTGATACCAATTTGTCACATCCTGATTCCACAGAGTTATTCGTCCTAGCATTTATCTCTGGGAACCGATTGTCCTTGCTTAGGCGTGATGTCGTACAAGTCTGAATTGTACTTGTATAAGGCAAAGACGGTACAAAATTGATAATCTTCAAATAAGAACATATCGCAGAAGCAAAAGTAGACAAATTAAAGATAGTAAGGACATATCTCTTTTGTTGAATAGAATACCATATTGATTGCTAGTAGCTGAATTAAGCAGATAACTTGAAGTCACACAGAGACATAGAAATAAGTTCTCTTTATTGATAATTAAAATGGAGTACGAGGCTTACAGTGAAATGCAATGCTTACAACACAACTCATATTACATTGATAGCCAACTAAAACTCACGCCGTATAGGCTAACATTTGATACATGAATTTATAACTGGATATGTCGATTTGGCTTACAACTCACTGGTATAACTGATTTACAATATCCATACATTATGCCCTTTATAAACAGAAGACATCATCTTTTGCAAGGAGACATTCTGCATGCCCAACAAATCTTCGATACCTCGGGACTGACCTTTGTCGATCTTTGTGTACTGAAGTTCCCAAGCACGAGCACCTGAAAGGAGTGCCCACAACGTGGGTCAGTACACCATCATGTATTGGCGAGCAAAACCAGCCCACTCGTCTAAACCAACACTAAGTAATCATGTGAGCAAACATTATTAAGTGATCTTTCTATTTGGGGTCTAACATCAGTTTACAGTTCATGAGCAGTAACATTATGAGGCATGTAAACATGTTCTAGCATTATTCATGTAGAGGAATCATTGTAGCAGCATTGACGTTTACAAGCTAAGCATGTAATAGCAATAATCATGGAAAACAACATTGTAGCATACTGATATTAACATGTTGTGCATGAAAGTTGAATTAACATGTATATTAGACATATCACATTTAAGTAATTTCTTACCGATAGCCGACGTCCTCGTACCTGTATCAGATATAGGTTATGTACAAAACATTCATTAGTGTGCATCCTGACTGGTGTAAATTTACCATTTAGAACGTTGCCATATAGGACTTCATAGGGTATGGGATCGCCATTCACCAGGTTGTGAGCCCGAATGAATGTCCTGATACCTCGTGTCACCAAAGTACGCTGCATTTCCTCCTAGGCTAACTCGATCCTAGTGCTCCAGTACATAAACGCATGGTAAAAATATTGAAAGAAAGTAAAGGCAATAGTGTGTCATCTCATTCCATCCAAGTCGTGTTCAACGACTCCTAAATTCCATCATTACCATTATTCCACTTGGTGATCTCATCGATCCCAAGCCTCAGCAATTCTCAATGCATCAATTCAAAGCAATATTTTTCACATTATTCCTTTCAACCAGGTATAAACAACATTTTATTCATTTCATTGGGACATGCATCATTCATTTTATTGCTTATAAGAAAACAGACAGCATTTCAAATCTTTGTAACATTTATACAGAGTGTATATGATTCAAGTGGTTCATTCAGTTTAGCAGCATTTAACATTAGCAACATTAACAATTCATTTTTATAGGCATCAATTTATATTAGCAGTTCAATGTTCAAGAGTTATTAATTCAGCATTATTCAATAAGCATCTCAATTATTCAGCAACTAGAGCATAGAACATTTAGGGACATATTAATTAAGCAACACGATACTCCATTTTATTAAGCATGAAGGAGTAATAGAGAAGGGATAGTTCCATTCACTTGCATAAAGGGTCTTCATGTTCTAATCACACGTATTCCCATAAGACATAGCCCCACCAGCGAGCCATGTTTCAAAACTCATCCCATCCAGCCAACTCAGAAGACTGCAACATTCTCAATCTCTTGATCATTTTTAACACAAGTTTCGGTCCAACATTTTAATCGCATCCAACAAGCCAGCCAAATGCCTCGTGCGGAGCGGGGCATTACAATGCCTAATACCGAAATAGGATACGGACATGGCCAGCTATCCCGTATAAGGTATGAAGACGTCATAAGATAATCACAACTGTCACTAGACTTGGGGATGCATGCTACAATCAAGTCTCCTAGGGACATACAGAACATCTATGTCTCAATCACTCAACCAAGAATTATTAATTAATGAACATATAAGATAAAGCAGTAAGGCGTCACCGATACTTCATCAAAATGATCATAAGAACTAGTCGTACAAATACTAGCTAGCACAGAAAGTCAATAGAATATAACCATAGTCAGCTGCAGTATGATTAATTACAATTATGTAAAAGAAACTAAATGACCAGAACATCCATCTAAACAGGTGTCGGTGGCTAAAAACTAAGTACAAAATTGAAGATATCAGAGTGGTGAAGAAGAAACTCACTCTAATCCTCCAACAACCATGCTCCCAGTGTGCGTCATCGTCAAAAAGAAAAGCTGGATCCTCAGGCTCTGCTAAGAGATCGGGCCAAACAAAACCAGCGGGGTGAGCCCCGAATAGAAAGTACCACATGGGGATACATGTGAATGAGATAAGAACCCAAGCAATAAATAAGCCCTGGCCAAGAATCAAAGTCTACAATTTACCAACGAGGCAATGCGACACGCTTACAACCAAGCAAGGATAAAGTGTGTCGAACTGCACCGAGATAGATTACACCTTATAATTGTGGTCAGGCTAAAGGCTTCTGCTTGGCAAATTCGATTCATAGCCTATCGTAGCATAATAGTCGAACCCGAAAACCAAACAAGTACATAGATTGGACCACGTACCACGATAGTCCATGCTCCTCGGTTGCTAACAGAAGACACAGATCACAATCAAGTCATTTTACAGACGGCCAATCAATCCTATGGCTTACTATAATGTGTATGGTTTATCCAAGTAATGCTTTTATATAGGAATCCTCAGATCGTGTTGTATCCAAGAGGCTAGTTGAACCAATAATATCGTATAGCATATAGCAAGTAGATTGCATCGGTTCCTTGTAAGGCCATCGTGCTAAACAGATCAATTGCAGCTCTAGCCCTCCTATAGGGAGGTACTACCTCGGCACACATAGTCAGATGCTGCAATCCACTAGTGCGGCTGAATGTACAGTATCCGTGGTGGCCAACCTTGTACTCCTGAACATTGTCTGACAGCAGCTGGTAACATACGATCTCGAGATTTCGTTCCTTCCTAATGCTTCTATCCAGTTGAGTGCCTATGTTAACCCTATATTGGTTTGGAATCACATGTTGTGGTCACATGATCATCCTCCTAGATATCGTACCTTGGTACGGGTACCCTAAGTATGAATCCACATTGGCTCATAGAGTCCTATCTCTGAATTCATCCTTAGTGTAATACAATAATCAAGTAATCATCGTACCACGCCAATATTACTGACTAACTACCAAGACTGTGCTGGAAATATAAATGTACTGACGTTTAACATGAAGGATCGAATAGCACGTAGATAGCACCTCAATGCACACATAGAATTGTACCTTAGTACACATTAATATGCCAACACTTATATAGGTAATCATGTCATGAACATGGTCAAGCCAAGTAGTCGCATAGAAATCTCTTGGCACTTAGGTCACATAGACGTATAGGAATACATAGACACATGGGACACATGGGCGAAGGTACTCTTAGTATACTAGGTCAGGACAAGTAATCAAGTCATTAAGGGATGATAGCAAAAAATCACTTAAAATATAAATCCAACAAAAACAGGCGCATAGGGTCCCAGGCACATAAGGCAGACGGGCACATGGGGCCGGTCGGGTTCGGACAGAAAAAAGGCGCATGAACATACCAAGCACATGAACACAAATGGGCATGACATGGCCAAACGCATCGCCATTAGCAGGCGCATAGCAACCACAGGCGCATAGAAACCATAGACGAATAGCAACCTAAGGCACATAACGACCTTAGGCACATGACAACCTTGGGCACATGATGGCCATAGGCACATAGCGACCATTGGCGCATAATGGCAAAAGGCACATACTCGACAAGCATGCGCTTTCTGCACATGTTGATAGGGTTCATGCGAAAAAAATTCATGGCCACTTAGCATTTCTACCGCATGGCCTACTGCATGCATGGGAGGGTCGTCGTCTCGAACAACAAGTTTGGCCATGGAGCTTCTCAAAACTTGCCATGGTTATAACTTTCTTCTCCAATCTCGAAATCAAGCAAAACAAAAGTCAAAATCATACGAAATCGAATTCTCTACAACATAGAACAACTAGCTTTTGAAAATAAGAAATTTTAATATATCATTTCCATGAAAAACTCATAAAATCCTAACTTTCAAACTCATATCTATACTAAACTAGCCATCAAATCCGAAAACTCCAATAACTAAATATATAGAGGAAGTGTTGATATATGATATAGTCTAATAATATGTAAATAAATCAAAGAAAATAAAATGTTAAGTGGTCTCTCCATTAGTACAAAATGTACTTGTCTATGGGTTGGTTGGAAGAAGTAAATGAGAGTGAATAAGTAGAGAGAGAATAAAAAGAATATTTATATAGGGTGGGTTTACTCCTTTAAACCCTAACCCTAACATGCTCTACCCAATGTCTAATTCCATGCTACATTTTCATAATCATAATTAAATAATTAAAATATGGATCACAATACGGTCTAGTATTTTTCCATTGAAATAGTGAACCACTCCTACAACCAAACAAGGATAAGGGATGGCACACTATTCTACGATGAGAAGTTGTTCCATACCACGATCATGTATAATTATAGGGTACTGGTAAATGTGCTACAGACACCAGATGCCATGTAGAGGACTAGTGCAAGAAAATACGTATACCGAGAACGGTGAGTGACAATCTTTTGGTGGCCCTGAAACCCCGAACGAGGCAGCCATAGTCAAAGCGGTTAGGTCGAGACGGGGATCGGGATCTAGGCGTAGGCACAAATTTCACAGAAATTGGAGGTGGCTCCGGAAGACAGCGGAGCTAAGTCGAGGCGAGGACGGAGACACCGGACATAGGCAGAGCTCGATTGGCGGTGGCCAAAGCACGAACACGGGAAGGATTCGAAATATTTGACAATTTTAAAACATTAGGACTGTCAAAATATTTGACAGTCCTTTCAACAGAAAGGCTTGTCAAATTTTTAACAGTCCTTCCAATATAAAGGATTTTCAATTTATGACAGTCCTTCCAATAAGAAGGACTATCAAATTTTCAGACAATCCTGAAAAAAAAGGGCTAGCTTGAAGCAATTTTTTGGTGGCAAACTTGTAAATAAGTAAAAAATGGACTAGCCTAAGTAAAATATGAAGGCAAATTATAAAGGCACTTCAATACTTACTCAGGGCTAGCCCAAAGTTTTTTAAAAAAATTACATGTTTGCCACAAGAAAAGTTACTCATGGCTAGCCCAAATGTTGGTATATAAGTCTTTTTTTTTCTTTTCTCTTCTTCTTTCCTTCTTCCTCCTAAAAATCCTAAACATTTCCTCTTACAAATCTCCCCAATCCATGTCCGTGCCCAAATTTTATCTTCTAATAACTAAAATTTGATTTAGTATTCATTTTAGACAAATTTTCAAAGTTTTGAACCCATTTTAGGGTTATGAACATCAAAAATTCGTCCACAGTCGCAACTGGGACAATGATGGACTGCCAAAAATATTGACAGTCCTACCAATTGGAAGGACTATAAAAAAATGGCAGTCCTACATAAAATATTGAGCAACATATATTTTTAGGACTATCAAAATTTGTCCTTCCAATTAGTAGGAATAAAACATTGAGCAACATATATTTTTAGGACTATCAAAAATTTTAACAATCCTTCTGTCACAACCAGCACCCATAATTTGGGCATGAATCGTGCGCACGTCCAGCCTACACCGCAGAGTCGACGGTAGAATACTGTATAATCAGTATATGATGAACAATAACGCAATATAAATATACTCCACTTGGGAGGAAACAACACATAACCAACAAACTCAATCACAACTCTAGATGAATGAAATAGAGAAAGAAATATAAGAACGTAGATCCATGAAATAGATAAAATCCAAAAGTAAATAATCTCCTAAAACTACATGTCTCATAATGTCAAAAATCAAAATGTTAACTAAACCCGGAGACAAATTCGGCCTCGAACTAATCTAAATATAACTAACATTCGCAGCAGGGTCAGCTGCTGGAAACTCCTTCTGAAAAGCAAGGTCAGCCTCAACTACATCTCCTATGTATGGACCATACTGATCAGGGCAACCGTTCTCATCATAATCACCTAAAATGTTTACCCAGTCAAGATGGAATGAGTATAATTCATTGAGTACAGTTCCAAGTATATGTTAACGACTATAAGACAAAGGTTACCATAAAATACATGATAAGAATATAAAGTTAAAAGTAACAAGAAATTTGAAGAATAATAGGCAGGAGAATATATGACAGCATATAATGAGTAGAACAGGAGAATATAACTATATATGTGTTTTGAAGTACTCTTTCAATATGTGATCGATCTGGGACAGTTACACCACAAGGTCTACATTATTTATCAAGGTCTACATTATTTATCAAGGTCTACTGTGTAGAAAATAAAACATGGACTAAGGTCTGATCATATATCTATTTAGTACTTCCCCGTCCTGACGCAATATACGAGAAAGAAGAAAAGACAGGTCAAGGAAATATGAAGTACTCTCGTGTAACGAGCGTGTCAAGAATCAAGTATGATATAACTGAACAGTGTAGTATAGGAATTAACAATATTGAAAACAAATAATAAATGTACTCATCTGGTGTCCTGAGCTGCTGATAAGGGTCTGGTGCAAATCCTGAGTCCAAATAACCTATTTATAAGTTTACCACGTCAATACATAAATTAAAATCAAGAATAACCTATCTATTTGGTCTTTAGGTTTTCTAGGTCAATTCCTATGACTATTTGTACATTACTAGTAGGGTATCTTTCTCTGTCTTACTTAGATTCCCTATATTGTTATCGAGTGGAACTCCAGGCTATGGCTATCGTATCTATTTGTTTAACTATACGTGCAACCTATACCTATGAGTATCAAACTGCCCACCTTGGACAAAACCGAGCACCCCATGAATCCCCTAAAACACTCCATTTCCTGTTAGTAACTATCTCATACAATTTAATTTGTCTACTTTGTACATCCTATGATGACTGAACCTATATTAACTTACAAACTTGTTTTTAGGGATTTGATGTTTACCTCACCTCTACACTACAGGATATATCAATCCTGATGATACACATATCTGTGAAACTGATACCTTTTCTGTCAAGTACTTAACCCCCTTTTCAAACTCCACAACTCTTATACAATATTTGAGAGACATCCTTTAGCTATATACGTTGTTGTCCCATGCCTGTAGCTTCCCTAAATACATAGGAAATCCATTGCACAGACATTACCTACCTATCTCATTCACAACTGATACTTGATTTACAACTAATATATCATGTGTGAACTGATACATGATATACAATTAACATACCAATGTTAGACTGATCAGTCTACCTAAAGTCCCCCTAATGCTTCCCATGCCTATAGCAGATACTACTGCTCCTTAACTTGGCTTGTGCAACTCATATTCTCTTTTCCTAAACCCAACTTGTTTCCAGGATACCTCTTATACAGAAATGCCTCATATCAGTCTTATGGCTGATATTTCCCCCATCAGTCACACTATCCTACAGGTTTATCCTATTTCGACCCCTCCAACGACTGATACCCCACAGTAGATATCAACCCTTCACAATGGCTAACTCTGATATTATGATTTACACCTATGAACAACTTATGATTGATTGATGCACAGGTAAATCAAACAGATAATATCTGGGAAATCTTTCCCTGGCACACAACCGAACCTGTTTTGTGAATACTAAGATACTCCTCTATCCACATGGCTTCATGACCCCCAATACACTACTACTACACCTACAGTTTATGTTGATCAATACATTTTGTCAAAGAACAATGTTAAAACTGTAGTTTCCTGATACCCCTACATAGATAACCCCAATTATTAGTACCTGTACATACCACACGGTTAACACAACCTCTCTGCTTGCTGTAGCCAACCTGTTAGTGCTTCCTAGATATCTGGTATTCGAGAACCCACAGCTTTTTATATGTTCATATTTGCACCTGTACACACAGGTATTTCCCTACTTACTTAAATGGGGTTAACACTTGTATCCCCTGGTTCCTTCTCAAACTCGCCAACTAATACCCTCCTATGCAATTGTACACTGCCTCATATTCTTCCAAACTCCTCTCTATTATAGCAAAAACAGATACTACTATAGGTTCTCCTATACTCGACAAACTAATCTTATCCTTCCTCTCTTGCACACAGGTACAAGCACAGGTATCCCACATGCACCTACATGTTCCTGATACTGATACTTACCATATGTAAGGCACACCTTCCTGTCACAGACCGGTGTGATACCCCAACCTGTGTACCCATACATCCTATTATAATACAGGTTATATATTGGTTCCCTAGTCCTGCATTGCTTTCCATGTACACCCATATATCTCAACTAGTGTCAGTCGTTTCTGATACTCTATAACACCAATGTGAAAATTGGCCATATTGCTACAATAGGCACTACAAGTCCCATGACCACTATTGTTTTGGTACTTATTAATCTATACAATACTTTACCATCACCTATGATCCCTTTAGAGGAGTTTTCTCGAACAGTTGAACTCAACTACTTATAATTAACCAAAAGATAGGAACTAGATTTAAAACGTTTACCTTATTGTTGCATGCTTTTTTTTTGAGAGATTGCTCGAAGATCCCACGAGGAAGATGGCACATGAACTTGGTTGTTGCTCAGGCGCCAGATGGGAGTAGAGGGATTCTAGGGTTCATAGAGGGAGGGATCGGCTACCTATATATATATATATATATATATATATATATATATATATATATATATATGAAGATGGCTCTGCTGCTCTTCCGCTCGCGTGCTCTCGGGGCGCTGCGCCCCAGCTAGGGCCACCACCTTCGCCCGCCGTCGGGGACAGCGTCGCCGTTCGACTGTCCCCCACCCCCCCCCCCTCTTTTTCTCTATGGCCTCGACCCCGCCCGACCTCCTCGCCTTCCTAGGGCTACCCTCCGATACAGCGTCTCTCTCATCCACCCCCGCGCCTCCCCCATCACCGCCCGTCCGTCAACCCCCCACCCTCCCCCCTCCGCATTCATCACCTTCCGCCGCCCCTCATCCTCCCCTCCCTTTCGCCCTGTCCCGGCCAGCCTCTTCGTCTCACTCATTCGATCCGTCGGTCGCCGCTCCCCCTCCCCTCCGGGTCACGCTGTTGGTCCGACGCCACTCTCCTGGAGCCGCTGGACTAGAGCCGCCCTCCTCCCTCCTCGGGTCCCCCGCCGCCCTCCCGCCCTCTTACCGCCATGCAAGACTTCAATAACTTCATCTTCAACTCCCACCTCACATCCCTCCCGTTCACAGGCAACGCATTCACCTGGTGCAACATGCAGGAAGGTGACCGTCGGCAATTCTCCTGCCTCGACAGGGCTTTATCGAACACTCACTGGCTAGGGATGGGGACTACCTCCAAGCTATCTCACCTTAATGCCACCGAATCTGATCACGCCCCCCTGCTAGTTGAAATCGCTAGCACTTCCAACCAGTCCAGGAAAAGCTTCCGCTTCCTGGACTTCTGGAGCGAGCACCCCCAATTTTTGGGGGTAGTCACGGAAGCTTAGAACAGCACGGACTCACTCGAACCTCTCAACCGGGTGGCTAACAAGCTCCAGGCCACGAGAAAAGCTCTGGCAGCCTGGAGCAAGCAAGCCTATGGCGATATCTTTTAAGCCATTCGCGTGGCTGAGGATGACGTTACTCGTGTCGAAGCCAGGTACATGACCGACTGTTTGCCTGATACCAGGAAGGCTCTGAATCTCATCAAAGCCATCCTCAAATTCAGGCTGAAAATTGAAACCAGTTTTTGAAAGCAGAAAGCCAGGATCAAATGGGACAGCGAGGGGGACAACAACTCGAGTTTCTTCTACGCCTGCGTAAATGGACGCAGACAAAAACTCACCCTCCACCAGATTGCCGTAGACGACGATACCAGCATCAGCGATCCTAAGGGTATCCAAGTGGCGGCTGCTAAGTTCTATTCCAGACTATTCTCCAAGGAAATGGTCCTCAAAGACAATACCTTCCTGGGCGAGGTTCCCCATCTCATTAGCGACACAGATAATACCCGGCTCGAATAGCCCCCTTCAGAGGACGAAGTGAAAGAAGCCGTCTGGGCCCTCGACGAACATAGTACGCCCGGGCCAGACGGATTTTCGGGGACCTTTTTCCGTACATGTTGGGACATTATCAAGGTTGACATACACAATACGGTTTTCGCCTTCCTCCACGGAGTTACTTACCCAGAGCCATCTGGAGCACGAACCTAATCCTCATCCCGAAGAAAGACAACCCAGAGACATTTCGTGACTTTTGCCCAATCAGTCTCTGTACCTTCACCAATAAGATCATATCCAAGATCATCGCTTCCCGCATGGCAGGCCTTCTCCCCAAGATCATCTCGAAGGAGCAGAGTGGCTTTGTTCGGGGGAGAAATATCTAAGATAACATCATGTTGGCCCAAGAGTTAGTCACCTGCATGAAGCTTCCAGCAAGAGGGGGCAATATTGCCATCAAATTGGACATGGAAAAAGCTTACGACCGACTGGATTGGCCATTCATGATTTGGGTCTTCAGAGCCTTCGAATTTTTCGAAACATGGACCAACATCGTGTGGAGATCGATCAGCAACTCGTAGTTCTCCACGGTTATTAACGGTCAAGCGGACGGTTTCTTCAAATCAAGTCGAGGGGTTAGGCAGGAGATCCTCTATCTTCCACCATCTTCATCATTACGGCGGATGCATTGAGCAAAAACCTTAATAAGATGGCGAGCTCCCCCAACTTCCAGCAATACCACACAGCCAGCGGCTGCCCGATCATCATCCACCTGGCCTTCGCAGATGATATCCTCATATTCTCTTTCGAGGACGCCGGATCGGTGAACGTCGTCCACAATACGCTCCAGAGATACGAAAGATGCTCTGGGCAGAAGATCAACCCGGATAAAAATGTTATCTATACCCACCACAAAATCAAGAGAGAGCAAGCGGCTAGCATCTCAACCACCACCTCATTCCCTATCTACCACCCTCCATTCCAATACCTGGGGTGCCCCATCGTGTACGACAGATCTAACGCCAGGATCTTTGAAAACCTGATCACTCGCATCAGGAAGAAGCTCGAAGGGTGGCACAACGCAACGCTTTCCCCCAGAGGCAAGATGATCCTCATCAATCACGTCCTCACTTCCATTCCCATCTATACCCTGGCAGCCTGCTCCTCTCCCGAGAAAGTTCTATCCTACATCGAGAGCATCTTCAGCAACTTTCTCTAGGGACACAGTGGCGGCCACGACAAGCACCATTGGGCCAGCTGGGATACCATAGCTCATACTACCGAGGAGGGGGGCTTGGGGTTCACTAAACTTTCCCACAACGTTAATGCTTTCTCAATGAAATTGTGGTGGACGCTTCGCACGAGTAAGAACTTATGGTCCAGGTTCATGAAGGCCAGATACTTCAAGCACATCCACCCGTCTACGGCCATCGCGAATAGCAGATCCTCAGCGGCATGGCGTCTCATTCTCATCGGGCGGTCCCTAGTCGAACCAGTGATTCGCCTTAAGGTGGGCAATGGCGAAGCTTCGCCATTTTTGGAGCGCTGGGTCGGCGATATATTGCTGCCCAACATTTCTGCTACCCCCAGGAACAGCACTATCAAGGACTTATGGGACCCTCCAAATAACACCTGGAATTGGAACAAAGTTTGGGTATGGGCTGGGTCTGAGGCGGTTGATTATATTTGCTGTAGCAGAGTAAAGATCGGACCGGACGCTGATAAGCTCTAATGGTCGCCCGATGTTAACGAAGCATTCTCGGTTAAGTCGGCCAGAAGAGTGATCCTTGGCAATACGGCTCAATCTCCTACTATTGCATCCTTCTGGCAGACTTGCATCCCCAAGAAGTGGTCCTTTCTCATCTGGAGAGCCCTACGCAACATCCTTCCCACTGATGACTCTCTCAACACCATCGGGTTCAGCCTTGCTTCAACTTGCACATGCTGCTCTGATCGATAATCGAAAATAGTCAACCACATCCTCGGTTAAGGGGAACTATCGATCATGGTCTGGAGAGCTCTTTCCCAGTGTTACAAACTGCCTCATAGGGGCGACAACTTTTACCACCTTATGGCAATCTGGGCATCAGCGTCACATGGGCACCAGATCGTCGCTGCGACCACCACGTGGATCCTCTGGAAAAATTGAAACAAGGCTAGATATGAAGGCCGCCAGTACAACGCAGTCCAACTAATATGGGAGACCATTCGTCTGTGCCGCAAACGGAGTTCCCTCTGCAAACATGGCCAGACGGTATTCTGAAACTCTCTCATATCCTCAGATTAGCCGTGGTGATTCTAGTTTTTCTCTTCTTTTTTCAGTATACGTGTATAGGCATCGGCATTTTGCGCCTCATGGTATACTTGTAAAGGTTCGACTTTTCGGCCTTTATGAATAAAATGGGTGGTTTGAATATATATATATATATATATATATATATATATATATATATATATATATATATATATATATATATATATATATATAGTTGATGAGTTGATGATAAACGCAAGATGATTTAAATTCCTATAGGGTTTATCCTAGGATTAGGGAGAATTGGATTTGGCTTCGAAGCCAAATTCAAATACAGGGTGTTTTAAAAGTCGGCTATGTGTAGATTTGGATTTGAAAATCAAATTTTCCACCCAAGCCCTTGAGAAAATTAGATATTATAAAACCACACCTTCTCAGTGATATTTAACTAAAATTATCTAACTATAATTAAATAATGAAAAGAATATTGTAGAAGCCTACAAAAATACACTCAGCATCCTGCGTTACTCATAAGAAGTGCCAGCATTCAAATCTTCAAGTGGCGCTAGCTATCAGATGGCGCCATACATCAGATGTTTCCATACATCAAGTGGCGCTACCCGCCACATGGCCTTATTCTTGGAAAGCTAAATAGTTATCATCATGACTGACAGCACGACAGTCGATAAAAATTCGTTCGAATCCCGAGCGTGTGGCGCTCGAGAAGATTTGGTCAGACATGTCAGATTCGCTATTAATGACCAACAGCTGTCTCGTGCCATCTGCAATTGGCACGAGATGATCATTAATATCATATCAGTCAGTGGCGCCACTCAGCAAGTAGCGTCTGGCGCCACCTAGCAGTGGGCGTCATTTGAACAAATCATCCGGAAGCAGTTAGATTACGTGGCACATATCACGTCCCGACCGGGGCATTACAGCACACATACCACTAATCTCGAAGAACATGTACGTGACACCGTCCATGACCAAGCGACCAAGCACATATCAATCACTACATGCAACGCGTCCAAGCAGTTAAACTAACCGTTGGAGCTAAGGGATGAAAGGCACACCAATTGCAGTATACGCCAATCATGATAACTACTTAACTGTTATCTCTAGAACTCTATAAATAGAGTTTCAAATCACTTGCAAAGGATCACTAATGATCATAATCTCTTGAGTACTTGTTGCAGTACTCTCCAAAGGCTTTATTCTTCGACATTGTATCGTCCAAGGGATAAAGTGATCGTCTTCTGATCAGATTTCTATAGTTGTACTTCTCCAGAAATCAATTATACTCTTGTACTTTCTTTTTTTTAGTTTGTAAAGGAACACTTCTGTTTTTGCAAACAAATATAAGCTTCTAATAATTTTACCAAAATGGGAAAATTGGTCTAGGGGTTTACAAATCTACCCCTAAAAAATTTTGTCCTCGGAATTTAAAGATAGGCACAAGCTAGAATTATACCTCGTGGCTTGAAAAGATAGGGGTATCGCTCGCACATTTTATCATCTCTCTTCCATGTGGATTCGTCCGAAGAGTGATGCCTCCACGCGACACGAACCAAGGAAATAGTTTGGTTCCGTAACACCTTCTTCCTGCGGTCCAAAATTTCTACAGGCTGTTCCTGATAGCTCAGGCTCGGTCCCATCTCGATCTCTGAGTGATCCAATACATGGCTGGGATCTACCATGTATCATCGTAGTTGTGACATATGGAATACATTGTGCACTCCCTCTAGTGCAGGTGACAAGGCTAGTCGGTACGCTACTGCATCGATCCTCTCAAGGACAACGAATGGCCCAATGAACCTCGAGTTGAGCTTACCGCCTCCACCAAAATATATCGTGCCACATGTCAAAGATATCTTCAAGAACACCCAATCGCCAACCTAGAATTGCCTAAGATGTTATCATGCACCCTATAAGTATACATGCACCCTATAAGTATACACGTGTCTAAGATAACAAAAAATTCTATACCTCGAACTCTAATGGTCTCCGGTGACTGTTGAGCTGTGTACCCAAGCTAGTCTACAAACTCTTCCAAAAGTGGGAGGTGAATCTACTATCCCGATCGAAGACGATACTCACTGGAACTCCGTGCAATCTGACCATCTGCTTCACATATAGCTCTGTCAACTTTTTCGTAGACAATCCCACTTTGAATGGCATAAAGTGGGCCCATTTGGTCAACCTATCAATGATGACCCAAATCGCATCCTTGTCTCCTAGCGAGCGTGGAAGACCGGAAACAAAATCTATCGTGATATGTTCCCTCTTCCACTTGGGGATCGATAATGGTTGAAGCAACCCTCCTGGTCTCTGTCTTTCAGCTTTGACATGCTGACATACTAGACATCTAGCAACGAAGTGTGCCATCTCTCGCTTCATACCATACAACCACACGTGGTCCCTCAGATCCTTGTACATCTTGTTGGCTTCCGGATGTATAGTATATTGGGAGCGATGCGCCTCCTGTATGACTTCTTCTCGCAGGTCACCATTAGGCACACACAATCTTGTGTCGTGCCTCAATGAGCCATCCTTTGCGATGGACAAATCATTTAGCAACCTAGCCCGTATTTGTGCTTTAATGGCCCTTAGATTCTCGTCTTGATACTGTGCCTCACGGATCTTGTCCATCAGTCTAGACTGAATCTGTATAGCCATCATCTGCATCTCCACTCCTGGAATAACAATTTCTATGCCCAGACTCTCCAAATCCGCTAATAAGTGATGGTCTCGAGTTAACCACATAGCCACTGGATACCTGCTCAAAGCATTCGCAACTACATTGGCTTTTTCCGATGATATTGTAGGGCAATATCAAAGTCGCTCATCAGTTCTAGCCATCTGCGTTGTCTCATGTTCAACTCCTTTTGTATGAAGACGTACTTCAAGTTTTTATGGTCAGTAAAAATTTCCACTCGCTCTTCGTACAAGTAATATCTCTACAACTTCTAGGCGAAGATCACCGCTGCTAACTCTAGGTCGTAGGTGGGATAGTTCTTCTCATGCGGTCGCAACTGTCAGGATGCATATGCTATCACTCTCTTGTTTTGCTCTAGAATACATACTAGTCCCTTACCCGAAGCATCACCATAAATGGCGAAATCACCTGATCCTGATGGCAACGTCAATATAGGGGCTGTCGTCAATCTCTTCTTTAGCTCGTCAAATGCATCCTGGCAATCATCTGTCCATGCGAACTCTATGCCTTTCCGAGTCATCGGCTCTGCGATCCGAATGAAGTCATGTATGAACTTCCTGTAGTACTCCGCTAATCCTAAGAAGCTTCGGATATCTGTCACAGTAGTCGAAGTAGTCCAAGATTCTACGTAGTAATCTTCTTCGGATCAACGGATATACCGTCTACTGTCACCACATGTCCAAGGAATTCCACATTGTCTAAGAAAAACTCATATTTCAAAAGTTTTTCGTAGAGCTGCTCCTTTCTGAGGGACTCCAGTACGATCCTCAGATGATCCTTATGCTCTTCCGGTGTCTTTGAATAGATCAGTATGTCGTCGATAAACACCATAACGAACCGATCAAGGTATGGATGGAATACCATGTTCATCAAGTTCATGAAGACTGTCGGGTCATTAGTCAACCCGAACGACATTACCATAAACTCGTACTGGCCGTACTTGGTCCGAAGGCTGTCTTTGGTATATCCTCCTTCTTTACTTTCAACTGATGGTAGCCCGACCTCAAGTCAATCTTCGAGAATACCCGTGCACTGCTCAACTGGTCGAAAAGATCGTCAATCCTCGACAATGGATACTTTTCTTGATTGTGAGGTTATTTAAGGCCATATAGTCGATGCACATCCGCACCAGCCCATCCTTCTTCGGCACAAATAAAACCGGGGCTCCCTATGGTGACAAACTGGACCTGATGAATCCTTTCTCTAGTAATTCATCGAGCTGGTTCTTCAACTCTCCTGCCTCTTTGTTGTTGATCCGGAATACCTACTGTGTTGTTGGTTCTGCACCTGGCACCAGATTAATAGCGAACTCGACATCCCTATCAGGTGGTAATCCCGACAACTCTTCGGGAAATACATCAAAAAATTTCGCGATGACGGGATGCGGTATCTACTTCTCTTCAATCATAGCTCCGCAAATAGCCTCACTTTGCTACTCTATTGCTCCTCTAGCAAATTCGAATACAGGCTCTCCGGGAGGACTGAATACAACACATCCTCGGTGGCAGTCTATACTGGCATGATTCCTACTTAACTAATCTATTCCGAGAATGATATCGAAGCTCGAAAGTGGCATTATGAGTAGGTCGACTCTCAATTCTCTACCTCCCAAGGTGATGCGACACCCGATGCAAATATCCTTGACTAGGATAATGCCTTCGCCCGTCATAATTTTGCAGTTACTATCTAAGGGCTCAGATACTAGGCTATGCTTAAACGCAAATGCTACAGAAATAAAGATATAGGATGCACCAGAATCGAATAAGGATATAGCTGAAAAAGAATCGAGTAGTATGGAACCTGCTATCACATCTGGGGTAGGCTCGGGCTCCTCGACGACCACAGCAAAGGCTCTGTCCTGCTAGGGTGCTCCCCTCTGCTGGTGTTGGATGAACCGTTGCTGCTGAGTGGAAAGTAGTGGGTCTCGCGGTTGCGGGGCCGCTGGTGGTCTGGCTGGTCCTCTCTGAGCCGGTGCTTCACCTTGTCCTGGCCGAAAAAGGTATTAAAGGCACTCATTCATCTGGTGCAAAGGTCATCCGCAGTACAGGCACGTTCCGAGCCTCTTCCTGCAGTCGTCCCAGACATATCCGGTCTTTCTACAGTGAGTACAATGCGGAGCCTGCTGTAACTGCCTCTGAGGCTGCGGTGTCTAAGCTTTAGCCAGAGTACGGTTCTGTTGGTGTGCTGGAGCCTTACCAGGGGCTAAAACTGTTACTACTGGTACTGAAGGGTCCTCGGCTGGAATTGGAGATGCTTCACCAGTCCTGATTGGCTGCTACCTCCTCTGAATGCATCTCAATCTCTCTTCGGCCTGTGATACAGCTTATTCTCTACTGCTTGTGCGACCTTCAAGATCCCCTCATAGGAAGTAGATCGACTAGTGGCAACGGCTAGCCAAATCTCATGAGATAATTCTTTCCTGAATCTTAGAGCTTTTCTTTCAGGGGTGTTGACCATGCTCTCAGCGGCTGAGGCAAAACAAATCTGAGGTGTACTCATCGATGGTGAGGTTTCCTTACTCCATACTCTCGAACTGACTCTCTAATGCCTCTCGAGCTACGTCGGGATAGAACTTCTTCTTGAATAGCTCCTTGAACTCTGCCTACGTCACATCTGGTATGGAAAGTCGGGGCTCATCTCTATACTACGTCCGGATGATGTCAAAAAGTTGCATACTGGCTGACTCTATCTTCAGGTCTTAAGGAACTCGAGCCATCCAAAGAAATCGCTCCACGTTCTCTAGCCGCTTATCTGCATAGAGAAACCCCTTTGTCCCATAGAATTCCAAGGGCCTGAGGTTCATGAAGTCCTTAAAAGTTCCTGGACGAGGTCAGGTAGCATCTCTAGTCTGAAGAGCCTCTTTCAAACTGTCACAGAAGATGTTGGCCTGCTCCGTCTAAGAATTGATGAGTTGTTGGAAGAGCCCAAAAAGCTAAGCATTGTCTAGGATAGGTGCTAGAGGCAGTACATATGCTAGAGGTGGAGTCTGCGAAAGAAACTGTGGGGGTGGTGGAATGTCATCTTATGGAACCTCGAGGTCTGTAGCTGTGACGTGTCACCCATGTGAGTAAGCTGGCCGCCATGAGTCGGTGGGGTCCCGTCTGTAGAATATTCGCCAGCAGCTGGTGGGGTGTTTAGGGGAGTGGTGTTTCTGTCTTGAGAATTCATTGACAGCAATATGAAAAATCATTAAACGCTAGAAAGATTCAAACATGATGCAAATTAAGGAGTAAGTGAAGTCCAATATGGAGATCTAACGTGTTAAACATGTAGGGATGGTCCTTAAAATCTTAATCCTATTCGCAGGCTCGCAGTAGTACGACTAACTTAGGTACTACCACGAGTTCGCAATCTTTGCAAAAATGACCTGCATAGGCCACCATAAAAATATGTCACAACCCGCACCCAAAATTTAGGCATAAATCGTGCGTATTTCCAGCCTACATTGCAGAGTCGGCGGTAGAACGTTGTATAATTGTAACACCCAGTTTTCCAGATGAGGGTAATTTTGAAATTTTGTAATTATAATTATTAATTATTGATATTTGATTCACATTAAGATTTTTAGTGATTTTTAATAATTTTTAAAACTATTTAAAATCTGGTTTAAGTCATGACTTGTGATTTTGACGTGCTGCTAGTGAAACCTGAGAGACTGCATGACCTAGAGCCTAACCATGTCATTAGGATGTTTAATTATCATTTTTAGCCTAGGGATAATTTGGTTATTTTGACTTATTTTAATTATTTGGTGATTTGTTGAATTGGTGAATTCTAGTTTGACTTTGACTTGTTGAGACCTAGTGGACTAGCCTAGAAGCTAACCCTAGCTATGGTAACCATAGTCTAACTTGATTTAACCTATTTTAGTCATTAGAGAATAGTTTTAGAATGAGGGGATTTGGTTAGTGAATTTAAGTCATGGCTTGTGATTTCATGAAATGACTTATGGCTTAATTATTTAATTGATCATGACTTAAGCCCATGGGCCATTTAGTGAACCCTAACCCTAATTATTGAACCTATGAGCAGCCACTAGGGCTCCCCTCCCTATAAATTATCTCCTCCTTGAGTTCTTGCCTCTTTCATTTTCATTCAAACACTTGGAGAAAAGAAAGGTAAGTTTTCCCCTTCCAAAAAATTTCATTTTATTCATTTGATCTCCTTTTTCATCCTAGTCTTTTGCATTGGGTTCTAATTTAAGTTTATGGACTGTTGGTGGAGAGCTATTTCAGTTTGGGATCAATTTGGAGCATTTGGCCATCAAGAAGAACACTCCCCATTTGGAGCTTTTCCATATAATTTGCACATATAGGTAAAATCCTTTAAATTGATTTAAATTTAAGTTTTTTTGCATGTAAGGCTAGATCTAGGAGTCCCCTAGTTGTTCCTGAAATTTGGATGAATTTCGTGTCCGTTTGGTGTCCGTATCGGACACGTGTCGTAGTGTATGTTAGGTGTTGGATTAAATGCCTCTAAGGTTTTTATTTTCGATTTTTGCTATACTAATTACATGATTTTGGAGCTTTTGATGTGTACATTAATTATGTTGAGGACTGAGTTGGTTTTTGTGTGCATTTCGTGTCTAAAATGGACACGCAAGTCGTGCACGACACTACGCACAGGCCCGTGCGGCTGTCCTGCTGTTCGAGTGCCTTTGCGGACACGACACGACACGTGACACCACGAAAATTTGTGGGGACGTGCGGGCACCCACTGACATCCTACCCACAAAATTTCATGGGATCTCGTCGACTGTGCGCAAAAAAATCGAGGCTGCACTGTCTCGTGCTCCCTGTGCACACACATGAAATCCCTCACTGACACGCTTTCGTATCTTGGATACGACACAGTTTGATGGCGGTACAGACACTTGAAAACGATCCCCTATACCCCTTCTACCTATGTGTACGACCACAACACACTAGGTATGACACACGTGTCCCTAGCTCACTCGACATGCGTGCACGAGGCTGTGCCCTTGCACAGTTTCTGTCACATGTCGACACTCGTGTTTAACACGACTTGGACACAGTTTTGACATACCATGTACACGTGTATATCACACACACTCGACCCCCCCCCCCTCTGACACATGTTGTACGATTTTTAGTAATTTTGTTCGCATGAACAATGTGTATGAACTGTCCTATTTTCTGATACACAGTGCATTATTCAGTTTTTTGAAATTTAGGTTGTATATTTCAACTGATTTGTAATGTTTATATATTAAATTAGTTTAGAAGCTATATGGTATATGTATGTATACCTGTTTGTTAAATTCAATGGTTGATTTTGGTTCTTAAAATGGGGAAATTCATGTATCTTTTGATGTTCAGTTGTGTATGCACTGATACATGGTTTACTGCCTACATGGTTAAACTGAGAATTCCTGAGAATTTCAGGGAGTCCCTAACTAAGTTTTAATGTGATATTAGTTAGGATTTAACTGGATATTAAACTGAGATTCACTGAATGTAATGATCTGAGATTAACTTGATATATTTAAACCTGAAATAGTGTATAACCTGAGAGTTCCTGAGATTCAGTTGGATTTAAATTGTGTATGGATACATGTTAGTTCAGTTGGGATTTAAAACTGAAATGAACCCATTCTATGCTTTTCTGAACATAGACACAAGCCACATATTCCCTCACACATGACACTCATTTACTGTTACACTGTTTTCTTATATTTTCCCAGTTTTGAGTTTTAATTTGATATTTGAATAAGTTTTCTGAGAATGTAATGTAGGTCTGTGTTGGTTGTTTCATTCTCCTAGATCCCTAGATGCATAGCCATACATCTATGATCATGCCCCTTGCCCAGGTATGTGAATATGGGACAGTCGAGCACACTCAATACAGCCTTAACTATTTGTATATCATTACATACAACCCCATGTATCTGCTCATCATCCTTCACTCATTCCTGTAACACCCTTACCTCCATTGTCCTGCAACCCACATGCCACTTGACACCCTAGCATTCACTAAACTGCTTTGTATCACAAAATTGTCCTGTACATAGTTTTGTACTTCACTGCATTTCCTAAATGCATTCAATCACCTATTGTCTTAATATTCATTCCTTTATTTATGTTGATTGTTCAGTCCAGATTAAGAATCATTCATTGCTTAATCTTACACTCTGGTATCAGTATTAGCACCTATGGATATCAGTCATGTTATTGTATGGGTAGGGGTGTCAGGCTAGTATATACCAGAAGGAGTAGAGAGCAGTAGGCATAGCAGTGGCCTGCAGTAACCTGCGGCAGTAGCTGAAATTACAAGTGCAATCAGCATTGCCTTGGCTTGCCCTACCTTGGTTGCATTTACATGGAGCAGTAGCCTTGGCTTGGCCTGGCTTGCATTGCAGTAGCAGCAGCAGGCATGTTTGCAGCTGCCTGGGCATACAGAGCAGTGGTTTTAGCTTGGGCCATTGGCCTTTGACACATGAGTTAAGGAGAGATATATTGAACAGAGGATAGACAGGGATTTAGAATAGGAGAGAGGTAGAAAGGTTATTGGGGCACTCAAGTATGTGGGAGTGAAGTCCAGAGGTAGAGGGCTGAGTTTTAAGGTCTGCCCAGGTCAAGTAAGGGATTGAGGAGCATCATTAAGTAAGTAGAGAGGGGTTAGTTACAAGAGTGAACTGAATTGAGGGTGTGGAGATGTGTACTTGGCAGTTGGGGATTGAAAGAGGATGGGGAAAATAGATATATAAGTGAACATATATGATAGTTGTGTGAGTGATATGGATATATATGAGGGTATGTGGTACATAGTAATGTTAGGTAATTTGGAGGTATATATGGGGTTTGGGAATACTTTATACGATACCTATATGTGATGTGAGTTAGGCTCTATAAGTATGTAAGTATCAGATATATAAAGGGTGTCATGAGTTTCATGAGTTGGTGAGGTAAGATGGTATCCTAGGGTACTTAAGTTAGTATCCTGGGTCAATTGTGGTATCAAATGTTAGCTCTTACAAATTAGGATGTATATATGTGATAGATATAATATAGGGAATAGACTATATGATACATAGGCTATATATGCCTAGGGCTATAGACTTTGGGTATGTATATACATTGTTATGTATATAGAATATAGTATTAAGGTATCCTAGTTATACTAGTATATGGTTGGTGTTGAGATAGCCTTAGATAGAGTTTGACCAAACTCTAGGTTTTTGACCCAATAGACTAAGATTGACCAATATTGACTAGAGTTGACCCAGAGTTGACCAAGTTTGACTTGGACCTAGTTTGACCTAGACAGTTGACCAGGGTTGACTTAGAGTTGACTTTGACCTAGAATTGACTTAGAATCATGTAGATTGCATCATAAACTTCATCTGTCTTGTTTTAAACATATTATAACCTGTATTCCTCTGTTTAGGACATTGTGACTCAGTTGCAGACATCTGATATTACACTACTCTTTTCAGAGTAGCAGGCGAGTACATTATCTGATAGTTCTCTCATTTACTTGTCAATTACTGTACTTCAGTTCTAGTTAGTTGTATGCGATTCTCTGTTATAACACGTATGGATATTCTGGATTCATGTATACGACACACATTTATTTTTCTGGCCTCTATTACTGGTATCATCATTTCTGGCTTCTATTACTGGAATTATTTACTGGAATCATTTACTGGAATCATTTACTGGTATCATTATATTTTGGCTGGACTCATCTTGAATCATTGTGTCGGATTTCTGGATTCACTTGGTGGGAGGGGAAATACTTGAGTAAGACATGTAGACATACCCCAATCTGGAATCTTCCAACTGGAATCTACTGGAATGATAGCCATCTCACACCCGGCCAGGTGTGTGATGTGTCGTATTACCTACAGCCGTTTATATGTCGATCTCGATATTTTAAAATACACTATTAGAGTATAGGCTGGACTCACCCCTGGAATCATTGATCACTATAACTGGAATCGTCCCTTACTGGATTCATCTTGTATTAGATTCATCTTGTACTGGACTTACATTGGAGTTACACTTGTCTACATTGCTGTCTGGACTTTATATCATATTACCCTGGTTCAGCTAGTTCTATTTTACAGTCTTTATTGCTATGATTCTTCTCTTGTTTAGTTATTTTCTTTCCTTGTACTTTATCTGTCTTTCTTACCATTACCTGAACATAAACTGCCATATTCATCAATACAACTGTCTATAACTGCTGTATAGTTCTCTGTCATTTACTTGAGTTTTCTAGATAAGATTGTACTCGTTCCTGTCCTGACTGGACCTGTTGAAAATTTTATAGATGATTGCCCTGAGGACACGTGCCCTACATATTATGGATCGGGAGATGGCTTAGCTACCTATGGCCCCGACACTCAGGAGTGATCTGGAGTTTAGCTAGTTGTCATATTTTAGCTTTCATGTTTTAGAACTGGGGTTGTATATAAGTTGAGAATTGTAGTTGAGATTATTTGAGATTATATTATTAGTTGTTGGTTTTATTTCTGTTATTAGTCTTAGTTTTAATCTTCTGTACTATCATATCGTTCTTAGACTGTGATTGAGATTCATTATATCTATACTTGTCCTCCGGTTAAGATTTGACAAGTACGTTATATAATTGCGTGAGTTGTTGATTAGATAGTAACCTAGGACAGCGTTCTACCGTCGACACTGCGGCGTAGGCTGGGCGTCGTTACATATTCGTACCCTCACAGTGGGTACGGGTCATGACACATTTTTAGTGGTGGCCTATGCAGGTCGAGAGTCGCATTAGTGCGATATCGTGGTAGTACGGCGACTTAGTTGTACTGCTGCGAGCCTGCGATAGGATTGAGAGATAGGCTTTAACGGAGAGGTACTCAATCACAGTTAGGACTACTTGAGAGATTCCTGGACGACCCTTGAGAATCTCATTATGAACTCCAAATTGAAAATCCTTTTCCTCTTGTTTTGATTCACCCTCACTCCTTGATGTTTAAAGAATCTTAGACTATTAACTTCCTTCATCGTTATCCTTACTTATATTTTGTCTATCTTATGTTGCTAATTTAGCACCAGTTTTGCAAGCTTATCTTATTCAAGCTTGATCATGACATATTTTATTGGGGGCTGGCACCCACTAACATATTGTCTAATCAGAACCGGTGCATGATGGTCTGATCAACCTATTGCACTTTGGTTCGCTTTTCATATGTTATTCTATGTGGAGGAAGACATAGTTAAATTTGCCCTGGAGTCTCATCCACGACAGCCTTGGAAACTCTCTTTGAATTATTTCCATCGCCTATGAACCATGTATTGTACTTAATAGCATCGTCTTTGAACTCTTTATTGTTTTGCCTTTCGCATATTTCAGAAAGAAAAGGCACTGAGGTATCATGTTTAGTTTCCCTATCCAAAGGAAGAAATTACCTTATTTCTATATCCTTGCATCATCCATTAAATTCTAATTCTTTGATCGTAACCAGTTGACTGGGTCATCCTCCTTATCATCCAGTGTTTGGGGTCTTATTCAATTGAATAAATTCAATTGTGACATGGATATCAAATCTTGGATACTCATGCTCAGACTTCAATGGCCTCGTTCTCCATCTTGTCCAAACTTTGATATATCCTGAAATTGATCAACTTAGATCGTGCCAAGACTAAATCCTCTTTTATATACTGTATTATTGGATTTCAATGCTATTGACACTCGTGCCTTAAACTTTCGATTTTGATCATCTTGGAATGGTAATCCTTCATAATTAATTCCTAGTTGTCCTTACCAGTTTCATATAGGATGGTAGACTGTCCCTTTGCACCTCCTTTTGAGGGAGCTAGGCCACCCATAGCTCAGCACCAGAGGGGTGGAGCTTTGCGATGGCGGTCGAGGAGACCGACGCTGCAGGTGATGGGTTAGCAGGTTTGTCCTTCTCATTCTTCCTTTCCATTTTTCTGTGTGATTCCATTAGTACCTGCCAGGATATAGTTGTGATTGCTAGATAGTGTAGCTACCCTGTTCGAGACCGTGGAATCGCGACCAGTAGGACAGTGTTGTATGTTATCTTTGACCTTGATTG
The DNA here is from genome assembly GCA_029216955.1 of Iris pallida. Classification (NCBI taxonomy): domain Eukaryota; kingdom Viridiplantae; phylum Streptophyta; class Magnoliopsida; order Asparagales; family Iridaceae; genus Iris; species Iris pallida. The sequence goes on from JANAVB010028395.1 coordinate 7,281,735, forward strand.
TTGGGGGTTTGACCTAGTGGGGATACGATCATCTTAATTTCGAAGACGGAATTTTTCTAAGGGGGGTAGGATTATAACACCCAATTTTTCAGATGAGGGTAATTTTGAAATTTTGTAATTATAATTATTAATTATTGATATTTGATTCACATTAAGATTTTTAGTGATTTTTAATAATTTTTAAAACTATTTAAAATCTGGTTTAAGTCATGACTTATGATTTTGACGTGCTGCTAGTAAAACCTGAGAGACTGCATGACCTAGAGCCTAACCATGTCATTAGGATGTTTAATTATCATTTTTAGCCTAGGGGTAATTTAGTCATTTTGACTTATTTGAATTATTTGGTGATTTGTTGAATTGGTGAATTCTAGTTTGATTTTGACTTGTTGAGACCTAGTGGACTAGCCTAGAAGCTAACCCTAGCTATGGTAACCCTAGTCTAACTTGAGTTAACCTATTTTAGTCATTAGAGAATAGTTTTAGAATGAGGGGATTTGGTTAGTGAATTTAAGTCATGGCTTGTGATTTCATGAAATGACTTATGGCTTAATTATTTAATTGATCATGACTTAAGCCCATGGGCCATTTAGTGAACCCTAACCCTAATTATTGAACCTATGAACAGCCACTAGGGTTCCCCTCCCTATAAATAATCTCCTCCTTGAGTTCTTGCCTCTTTCATTTTCATTCCAACACTTGGAGAAAAGAAAGGTAAGTTTTTCCCTTCCAAAAATTTCCATTTTATTCATTTGATCTCCTTTTTCATCCTAGTCTTTTGCATTGGGTTCTAATTGAAGTTTATGGACTGTTGGTGGAGAGCTATTTCAGTTTGGGATCAATTTGGAGCATTTGGCCATCAAGAAGAACACCCCCCATTTGGAGCTTTTCCATGCAATTTGCACATATAGGTAAAACCCTTTAAATTGATTTAAATTTTGGTTTTCTTTGCATGTAGGGCTAGATCTACGAGTCCCCTAGGTGTCCTAAAATTTGGGTAAATTTTGTGTCCGTTTGGTGTCCGTATCGGACACGTGTCGTAGTGTATGTTAGGTGTTCGATGAAATGCCTCTAAGGTTTTTATTTTCGATTTTTGCTAAACTAATTACAGGATTTTGAAGCTCTTGATGTGTACATTAATTATGTTGAGGACTGAGTTGGTTTTTGTGCACATTTCGTGCCTAAAATGGACACGCAAGTCGTGCACGACACTGCGCACATGCCCGTACGGCTGTCCTGCTGTTCGAGTGCCTTTGCGGACACGACACGACATGTGACACCACAAAAATTTGTGGGGACGTGCGGGCACCCACTGACATCCTACCCATAAAATTTGTGGGATCTCGTCGACTCTGCGCGAAGAAATTGAGGTTGCACTGTCTCGTGCTCCCTGTGCACACACGTGAAATCCCTCACTGACACACTTTCGTATCTTGGACACGACACAGTTTGATGGCGGTACAGACACTTGAACACGAGCCCCTATACCCCTTCTACCTATGTGTACGACCATGACACACTAGGTAGGACACACGTGTCCCTAGCTCACTCGACATGCGTACACGAGGCTGTGCCCTTGCACAGTTTCTGTCACATATCGACACTCGTGTTTGACACGACTTGGACACAGTTTTGACACACCATGGACACGTGTGTATCACACACACTCGACCCCCCCTCTGACACATGTTGTACGATTTTTAGTGATTTTGTTCGCATGAACAATGTGTATGAACTGTCCTATTTTCTGATACACAGTGCATTGTTCAGTTTTCTGAAATTTAGGTTGTATATTTCAACTGATTTGTAATATTTATATGTTAAATTAGTTTAGAAGCTATATGGTATATGTATGTATACCTGTTTGTTAAATTCAATGGTTGATTTTGGTTCTTGAAATGGGGAAATTCATGTATCTTTTGATGTTCAGTTGTGTATGCACTGATACATGGTTTACTGCCTACATGGTTAAACTGAGAATTCCTGAGAATTTCAGGGAGTCCCTAACTAAGTTTTAATGTGATATTAGTTAGGATTTAACTGGATATTAAACTGAGATTCACTGTATGTAATGATCTGAGATTAACTTGATATATTTAAACCTGAAATAGTGTATAACCTGAGAGTTCCTGAGATTCAGTTGGATTTAAATTGTGTATGGATACATGTTTGTTCAGTTGGGATTTAAAACTGAAATGAACCCATTCTATGCTTTCCTGAACATAGACACAAGCCACATATTCCCTCACACATGACACTCATTTACTGTTACACTGTTTTCGTATATTTTCCCAGTTTTGAGTTTTAATTTGATATTTGAATAAGTTTTCTGAGAATGTAATGTAGGTCTGTGTTGGTTGTTTCATTCTCCTAGATCCCTAGATGCATAGCCATACATCTATGATCATGCCCCTTGCCCAGGTATATGAATATGGGGCAGTCGAGCACACCCAATGCAGCCTTAACTATTTGCATATCACTGCATACAACCCCATGTATCTGCTCATCATCCTTCACTCATTCCTGCAACACCCTTACCTCTATTGTCCTGCAACCCACATGCCATTTGACACCCTAGCATTCACTAAACTGCTTTGTATATCACAAAATTGTCCTGTACACAGTTTTGTACTTCACTGCATTTCCTAAATGCATTCAATCACCTATTGTCTTAATGTTCATTCCTTTATTTATGTTGATTGTTCAGTCCAGATTAAGAATCATTCATTGCTTAATCTTACACTCTGGTATCAGTATTGGCACCTATGGATATCAGTTATGTTATTGTATGGGTAGGGGTGTCAGGCTAGTATATACCAGAAGGAGTAGAGAGCAGTAGGCATAGCAGTGGCCTGCAGTAGCCTGCGACAGTAGCTGAAATTGCAAGTGCAATCAGCATTGCCTTGGCTTGCCCTGCCTTGGTTGCATTTGCATGGAGCAGTAGCCTTGGCTTGGCCTGACTTGCATTGCAGTAGCAGCAGCAAGCATGTTTACAGCTGCCTGGACATACAGAGCAGTGGTTTTATCTTAGGCCATTGGCCTTTGACACATGAGTTAAGGAGAGATATATTGAACAGAGGATAGGCAGGGATTTAGAATAGGAGAGAGGTAGAGAGGTTATTGGGGCACTCAAGTATGTGGAAGTGAAGTCCAGAGGTAGAGGGCTGAGTTTTAAGGTCTGCCCAGGTCAAGTAAGGGATTGAGGAGCATCATTAAGTAGAGAGGGGTTAGTTACAAGAGTGAACTGAATTGAGGGTGTGGAGATGTGTACTTCGCAGTTGGGGATTGAAAGAGGATGGGGAAATAGATATATAAGTGAACATATATGATAGTTGTGTTAGTGATATGGGTATATATGAGGGTATGTGGTACATAGTAATGTTAGGTAATTTGTAAGTATATATGGGGTTTGGGAATACTTTATACGATACCTATATGTGATGTGAGTTAGGCTCTATAAGTATATAAGTATCAGATATATAAAGGGTGTCATGAGTTTCATGAGTTGGTGAGGTAAGATGGTATCCTAGGGTGCTTAAGTTAGTATCCTGGGTCAATTGTGGTATCAAATGTTAGCTCTTACAAATTAGGATGTATATATGTGATAGATATCATATAGGGAATAGACTATATGATACATAGGCTATATATGCCTAGGGCTATAGACTTTGGGTATGTATATACATTGTTATGTATATAGAATATAGTATTAAGGTATCCTAGTTATACTAGTATATGGTTGGTGTTGAGATAGCCTTAGATAGAGTTTGACCAAACTCTAGGTTTTTGACCCAATAGACTAAGATTGACCAATATTGACTAGAGTTGACCCAGAGTTGAAGCTAGACCCCAGGAGTACGCACACCCCGAAGAATCAACTAGAGCACACGAAAACAGACGCGAATCGCACTGCACACCCCGCCGCTCAGACGCAACACGCACGGCAGGCGCAAAAGTTCTCGGATAGAGTCCCGAGCAACAAATCTAAGAAAGATAATCATAGTACTTGGTATATTGATTTTTTTTGAAAGGCTTAGACAAGAAGGATTACAAAAGCAGAAGCGTTAACAGGCGGAAGCTGGTAAGCGCGAGCGTATGCGAGTACGGGCCCGTTCTTTAACCGCGCATGAGCGCACACGCGTTCTTTAAACGCGCGAGCGCATATACGCACATGTGTTCTTTAGTCGTGTGAGCGCATACGCGCCCGTCCGCGACATAGAACACACCCACACGCGCGGGCGCACGCGAACTATGTCGCGGACGCGCGCGCGAAGACCGGACCCATAAAAAATATAGCTTTGGGGCTAACAGGGGCCTGGCTCCCTCTGAGCCTTCCTACCCAGAGCTGTGCTACGCGCGTGTAGGGCATTGGTTTAAGTTGAAAATGAGGTGTTCGAAGCCATGTGTTAAGCACAAACTTTGATGCATTCATTTTCGAACTTATAACGAGAGGCTTAAAACTATTCCATCTAAGCCATCTTTCTTTAGAAAAGAATCGACATCTTTCATTTTCCATCCACGAATGTTAATGCTTCGATATCAATTAATTTGGGGACATTGCCCAGTTCTTATAACACATCTATTATAACAACAAGAACAACTGCATCTGGGACAGAAGCTGGAATTGGATCGATGAGTACCCTTCTTTTGCCGATGCGACCTCGCCGGAGAGGGAGAATGAATTAGCAACCGATCCAAACCTTCTTTCCTCCCTTGCTTCCCTTGAGAAAGGGGATTCCCCAGATTCGACTGGGATCCCGATCTCTTCTTTCTGCGAAGCAAGTTTGACTTGGACCTAGTTTGACCTAGACAGTTGACCAGGGTTGACTTAGAGTTGACTTTGACCTAGAATTAACTTAGAATCATGTAGATTGCATCATAAACTTCATCTGTCTTATTTTAAACATATTATAACCTGTATTCCTCTGTTTAGGACATTGTGACTCAGTTGCAGACATCTGATATTACACTACTCTTTTCAGAGTAGCAGGCGAGTACATTCTCTGATAGTTCTCTCATTTACTTGTCAATTACTGTACTTCAGTTCTAGTTAGTTGTATGCGATTCTCTGTTACAACACGTATGGATATTCTGGATTCATGTATACGACACACATTTATTTTTCTGGCCTCTATTACTGGTATCATCATTTTTGGCTTCTATTACTGGAATCATTTACTGGAATCATTTGCTGGAATCATTTAGTGGTATCATTATATTTTGGCTGGACTCATCTTGAATCATTGTGTCGGATTTCTGGATTCACTTACTGGGAGGGGAAATACTTGAGTAAGACATGTAGACATACCCCAATCTGGAATCTCCCAACTGGAATCTACTGGAATCTACTGGAATGATAGCCATCTCACACCCGGCCAGGTGTGTGATGTGCCGTATTACCTACAGCCGTTTACATGTCGATCTCGGTATTTTAAAACACACTGTTAGAGTATAGGCTGGACTCACCCTGGAACCATTGATCACTATAACTGGAATCGTCCCTTACTGGATTCATCTTGTATTAGATTCATCTTGTACTGGACTTACATTGGAGTTATACTTGTCTACATTGCTGTCTGGACTTTATATCATATTACCCTGGTTCAGCTAGTTCTATTTTACAGTCTTCATTGCTATGATTCTTCTCTTGTTTAGTTATTTTCTTTTCTTGCACTTTATCTATCTTTCTTACCATCACCTGAACATAAACTGCCATATTCATCAATACAACTGTCTATAACTGCTGTATAGTTCTCTGTCATTTACTTGGGTTTTCTAGATGAGATTGTACTCGTTCCTGTCCTGACTGGACCTGTTGAAAATTTTACAGATGATTGCCCTGAGGACACGTGCCCTACATATTATGGATCAGGAGATGGCTTAGCTACCTATGGCCCCGACACTCAGGAGTGATCTGGAGTTTAGCTAGTTGTCATATTTTAGCTTTCATGTTTCAGAACTGGGGTTGTATATAAGTTGAGAATTGTAGTTGAGATTGTTTGAGATTATATTATTAGTTGTTGGTTTTATTTCTGTTATTAGTCTTAGTTTTAATCTTCTGTTCTATCATATCGTTCTTAGACTGTGATTGAGATTTATTATATCTATACTTGTCCTCCGGTTGAGATTTGACAAGTACGTTATATAATTGCGTGAGTTGTTGATTAGATAGTAACCTAGGACAGCGTTCTACCGCCGACACTACGGTGTAGGCTGGGCGTCGTTACGTATTCGTACCCTCACGGTGGGTACGGGTCGTGACAATAATCAGTATATGATAAACAATCATGCAATATAAATATACTCAACTTAGGAGGCAACGACACATAACCAACAAAACTCAATCACAACTCTAGATGAATGAAATAAAAAAAGAAATATAAGGACATAGATCCATAAAATAGATAAAATCCAAAACTAAATAATCTCCCAAAACTGCATGTCTCACAATGTCAAAAATCAAAATGTTAACTAAACCCGAAGACAAATCTGGCCTCGAACTAATCTAAATCTAACTAACATTCGTAGCAGGGTCAGCTGCTGCAAACTCTTCCTGAAAAGCAAGATCAGCCTCAGCTACATCTCCCATGTATGGACCATAATGATCAGGACACCCGTCCTTATCATAATCACCTAAAATGTTTGCCCAGTCAGGATAGAATGAGTACAATTCATTGATTGCAGTTCCAATTATATGTTAACGACTATAAGACAAAGGTTAGCCATAAAATACACGATGAGAATATAAAGGTAAAAGTAACAAGAAACGTGAAGAATAATAGGCATGAGAATATATGACAGCATGTAATGAGTAGAACAGAAGAATATAACTATATATGTGTTTTGAAGTACTCTTTCAATATGTTATCGGTCTGGGACAGTTACACCATAAGGTCTACATTATTTATCAAGGTCTACATTATTTATCAAGGTCTACTGTGCAGATAATAAAATATGGGCTAAGGTCTGATCACATATCTATTTAGTACTTTCTCGTCCCGTCGCAATATATGATAAGAAAGACAAGACAGGTCAAGGAAATATGAAGTACTCCTGTGTAACGAGCGTGTCAAGAATCAAGTATGATATAACTGAACAGTATAGTATATGAATTAACAATATTGAAAACAAACAATAAATGTACTCGCCTAGTGTCCTGAGCTGTTGGTAAGGGTCTGGTGCAAATCCCGAGTCCAAGTAACCTATTTTATAAGTTTGCCATGTCAATACATAAATTGAAATGAAGAATAACCTATCTATTTTGTCTTTAGGTTTTCTAAGTTAATTCCTATGACTATTTGTACATTACTACTAGGGTATCTTTCTATGTCTTACTTAGATTCCCTATCTTGTTATCGAGTGGAACTCTAAGCTATGGCTATCATATATATTTGTTTAACTATACGTGCAACCTATACCTATGAGTATCAAACTGCCCACCTTGGACATAATCGAGCACCCCATGAATCCCCTAAAACACTACCTTTTCTATATCTTGTTAGTAACTGTCCCATACAGTTTAGTTTGTCTACTCTGTACATCCTGTGAAGACTGAACCTATATTAACTTACAAACTTATTTTTAGGGATTTGACACTACAACAAATAGGACCTACAATAGCAGTTTTTCGATAGCGTTCAAGTGTCCCCGCTATAGAATGTTATCAACAATAGCGTTATTTCTGTAGTGTTATAAAAATATCTATCTATAGTGTTTCCTGAATGATGTAGAATCTATAAAATTCATTTATTGCTTTGTTTGTATGTCAAAGCAGATCTCATGTTCGAATCCTAGGAGAAGCAGCGTAGGTTTTTTATTTTACAAGGTAAACGACAAACTATAGCATATTTGGCGTGAAAGCATACAAATTTACAAAACCCGTGCCCAACATTTACAAAATCCATAGCCTAAACCCTATGATATTCCTTCTTTCGCGCATAACTATCGGCCCTAAAAGTTTTTTCATAACACTACAAGAAGAGAGGCTTTAGGCTACAAAATCTGGAACGACAAAAAAAATTAGTTGCCCAAACTAATCTTTAATGACACATTTTTACGGCACTTTCTAAATAAGTGTCATTAATATTTTTTTAGTGATCACACTATACTAAAATGGGTCGTTGTAGTTAAATATTTATTATCATCTATGACACTTTTAAAAAATGTCGTGAACATAAATTCAATGACACCTTTAAAAACCAGTTTAAAATGTCGTATAATAATTTATAATAAGCATAATACTTTTAAAGTGTTATTCCAAATTATTTTTCCCCAACTTTTTTCATTTTACCATTTCTTGTAAATTTGCCAAAAATTTGGAGCTACATTTCAGCCCGCGCGATAAGGGATCTGTGCGTAGTCACTTCTCCAAATTAACTCTCTCTTATTCCTTCCTTTTTTTTCTCCCCTTCTTCGTCTTATTTTTCATCAAATAACTACAAGAAATTGCATTTTTAGCAACATATTTTAGCGACATAGGGTCTTTATGTCTCTAAAGGCTATTTTTACATGTATTGGCGACATGAGTTCTAGTATGTCGCAGAATCCACATAAATTTTATGGGAGGAAAACGAAATACCAGTTCTGCCAAAAATCTTATACATATCGCGACATCCATATGTCGTAGAAAGATACTATATGTTCTACGACACGTGGTACATGTCGCAGAAAGATATTATATTTCGGCGACATGAATGGTATATGTCGCAGAAAGACACTACATGTTCGACGGCATGAACCTATGCAGGAAATACATTTTTATAATTTGTTAATTGAATAATATTCTAAAAATATACGAAACAAAACCCTTAAAAAAAACCCGAATGGGCTCTCTATCGCTGGATTATTTCGCGCCGACGAGATCTTTCTCTCTATCTCTGGCTTCTCTCTATCTCTCTCTTTGGCTTTTCTCCTCCCATCGTTAGCAGTAAGAATCAAGGTTTGATTTTTTAGATCCCTATTTGATTTGGTTTTATATCACATTTTTTTCTTCTATTCGTAACGGTTATTACTGTTATAAATTAGTCAAGGTAATTATCGTGACAATAATTGTATAAGCACTAAAACTATATGTTTTATATTTTATATTTCTTTTATTTTTATAATGAAAATAACTGTTATTAATTACTTAAAAAAAGTTAAGTCAGGAAAGAAAGAATTTCTATAATTTCTCCTAACACTATGTTTGGGAACATAGGAGAGGAGGGAGAGAAAAATTTGAGAGGAAGGAAAATTGAGGGAGAGGAAAGTTAACTTTACCTCTTCTTGTTTGGATGACCAAAAAATGGGGAGAGGAAAAGTAAAAAATTAACTTTTGTTTGTTTGTGGGAGATAGATAAAATTACTGATTTGTCCTTAACTTTTTCATGATTTTTAAAATAATCAATTGATAGGAGTTAAACTCATCCGTAAGTTTTATTTATATAACGTGAGTTGTAGATTAACTAATCCAGTAATATATATGAAGTTAACTAATAAATAAATCTATAAGATACCTTATACACAAAAAAATTCGTATATTTATGATTTTCTTTTGCTAGAGATATCTCAAAAATCATAAATATATATTTATGAGGTGTCTACAACTCACGTTTATGATTTTTTTAAGATTAACTATATAAGTGAGTTGTAGATTTTTTTTAAGATTAACTATATGTACGTGAGTTGTAGATTAACTATACATGTGAGTAGTAGATTTTTTAATATTAACTATATACGTGAGTTGTAGATTAACTAAATTTTTTTAAGATTAGCTATATATGTTTATATTTATATATTTATTATTAGAAATAATACAGTAATGTATGAAATTTAACTAATAAATAAATCAAAATACAAAATCTTACATTTGAATTAAGATTTAAATAATAAAATATTATCTTTAAAATAATAAACTTTATATCAATTAAACTCCTACGATATTTATTTATTATTTTTGAGATGTCTTATACGTGAGTTGTAGAATAAATCAATATTTGCTTAAGATTTAAAAATTGACTTTTTTGGTTTATATTATGTTCTTATTGTTAAAGATAATACAGCAATTTATATGAATTTAAACTGTAAATAAATCAAAATACAAGTCTTATATTCGATTTAAGATTTAAATGATATGAAATATTATCTTTAAAATAATCAAATTAATAGACTCATATTTAATTTGATTACCTGATATAAAAAGGATAAAAGGGATAAGATAGTTTGATTACCTGATATGTAGCAATCACAACCTATAATAATTTTGTGATATGTAAGTTGATAGGAGAGAAATATATATAATACCTGAAGAAAAAATAAGAAAAAAGAATAGGAACAGACATCCTAGAAAAAGAAAGAGAATTGATTGAGGGGTAATTGGGTAAATATTACCCAATTCCCTCAAGCACGTACATTTTCCTCCCGGTTTTGGGAGGAAAATTTTTTGGTGGGACCTACCAAAATTTTCCCTCCAGATTTCCCTCCTCCTATTTCCTTTTCCCCTTTCCAAACAACTTAGTTTCTAATTTTCCCTCCTCCTATTTCTTTCCCCCCTTTCCAAACAACTAGTTTCTAATTTTTTCCTCCACTTTCCTCTCAAATTTTTCCCTCCCTCTGTTTCTCCTCCTTCCCAAACGTATTGTAAAGTACCGCCCCCCCCCCCCCCCCCCCTCGATTTTTATTTCCCCTCTGTTTCCCTCCTCCTATTTCTTTTTCCCCTTTCCAAACAACTTAGTTTCTAATTTTCCCTCCTCCTATTTCTTTCCCCCCTTTCCAAACAACTAGTTTCTAATTTTTTCCTCCACTTTCCTCTCAAATTTTTCCCTCCCTCTGTTTCTCCTCCTTCCCAAACGTATTGTAAAGTACCGCCCCCCCCCCCCCCCCCCCCCCCCCCCCCCCATTTTTATTTCCCCCAGATTTTGAGCAGCACCAACCCCCTAATCCTCACTCCCACTCCCTCCTCTCTCTATCTCTCTCTTCTCCACCACGCTCTGAAATTTTTTCTCTCCCCGTGCCAATTTTTTTTATCTCCCGCTATTAGGTCGGCGGATTGGCACGGGTCCTCTAAAATTCCTTCCTCCTCTAAAATCTTCCTATTCTCCTTCTCTAGGTCATCGGTCAGCGGCTCCTCTCCTCCTTCTCCAGGTCAGCGGGTTGCTCCTCTCCTACTCCTTCTCCTCTCCTTCTCTAATTTTTTTTCTTTTACAACTGCTACATCAAGTCCTTCCTCGTCCAAGGAGGAGATCCCACCGGCCGGCACTGGACATTTCAAAACCCTAACCCTTATTTTTTTGTATTTATTATATTTATTTGGGTAATGTTACTTTTAAGTTGTGAATGAATCAATTCATGGTAACTAGTTTGATAAATTTGGGTAATGTTGTCTTCCAGTATGGTCAGGTTTGAACACAAACTATGGGTTCTCTGTCGACAAAAATGATATAGGTGTTTCTGTAATAAGATTGAATATAATCTAGATACTACTTATGTTGAATGTGGTACTCGTGTCAATGTTGTCAAGCTACAACTATTTTTTTTTCTTTTAAATCAAGAGTTGCATTTTCGATGGAAAGGAACTTTTTTTTCTTACTATTATTATGGAGCGCAATGCACTTTTGTTTGGCTTTCTTCGAATATTGGCTATTTTATTTGCCTTTGCCTCTGTTATTGTTCTGCTCATTTGATTTCACAGAGTAGCATACAACAATCTACTTCTGTTTCAACTTTTTATCTATAAGCAATTAAATTCTTGGTGATTGTATTAATTTCAGGTGACCGTGAACACTATATTCATTGTATTAATTTCAGGTACCACAAACATTGTATTAATTTTTATCTATGAATTTTGGAATCATATTATCAAGTCAACAAATATGAAGTTCCTTACTGCCTCCTTAGTTCTCAACCAATCCACCTCTGTTTAAGATTATCAATACAAATAATAAATGTCGAAACCATTGGAATATTTCCAAGTAGTTCCTTACATAATACTTCGTCCTAGCATGTCTTTAATGATCTTTATTTGCCATCTTTTCGATGAGTTTATGATTTTTTCCCCTCAAATTTTTTATTTATTTATATTGCCAGCTAATCAAGCTAGTGTTATATTATCTGAACTATAGTTGAAATAATGTTGGAAATATCGACAATACCGGAGTTGGGAATGGAAATACAGTCGACAAAACAGAGCCTGCTCAAGCTAAGGCTTCTTCGGCTGGCTGTTCAGTTGAAGGACCCAAGTGCTTCTCATCTTTACTATGGATATGGATAGAGAGGGGAGGATGCAAATGTACATATCAGATAAGAAAATAATAATAATAAACAACACTATATATCTGTGTACTTGTTTAATCATAATTAATAAAGTTTGTTTGGAAGAAATGTCTAGTGTATCCTTTTCATGGCTGGAACTGCAGCAACAACCATCTAATTTTCAGTACCTGGATTAATTAGATATTTTTACCACTATATCAGTTTGTATCAATATATTTCATTATGATTGATAGTGATTTCCGCTTTGAGATCACATTATACATTAAAGCAATGAAATATTCTCAGCTAGATTCCTAGCTTATATAATAGGCTCACTAAGGATCTGCTTAGTAATTAATGCATTTTCATGTATCAGAGTTTATCCATAATAAAGATTAGGATCAGCATGACAATGTTCTTTTTTGATGTTTTTGTTCTTGTCAAACATGCTTAGTTAGTTATATACTTTTAACTAAAATAGGGTCTCTACCTACGACTGAATTCCACTTTTAATTAATTTGTTTTAATGAATTTCTTCGTAATGTATGGTAGTGATAAATATTGGACTGTCATCCTTACGCATGTAAGAAGGGTCAGGGAAAAGGAAAACTAAATTGGCTAAACAATGGAATAACCAAAGAAGAATATTTAGGTCACTTCCCTAAGATGTCCTATTGAAATAAAAAGCTATAAAGGATAGACTCCCAACCAGGTTAGACTTCAGCAACAGGGTATCATTCAAGAGAATGAGTGCATACTGTGTCATAAAGAATAGAAGAATATTGATGATCACTTATTCTTCTAAGTGTCAATACACAACAGAGGTATGGCGATTAACAGTTTCTTCAATGAAGATATCTAGTACTAAAACATTGATGGAAACTATACATGATATACAGAGTCTGGGATATAGTATGACCAAAGGGTATATTATAACAACACATATTCTACTGATATCTTGCATATAATGTATGGCAAGAAAGGTATAGGATCAAGGTTCACATTATTGCTATTGGAATCGGTATCGAACCATTCCTATGAGTATTGGGATTGTGCAGGAATAATGGGACTGCCCAATTGATGTGTACAATATACAAATGGGAAGTAGGTCACAATGTGGCAAGAAAGGGATTATGCAGTAATCGTGGGACTGCCCAATTGTTATGTACAACATGCAAACTAGAAGTAGGTCACACTAGTACTGCTCTAGCCTTTACATGCCTCCAAGGCTCATATGCTTGCCATGTCTTTCTGCAGTAGAGGATGTTAACAATAATAGTGATTAACATTATCCTAGTTTTTGTTATTTGTTATTTAGTTTGAATCTATGTTGTTATCCCTTGTAACAACCTGCAACCACTAGGAGATGTCATTATCCCTTGCAACCACTTGGAGACTTTATCCCCAAAGTTGTTAAAACTCTCTTGTATAAGTATCTGCTTCATTCAATAAGAAAGTATGCATTATCTGATTTCTCTATATGGTATCAGCCTAAACACTCATGGTCCTCCCACAAAATACAAAAGCTCCCTCACACATCTCTCTCATGGCTACTGACTTCACCTCTCACCTCCCTAACCCATACGAAACATCCCAACCTTTCACAGTGATCCATCTTTCCAACATCATAAAGCTTACTCCTACAAATTATCTGAATTGGAAGCTTCAGATTCAGGCTACTCTTGAGGGACACGATTTATTCAAGTTCCTAGATGGTTCACACCCACTTCCGGAGCCCACCGTCAGCACAGCCACACCGCCATCCACGATCCCCAACTCGGCTTTTCTCTTCTGGAAGCGATAAGATCGTCTCCTGTATGACTCTGTTCTTAGCACTCTATCCCCATCGGTTGCTTCTCTAGTAACCCAAACGAAGTACACTTATGAAATCTGGAATTTGCTTTAGCAAACCTATGCTAAAGCATCCCGCGGACATATCAAACAACTCAAGGATAAGTTACGCTCCTCTGATAAAGGGTCGCTCTCCATTACCGACTATATGCACTCTCTGAAGGTAACTGCTGATCTTTTTGCCTCCATTGGCAACCCCGTTAACTCCGAGGTTCTCAACGACTATGTTCTGCGAGGCCTTGGTGCTGCATAAAAGCTGGTGGTCGATGGTGTCAATACGAGGGACACCCCGATCTCGTTCGAGGAGCTTCATGAGAAGCTTATCAACTAGGAATTGTCCATCAAAACTGAACAGAAGGCCCTGTCTAGTCCCACTACTGCTCTTAATGTGCAGTCCAAATTCCAAAAACCAAAGCCTCGCTACCATGCTCCCCTGTCGCAGTCGTTTTCTCCTTTCTCTTCACCCTCCTGGTCTGCCAATTCCCCTCGTACTCAACCCCGATCCAGTCCATAATCACACCAACTAAAACCCTTCCTTGGTCGGTGCCAATAGTGTAAAGTTCTTGTTATGTGCTCACACAATGCCCAACTTCCGTCAACAACATCCGCACCTCCAACTGCCATCCTCAGTCCGTTTCCCCGCTCCACAACCCCCACAAGCAAATACCTTAGCCATAACATCTACTGATCCAAACTGGCTCATTGACAGTGGGGCCTCCCACCATGTCACCCATGAACTCAGTAACCTTGTCCTGCACTATCCATATAATGGCCCTGATCAATTGTTTATGGGTAACGGTAAGGGTTTAAGCATTACACACACTAGCAATCTTAAGCTTCATGATTTTCAATTGTCTAATGTTCTTTATGTTCCCTCCATGTCAAAAAATGTTTTATCTATTTCTCAATTCACAAAATAAACTAAATTTGTTATTGTGTTCTTACCTGACTCATTTCTTGTGAAGGAAATCCAAACGGGAACGACAATTCTTAAGGGGCCATGTGTCGACGGTGTCTATGTCTGGCCGTCATCTCCGCCGACCGTCAACAATCTCCATTTGTCCTCCTTTGCAACCTGGCACCACAAACTAGGCCATCCTTCCTCTACCATTTTCAAGTTCATCCAAAAGCAATTTAGTTTAGGGACTTCTACTTTTTTACAATCATATTGCACTTCATATCAAATAAACAAGAGCCACAAACTCCCGTTTCATGAATCGAGTCTTGTGTCCGCACACCCTTTGGAAATTATATTCTCTGATATTTGGTCATCTCATGTTATGTCTTATGATGGTCTTAAATATTACTGTATTTTTATTGACCACTTTACATGATTATTTTGGCTCTATCCCCTCAAAAGGAAATCTGACACGCAATCTGTTTTCATTAAATTTAAATCCCTAGTTGAAAATTATTTCAAACACAAAATCAAAATATTATATTCTGATGATGGTGGTGAATACATAGCCCTTCGGTCGTTCCTAAGCTCCCATGGCATCAGCCACTACACCTCCCCTCCTTACACACCTGAGCACAACGGCATCTCAGAGCGTCGACACCGACATATAGCCAAAACTGGCCTCTCCATGCTCACATACTCGGGTATGCCCCTTGATCATTGGCCTCACGCCTTGACAACGGCGGTGTACCTTATCAACCGTCTTCCCACCCCTGTCCTTAATTACAAATCGTCGTTCTCTAAATTATTAAAAATGCCTCCTAATTATCATAAGCTTAAGTGTTTTGCTTGTTTATGCTTTTCTTGGATTAAATCGTATACTAATCATAAACTTGCACCCAGGTCTGTTATATGCGTTTTTGTAGGTTACTCGGCCACCCAACATGCTTATCTTTGCCTGGATCAACAGACGCGACGAATTTATTCCTCCCGTCATGTCCGCTTTCTTGAAACGGAGTACCCATATCGCAGTCATCCGCCAAAATCTAGCCCCATTGACCAAGTTTGAAATGAGTGGACCACTTACAGCTCCCTGTTCTCCAGCCATTATCGTAGCCTGGGGCCCAACCTTCTGAAATCCCAGTTACCATCTCCTCAAATACATTATCCCAACTAACCCATGCTTTGTCTCCTATCCTACCTAATTTCCCTCCCACACCTGTCAGCCCTAGCTCCTCAAACTCTCATACCACTACAAATCAAATGAACCCTCTTTCTTCTCCTTCCAACCCACGACCTGATACCTCCAATCTCCAATCTCCAGGAAATTAGCAACCTCCTCCCTTCCATCACACACGCCCTATTCCCTCGTCTCAAGCTCGCCTAAACAACAACCGTCCTATGTCGCTCCATGACCGTGGCATCATTACCGGATCCAAAAATAACATCATTAAACCCATCAAAAAGCTCAACCTCTGTCACGACCCGCACCCAGTGTAAGGGGACGAGAAGTGGGTACGTCCAGTCTACGCCGCAGTGTCGGCGGTAGAACGTTGTCCTAGGTCACAACATCTAACATAATATGGAATATGCTCCGAAAGGATAACAACATATAAGGTACAACTCAATCACAATATCTAAGATGGAATAGAAGATAAGATAATCTCAACATAGAGAGAGTCACAAATATAAATAAGTCTCGGTGTAAACCACACCATAAACAATATCTCAATACAGTCACAAATGTCTCATAAAGCTAGATAATAAGAAAGTCTAGACTAAGCTAATGACAAGTCCTCAGCGACTACTGGATCCTGTTGAGGGTCCAGGTCACATGTGTCAACTAGGCCTGCTCCATAGTAAGTATCGTAGCAATCCTCATCATCTGTAATATTTTCAATAGATCTAGTCAGGACAGGAACGAATACATATCTCTCACACAGTTCACAACTTAAAAGGAAAATATGAACAAGCTATAGAATAATATACATGAAACGTTGTAAAGAAATAGTAGAGAGATTATAAAAAGAAGAACATGATATAGTGAAAATAGATATACATGATATAGGTAAGAAAACTGAACTAACTACGTGATTTAGAGCACATGTTTGGTTATGTAAACAGGCTTAGGTTATACATGACTTAAATCTAATTTGGAGTTGTACATGATAAGGGTGTAGATCACATAACCAAATAAATACTCCCCCCTGCCCCAATCAGTACACAAGGATCTGTCCAGGTTATGTTATTGCATATGAAAGTAGTGTGTCACATGGATAGCTAATCTACATGAATACTAGGTTATACATGAAGGCTGACATGATCATGAGTGTACATGAATGTCACATGCGTATACATGAATAAATACGAATACAAAGAGTAGACGATGCACATGATAAAGTACATGAACACAATATACCCGATGTATCCGAGGGATAACATCGCATGAAGAGATCCATATAGTACTAATCTGTGATAACATCATGACAGCAATAAGTAAACTAGTCTATAACAAGTAAATATGTCCAAGCAAGAATGAAACGGTCAGTGAATGTACTCGCCTGATAATCCAAGCTGTTGATAAGAAAGTGTAACTGAACTGGAGTGATGTAATCCTATTTAAAATAACCATAAGTTACAACAAGGTCTAAAATATCGTAGGAAGGGTCTACAATACAATTCTACATGATTCTAGGTCCTTCTAGGTCAAAGTCAACTTTGGTCAACTCTGGTCAAACCTAGTCAACTCTGGTCAAACCTGGTCAACTATGAGTCAACTAGTCCGTTTACTAATTTTTAGGTCAAGCACAAGTTTCCAAGTCATTCTAAGTTCGTTTGAGTCGATTTGGATCAAGTTTGACCCAAAGTTGACTTTTGTCAACTTGGTCAACTTGTCGGTCGACTCGGCCATTCTAGGCTCATTGGATCAATCCTAAACTGACTCAATACTCCCTAGGTTACATTCACAAGCAAACAATTATATATATATATATATATATATATATATATATATATATATATATATATATATTAAACCCCTCAATTATTTAATGACGGCTCAAAGACCGCACAAAAACCGTATACAAGGCGCAAAATGCCGAAGCCGATACATGTATACCACAAAAGGAAGGAGGGGGGAAAGCAAAACAGGCAAAACAGACGCCATGGGCTACGGGGGTAGCACGGACCAGAATCCTCTCGCACTGTGGGAACACAGGGTGTTCCGCTTACGGCATTGTCGGACAATTTCCCGAAAGAGCTGGTCTGCCGAGTATGGGTGACCTTCGTATCTCGCTTTGTTGCGATTCATCCACATAACCCATGTAGCGGTCGCTGCGACGATCTGGTGGCCATGGGAGGCGGAACCCCAGGAAGCCAGTAGATCGTGGAAGCGTCCGCTTCCCTGCTCAATGCTGAATAGCTGGTTAAGGGTGGTCCAAGTCCTGGCTGGTAGCGTCCCTTGACGGAAGATGTGATCAATAGTCTCCGTCTTTCGTTCGGAGCAGCAGGAGCAAGCTGATGCTAAGCTAATCCCGATGGTGTTAAGGATGTCGTCTGTCGGTAGTTTCTTTCTGAGGACTCCACAAGAGGAAGGACCACTTCTTGGGGATGCAGGAAAGCCAATAGTGAGCCATGGGGAGGTACGGCCTACCGGTGCCCTGGATAGCAGTTTTCGCCGACCTCACTGAGAATGCTCCCGACGCCTCGAGGGACCAACTCAACGCATCCGCCTCGCTACCGATGCGTAACCCTCTCTCGAACGCTATCTGCTGCCTCGAGACCAGCCCACTCACGAATCCGGTCCCAGTTCCAGTCGTCGGTAGTGGGGTTCCACAGGTCTCTGATCCTACAATCTCTTGGGGTCTCCGTGAGATTCGGGATCATGCTGTCTCCAACCCATTGCTCAAGGAATGGGTTCGAGTCGCCCGCTCCCAGCTGGAGTCTCATCGCGGGTTCGGCCAGGTCGCGGACACTAAGGATGCGACGCCAAGCCGCGGAGGATCTGCAGTTGGATATGGCCATCGAGGGGTGGATATGTTTGAAATATCTAGCTTTCAAAAACCTGCTCCATAAGTTGTTGCGCGTGCGGAGGTTCCACCACAGTTTCATCGAGAATGCTTTAACAATGTGACTGAGTTTGGTGAATCCCAAGCCCCCTCTCCAGTCGGATGGGCCCTAGAGTCCCAGCTGGCCCAGTGATGCTTATCGTGGCCGTTATTATGCCCCCAAAAGAAATTACAAAAGATATGTTCGATCGATGAAAGGACCTTGATGGGCGGTGAGCACGCAGCCAGGGTGTGGATGGGGATTGAGGATAGCACGTGATTGATGAGGATCATCTTTCCCCCTGGGGATAAGGTGGCGTTGTGCCACCCTTCCAGTTTCTTCCTGATTTTGGTAGTTAAGTCCTCAAAGATGCCGGCGTTGGATTTCCCGTACACTAACGGGCATCCGAGATAGGTGAACGGGGGCCTGGCAACCGAAAAGGATGTTTTATATATATATATATATATATATATATATATATATATATATATAACCTTACTTGTGAAAAGAGGTTTGTGTGGTTGTGTGTCGACAAGGGACTGTTGTGAGGGTTCAAAACTGAGAACAAAAGCTAATTATTAAACTATGAGACTATATCTCATATATATATATATATACATATATACATATATCTATCATAAAGTAAAATACATATATATAGGCATATACACATATACACATATAAGTAAATCACTCGAAGGGGGAAATAAAACTCTACTCTGAGATTACGTATCTCGACTAACTCACCAATTCATATATTTAGGCATATATATAGGCATATACACATATACACATATAAGTAAAGAATGTTGGTCACTCGAAGGGAGAAATGAAACTCGACTCTGAGATTACATATCTCGACTAGCTCACCAATGCATATATTTATATACATATAGCTATATATATGAAGTACACACACACACACACACACACACACACACACACACACACACACACATATATATATATAAAAAAAAAAATATATATATATATATATAAAGAGGAAAAACCCAAATATATACATAAATAGTAGATAAAATAGGGTATAAACCCAACGACCACTCCCCGCAAGTCCAGAACTTAATTAACCTATTATAAACTCAGAAATTATCACTAAAATCTCAGGAAATCAAATTATGACGAAAATCAATATATATATATATATATATATATATTAGAAAAAAAAAAAAATATATATATATATATATATATATATATTAGAAACCCGAAATCTCAACTCGAGGCCCAAATTGCAAAATACCCAACTAGAACCCGCAAAACTTAGAAAATACGATGGTCTCGATATGTGGGACGTGCTCGCGTACTCACGGAGTCGAAACCGTGTCTGTATCGTGTCCACAGAGTGAGTATCAAAAACCCGATACGCATGTCAAATGAATCGGTGCGAGTTCGATTTCTCGTTCAATTCCGAACCGTTTCTCGTAAAACTTCGCGTACACCTAGGCTAACACATCCCTGACCTACTGGCTGAATTAGCGTGCGGCCAAGTGTCGTGTCCTACGCGCACGAAGCCCGTGTCCACGCGTGGCCTGTGCGCGTGTGCACAGAATAGTGCACATCGTCGTGCACGCAGGACGGCGAGTCTAGGGACTCGTGTGTCCCACCACATGTGTCATGGTCGTGTCCTAGGATAGGCTAGGTATAGGGCTACATATAGGACACATCGGATAGAGTCCACGTGTCCACACGTGTCGGCACAAGGGCCATGTCAGCAGCGGCTGTGTACGCGCGCGCGTGCGTGTGTCGACCCGTTTGGTCGCGATCTCTCACTCGATTCGAATCGAGACGACACGAAACTTAGGGGACGTGTCCACAGACGTTCCCCCTACCTACACGCCAAGTGGCACGCAGCTACGTGGCCTGTGCATCGCGCAAACAACACGCGGCAGCAGGTCACGCGCGCAACCTGCGCATGCACCGTGTTCGTGTCCTATTTGGACACGGACACGAGCCCGATTCTAAGCGCAAACTATGGTGTCGTGATCCCTACATCTAGGGCTATCCAAATATATAAATAGTTTCACAAATTATCAAATTTTAATCCATTGAGATATTTCATCGAACACCTATGTTGTAACTCCGATACGTGTCCGATACGCACATCGAACGGACACAAAATCGAACAAAACTAATCCTACAGGTTGAGGGTACCTAGATGCATGCTCTAATGAAGAAAAATCAGAACAAACAATAGTAGAACGAGATTTACCTATTGAGAGTTGGAATCTCAATAAAAGGGAATCCTCGAGCACTTTGACGACCAGTTTCTTCCAAGCAAACGTCTCTAAATCCTTGCTAGCAATGCTCCAGCAAGTTATCCTCCTCCCCACGGTCGCAACGCAATTCGTTTGAGGTAAATCAGATGCCGAATGAGAAAGTTAGGATTTTTGGAGAAGAGAGAAACTAGGGTTTGCACTTGTAACGGCTACAAACCAAAGCACAATGATATGAAGGGAGAGGCTGCTGTGGCCAGCCAAGGGGGCTTGATTAGGGTTAGTGTTTGCTCATGGGCCAATTGCACTCCTCAAGTTGCTAAAAAGGCCCATGTCAAAAAGGCTAAAAAGGCTTTATGAAAAATAGCTAAAAATAAATTAAATAATTCTTAAAAATTGATAATAATTCTAAATTAAATCTAAAAAGCCAATAATAAATCTAATTACATTATTAGGCTTCTAATCAAGGTTGACTAAGGTTATACCATCTTGGTCCTACCAAAACACCAAACCAAACCACACAACAATCAATTTAATTAATAAAAAATTAAAAAAAATCAAATTAGCACATAATGACTAGAATACCCTTAATTAGAAAATTGAGTGTGACAACCTCCATGCCCATATCTCTCACCCACAAGAACCCAACACCATTACGCAGGCCTTGAAATCATCGGAGTGGTGCACGGTGATGCAACAAGAATTTGATGCCCTCCTCTCCAACAATACATGGGACCTGGTTCTACCATCCTCTGCACAAAATTTAGTAGGATGCAAGTGGGTCTATCGAATCAAACGTTTCCCGGATGGTTCGGTTGATCGCTTCAAGGCACGGTTAGTCGCAAAAGGCTTTCATCAAAGACCTGGCTAGGACTATACAGAGACCTTCAGTCCAGTGGTAAAGCCTGTCACAGTTCGTATTGTTCTTACCCTTGCAGTGAGTCGTGGTTGGTCCGTGAAGCAGCTTGATATCAATAATGTGTTCCTTCAAGGGACGCTCAATAAAGAGGTTTATATGAGCCAACCACCTGGATTTGTTAACCAGGATGCTCTCAACCATGTGTGCAAACTCAAAAATACCCTGTATGGACTAAAATAAGCTCTACGAGCTTGGTATGAGTTACTGATTTATTTACTCCAACTCGGCTTCTCAAATTCAATTGCTGATGCTTCTCTGTTTATATATCGTCATGGACTCACAACATTTTTTCTCTTAGTTTATGTCGATGATATAATTCTAACAGGGAACTCCACTGCTGCTGTTAATGATCTAATTTTAAAGCTTGCACAAAAGTTCTCTCAAGGATCTTGGCAACCTCAATTACTTTCTTGGCGTGGAAGTTTTACCCACTGGTGATGGTCTCTTTCTCTCTCAACGGAAGTATATCCTTGATCTACTCACTAAAGCTGGGATGGCATATACAAAACCAGTTACCATTCCGATGTCATCTACAACTCCCTTGCTGCGTGATGGTGGCACCTTACTTCCCTCCCCAACTGAGTACAGAACCTTGGTCAGCAGCCTTCAGTACCTTGGATTGACGCGTCCTGATGTTGCATTTAGTATAAATAAATTGTCCCAATTTATGCAACAGCCGACCAATGAACATTGGGGTGCACTGAAGAGAGTACTACGTTATCTGGCTGGCAGTCTTGATCATGGCATTCACATCTCCGCCTCTGCTCCTTTAGTGTTTCATGACTTCTCCGACGCTGATTGGGCCGGTGATAAGGATGATTTTGTTTCCACCACAGGATATCTCTTATATCTGGGGAGTACACCTATTTCCTGGAGTTCAAGGAAACAGCGGTCTGTTGCAAGATCTTCAACGGAATCTGAATACAAGGCCCTCGTCGACACTGCCTCGGAACTGATGTGGGTGTTATCTCTTTTTGGTGAGCTTGGTCACAAACAGTCACAACCACCGGTCGTCTACTATGATAATTTGGGGGCAACAAGCCTAAGTTCCAATCCTGCTTTTTACTCTCGCATGAAACATATCGCCTTGTCGTATCATTTTGTGCGTGAACAAGTTCAGAATGGAACCTTCTGGGTTGCATACGTCTCCACTGATGATAAATTAGCGGATGTGCTAACCAAACCTTTGCTTCGTCCGTGGTTTGATACACTGATTAACAAGCTGAATCTTTCCCTACGGACGTTCAACTTGAGGGGGAATGTTAACAATAATAGTGTTTAACATTATCCTAGTTTTTGTTATTTGTTATTTAGTTTGAATCTATGTTGTTATCCCTTGTAACAACCTGCAACCACTAGGAGATGTCATTATCCCTTGCAACCACTTGGAGACTTTATCTCCAAAGTTGTTAAAACTCTCTTGTATAAGTATCTGCTTCATTCAGTAAGAAAGTATGCATTATCCGATTTCTCCATAGAGATAGGTGGGACAGTTATAAGACCCCTCTCTCCAGACTTTGCTTGCAAGAAATCACAGGCTGCTGCAAAGGGTTAAGATCGAGGGATGGGCATATGCTAATGCAAAACTATAAAAAGAAAAGCTCTTCTCAACCTATAGATATAGAGTATGTAATAGCTACTCAACCTATAGGCATATAACTTGACAATATTATACGGTATTAGTATGCAGCTACAGAATAAAAATATTATAAAAGATATCTTTTTGAATATTTACTAGAATAATTTGTTCAAAAATGTAACTGTCACATAAGATTGGCTCTTGTGATTACTTTGGGGGACTGGATATAGGAATTGAAGGGTAAGAAGGGAAGGTACTTATAGCAAAGAAAAAGACAAGTCCCTCATCCTAGCTCCCATATGGCATTCTGTCATTACACCCCCACACGATATTCCATCCTTAGTCCCATGTTATGCTAAATTATTCTAATTATTCTTGTGATCATTTATTCAAGCATCACCGCTTGATGCCTACTTGCTTTCATTCTTCTATATCTTTCAAATGATAACATAATGAATAACAGTATAATGTAGACACTACCTTTACCCTTGATACAAAGACCTCTATTGCCATAAGATTTGGTGATGTCTACATCCCCCGTGGTGTCTCTGTTCCGGCCCTTGACAAAGATACAGTGTGGGAATTTGAGCCAAAAAAGATAGGTAATAAAGTACCTCTCTGGGGTATATTGTTGGTAAACCTACTTTTGGCATTTTTCCTTGAAGTTTAAAGTTTTGACTATCTCTTTCTCTGTGACAGTTGCTGGAACTGGTGAAGATTTATATGATGTGAGTCCTGTGGCTTCTGCGAGCATTTGACAAAATTTTGTGATGCTTCTTCTTGCTCTAAAATGTTGGCATAACACGTCTTATATTTTCTTCTATCGAATATTATTAAATTTCTTGTGTAAACTTCTCTGAATTGTAGACCGTCTTCGAGAACACTTTGATGCAACACCATGTTGCTCTTCCTCCTGGTTCTATGGGAAAATTTACTTATGTTGCCCTGCTGGTCAGTACAGTCTGAAGGTCATTGAAGAGCTTCCCTTGTAATTTTATTTGTTCTCTTTATGCCAATTGAACCATTCGGGGTCTTGACTATAGTGCCCCGTCCCTACATCGTGCTCCTTACTCTGTCCACGGGGTGCGCGAGAAAGGAACATTGTCGCTATCGATTCGGTCGGGACCGATAGGTCGGGATCGACCGAGTCGATCGAACAGAAACGGTTGAATTAAGATCCATTCCTCGTTATGGAATGTCTTCTTCGAAACCAAGTCCAATATTCAGCGGGTTGCGTCTCGAGGATTGACTTTGCGGCTGAGTCGAGACCTCCCGTTGCTCTGCTTTTCATGCCGCTTGCGTTGGTTTTGGCTTTTTTTTCTGAATGCGTTTTCGTGAATGTTTTCGATGGTTTTCATGGCTTGCATTTCGAACTCGCATTTCCTATCGAACTCCTTGAATAATGCAGTGTTCTAATCGGTACGCTTGTGCGATTTCAGGTAATCGCGTAGGCGACGTCTAGCGCGACCAATAAGTTCTCTCACCGGAGTAAACTCAAGGTGAGTGGCTGACCATTCTCTTCTCGACCCCCTTCTTAGGCAAAGTCGATAGTGTTGTTGCGAATGAAAAGATAAATGCAAGTGCACGAACACGAATGAATGAGCAAGTTCTCAAAGAAAAAGTAGGCTATGTCTTAACAACTAAAAACATGTCTTTGCACGGTCATGGACAACTTGTCGACAAGGTGAGCGTTTTCCCGCACGGCAACCCGAGGCCACGGGACCGTTGCGGCCGAAAAAGGAAACAAGTAATTAGCTGTGTTGGGCACGGGTTAGGCGAGGACTTGCAGCGGGGCTCGCTACTCGCGCTAAAAGGACCCCGTCTAACAAAAGCTAGAGGAGTCCACGATGGCTCTGGGAGCCAGTGACCAACCACACGAAATATTGCACTTGGTATGAAAATGATAACAATTGACAGGGAAGAACATGGTAAGTTTTATAAGGCTAGGCGCGGTCCGTCGTGGGTAAGTTCAACGTCAATTTCATTATGCTTGTCATATGCTTGTTGAAATTCATTAGGATGGTTAGAAATATTCATGAACTAAGTCATATAAACTCTTCAACCAAATGAGAGCTTGGAACTTAAATAGCCATGCATCAGTACAAAGTGTAATGTACCGATCCTCGCTCTCCGCGCAGGTACCCCGAACCACGAAGGACGTGCCACTTGAAACTCAAGGCGACGTGAACCCTTTTGAAGCCTCGTCCGCGTGTAAAGGCTTGTTTCTGGATTCCTTTTGAAGAAGACCCGCACTCAGTCCAAAAGAAAAGATGGCGACTCGACTTTCCTCGATAGCAGGTGGAAATGCGTAATGGTTTTTGCTTGTAAAAAGGGATGTAATGTATGGAACGACTATCTCATCGGCGTTCATTTTGTAAGTCGAGTCATGTTGTAGCCCGTGCGGCAATGATTGTAAAGAAGTCTTGTAAAGTTTTATTATTATCAATGAAAAAGTCTATTTCCATTTCAAATGTGTCATTCAATTTCTCTGCGTACTCTAACTTGATGTTGTGTTTCGGATAACCTTATGACTATGCCTTGTGCGATCGCAACTTAGGTTCGCACGACATTACGTCCGGGGGACGACTATCGATTCTACGGAATCGGACCGTGACATAATGGTATCAGAGCACGACTTTACATCCTTTGGCCTCGCGTCTAGAGTTCCAAACCTTTGACCTCGTATCGATGAGATAAGTTGTTCCATACAATGAGTCCGTAATAATTTGTGATTGATGTGTTTGCTTTCGTATCGCAGAAGTGACGAAACCCACGGTCGAGCAAGAACAGAGCGCTTCTAGCGGCTCTAGTAGTTCGCATCGTTCGCGGGCCGGACTTTCTAACGATACCATCGAAAGGATGCTGCGCATGATGAAGGCGCAGCGGAACCAGTCCGAGAACCGACATCAACAGACGGAGGAACGACATGCCCAATTCGAAGCTCGCTTCGAAGCTCGTTTCGACGCACATGCCAAACTTTAACAAAAGCAGCTGGATACCCTGCAACAGATCGTCCAGACAATGGCGGCCAACAGAAATTCTGCGACTGCGCCTACCGTCACCGTGCCGACAATCCAACCCATTGAAGTCGATACGGAGGGGCCCCAGCGTCAACCAGCAGCACCGAAAAAGTACAACTTTGAAGTGTCAGAATTCAAGAAGGCGTGCCGCACTTCCTTCAGCGGTACCGAAGGCCCTTCTATGGCGATCGACTGGTTGGAAGAGCTGGAAGATCACTTCGAGCTTCTCGGCATTGAAGAATCGAAGCAAGTCGCCTGCGCACAACTTCAACTACGATTGAACGCGCACGACTGGTGGGCCGTGCGCAAGCGAGCGATCCGACCGGACAACAACACCGCGCCGATCTCTTGGGCCACGTTCCGCAAAGCTTTTGAAATCCAGTACCTTCTGTCAGCCGTTCGTCAAGCGAAGGAGAATGAATTCATGCAGTTGAAGCAAGGGAGCCGGACAGTGGAACAGTATGCCACAGAATTCAACAAGTTGTCTAAGTTTGCTAGTCAGTTTCTGCCTACTGAAGAGTGTCGTGTGCGACGGTTCGAAGTGGGTCTGCGACACTCTATCGGTGCGCATGTCGGGGTCCCGGAGTACAAGACCGTAGGCGAGTCTCTGAATCATGCTCTCCGTCTTGAGAACCTGCATCCTTCCGGTGCTGACGACGTTGTGCGCCACTCCAATCACAAACGTCCTAGCTATACGGGAGGCAACAACGACGTGTCAAAGCGTCCAAATAACGGCGGCTACAAGGGCGAGAAAACGATACCTAACTGCACCAATTGCGGGCGAGTCGGACACTATGCCAGCCACTGCTTTTCTCGTAATATTGAATGTTTCGCTTGCGGATAGAGGGGTCACAGGGCTCAAAACTGCCCTAGCTTCCGACAGACTCGTAACGCCCCACCACAACAAAACCGTCAAGAGAATCGAGGACAGGCGCCCCGACCTCCTCAGCCCACTCAATCCAACAACCAAGACCGACGCGCCAACACTCAGGGCCGCGTCTTCGCCCTGACTCGAGACGAGGCGTTTGCTTCCGATACTGTCGTGACAGGTATATTGAACTTCAATAATGTACCTGCTCGTGTGTTATTTGATTCAGGCGCATCACATACTTTCATATCGGCGGACTTTGCCGCCGAACACAAATTTCCTGTAATGTTGTTAGACCTTGATCTTAGCGTAAGTATGCCTTCGGGCGTGCCACTACTCACAAATTTAGCCTGCGGGGGAGGAACCATATGTATTGGGGGTCAAAAGATCGGTCTTGATGCGATAGTTCTAGACATGAAGGACTTCGACATCATATTTGGCATGGATTGGCTCGGTCCTTGCAACGCAAACATCGACTGCGCAGGAAAGAAGGTCACCTTCCGCATACCTGGAGTGCCCGAATTCTGCTATTCATGTGGTGAAGCATCGCCGACGTGCATGGTGATCTCGGTAATCTCGGCTCGGAAGCTGCTGCATTCCTGATGCGAAGGCTACTTGGCGTCCGTTCACGACATGAGACAGGATGGCACAAACGCGGGTGAGACCGACGTTGTGGCAGAATTCCCAGACGTGTTCCCGGACGAGCTACCTGGCATGCCGCCCGATCGAGAGATAGAGTTCACCATCGATACATTCCCCGATACCCGGCCGATCTCGAAAGCTCCATACAGAATGGCCCCTGCAGAATTGAAAGAATTGAAGGCACAACTTCAGGAATTACTCGATAGAGGGTTTATCCGTCCGAGTGTCTCGCCGTGGGGTGCGCCCGTGCTATTCGTGAAGAAGAAGGATGGATCGATGCGGCTCTGCATCGACTATCGGGAATTGAACAAAGCCACCGTCCGAAACAAATACCCCCTGCCCCGCATCGACGACTTGTTCGACCAGCTCCAAGGTGCAACGGTGTTTTCGAAGATTGATCTGCGATCGGGTTATCACCAACTCAAAGTCAAGACAGATGACGTACCGAAGTCTGCCTTCCGCACTCGTTATGGCCACTACGAGTTCTTGGTAATGTCGTTCGGTCTGACAAACGCCCCTGCCGTCTTCATGGATCTAATGAATCGGGTGTTCAGTCCGTTCGTTGACAAGTTCGTAGTAGTCTTCATCGACGACATCCTCGTCTACTCGAAGGATCGAGCGCAACATGCAGAGCATCTGTGGACGGTACTCCAAACCCTTCGAGAGAATCAATTGTACGCGAAGATGAGCAAGTGCGAGTTCTGGCTGAACAGCGTCTCATTCCTTGGGCACATTATCTCCGCCGCGGACATCGCAGTCGATCCGAAGAAAGTTGAGGCAGTTGCTGATTGGAAACGACCCGCATCAGTTAGCGAAATTCGAAGCTTCCTAGGCTTGGCGGGATACTACCGATGCTTCATGAAGGACTTCGCGAAGATCGCATCGCCGTTGACTCGCCTCACCCAGAAAGGAGTCGCATTCAAGTGGTCAGACGACTATGAAGCTTCCTTCCAGGAGCTCAAACAACGGCTCGTTTCGGCCCCGATACTTGCTCTTCCTGAAGGGACGGAGGGATTTCAAATCTTCAGCGATGCTTCTGGCCAGGGCTTGGGGTGTGTGCTCATGCAGCGGGATAAGGTGATATCTTTTGCTTTTCGACAGTTGAAGCCGCACGAGAAGAACTACCCCACGCACGACCTAGAACTAGCGGCAATTGTGTTCGCGTTGAAGCTGTGGCGTCACTATCTCTATGGCGTGGCGCGCAGAATTTATACGGACCACAAAAGCCTCAAGTATCTCTTCACCCAGAAAGAACTGAATTTGCGACAGAGGCGATGGCTCGAACTAATCAAAGACTATGACTTATCAATCGACTACACGCCGGGCAAGGGAAATGTGGTAGCGGATGCACTGACCCGGAAGTACTTAGCTTCGTTATGCATCAACGATCGACTGCTGCGTGACTTGGAAGGAATGGGCATCGAACTCCGAGTTCGTTTCAGAGACGTAAAACTGGCGCAACTACGGGTGGAACCAAGCCTACTGGAGAGGATCAAGTCTGCACAGAAGGACGACCCATACCTGGAGAAGATGCGGAAGCTGATATCGATATGGAAAGCGTCCGACTTTGCAGAGGACGAGTCGGGAGTGTTGCACGTGAAGGGACGGCTATGCGTACCAGACGACGCAGAACTTAGAAAGGAGATAATGACGGAGGCACACTATGCAAAATATTCCTTG
This sequence comes from Iris pallida, assembly GCA_029216955.1. Lineage (NCBI taxonomy): Eukaryota > Viridiplantae > Streptophyta > Magnoliopsida > Asparagales > Iridaceae > Iris > Iris pallida. The sequence continues at coordinate 7,311,701 of JANAVB010028395.1, forward strand.
CATCCTGGCAGCACCAAGATGTATAAGGACCTCCGCGTTGTCTTTTGGTGGCACGGCATGAAAAGGGATGTAGTGCTCTTTGTGTCAAAATGTATGGCCTGTCAGCTTGTCAAAGCCGAGTACCAGCGACCGGGCGGGGAGATCCAGAACCTCGCCATTCCAGAGTAGAAATGGGATCACATCACTATGGACTTCGTTGTTGGCTTGCCAAGGACGTCGCGGGGAAACGACGCCGTCTGGGTCATCGTCGATCGACTAACCAAGTCAGCGCACTTTATCGCCATCAAAGTTACTTGGAGCGTCGACCGCCTTGCTCAGATATACCTTGATGAAATAGTTCGGCTGCACGGGGTCCCAGTATCTATCGTCTCTGATCGGGATGGACGGTTCGTAGCGCGCTTCTGGAGTAGTCTACATTCAGCATTGGGGACCAAGTTGAAGTTCAGCTCAGCTTATCATCCTCAGACTGACGGCCAAACAGAGCGGGTGAACCAAATTCTCGAAGACATGCTACGACTCTGTACGATCGACTTGAAGTCAAGTTGGGACGTCCATCTACCGCTGGCCGAGTTTGCATACAACAACAGCTATCAGTCCAGCATCCAAATGGCGCCGTATGAAGCTTTGTATGGCCGGAAGTGCAGATCGCCCATTTGCTGGGATGAAGTCGGGGAACGGCAGATACTTGGTCCGGAGCTGGTGGAGCAGACCGTGCAGAAGGTCAAGCTAATACGAGAAAGATTGAAGATAGCACAAAGCCGGCAGAAAAGCTATGCCGACACGCACCGACGCCCCCTCGAGTTCTCGGAAGGCGACCATGTATTCCTGAAGGTGATGCCTATGCGTGGAGTTTTCCGGTTCGGTGCGAAAGGAAAGTTGAGTCCAAGATTTGTTGGCCCGTTCGAAATATTGAAACGAGTCGCCCCGGTAGCTTACCAAATCGCCTTGCCGCCTGCATTGTCAGATGTATATGACGTCTTCCATGTCTCGCAATTACGGAAGTACGTGCACGATCCGGGGCATGTGGTAGATTTGGGTAAGCTGGACCTGAAGGCGGACTTGTCATATGTCGAAGAGCCGGTGCAAATCTTGAAGCGCAAGGATAAACTTCTCCGCAACCGTGCTATTCCTCTAGTCTGTGTCCTCTGGAGAAACCATTTGGTCGAGGAGTCGACGTGGGAGCTTGAGTCAGAAATGAAGAAGTTTCCTTCATTGTTCTCGTAGAGGTAGGTTCTATTCTTAAGTTTCGAGGATTGAAACTTTTTCTTAGTTGGTTATGGTATAGTGCCCCGTCCCTACATTGTGCCCCGTACTCTGTCCACGGGGTGCGCGAGAAAGGAACATTGTCGCTATCGATTCGGTCGGGACCGATAGGTCGGGATCGACCGAGTCGATCGAACGGGAACGGTTGAATTAAGATCTATTCCTCGTTATGGAATGTTTTCTTCGGAACCAAGTCCCATATTCAGCGGGTTGCGTCTCGAGGATTGACTTTGCGGCTGAGTCGGAAGAGACCTCCCGTTGCTCTGCTTTTCACGCCGCTTGCGTTGGTTTGACTTTGTTTTCTGAATGCGTTTTCGTGAATGTTTTCGATGGTTTTCATGGCTTACATTTCGAACTCGCATTTCCTATCGAACTCCTTGAATAATGCAGTATTCTAATCGGTTGTGTAACTCCCCTTCCCAAATTTTTTTTTAAAAAAATATTTTATTATTATTTATTTTATTGGTATGATTATGCTGTATTCCGTATTGGTGATCTACTAATATTTTTCTAAGTATTCTTAATTTAATATGAAATGAATGTTTGAATTGAATTGAAATGAAATGAAATGAATGTTTAAATTGAATGGAAATGAAATTCAATTCAATTCATTTCAATATATTAAGTTGCAAGTTGCTGCAACAACAACATGTATGCATGCAACCATACATTAGCTTAGTCAAGTTGTAGTTGATTGCCATCAGCTATGAGCTTCACGTGCACTTCACTTGGTCGCATATAGCATGGAACCATATAGAGACATTTATACAAAAACTATTGATTAAGCAATGAAGTAAATAGAACAGATGAACCCCCACCCCCACAGCGTTCAATCCAAACCGGACCCACAGGAACGAACCCAATCCTCTCGTAAGCAACAGCAGACTTTATATATATATGGAAGAGACCGAGAAAGCGAGGGATCGATCACACCAAAACCCTAATTCCGCGCCGCCAACTTCGACGCCCCATCCCCGCGTATGCGCGCGCGCGTCCCCCGCGTCGCCGCCGTGGCGGCCGGCCGTTGGCCGGCGGCGACAGAGCCGCAATCCCCGCGCGCGCGTGAGCGACAGCGCGCAGGAACGACAGCAGTATCGTGGTGTCTCGAACCGACTTCGCAGCGACTGTTCGTCGCGCACCGTGGATCGTTCCGCCTCCCGTCTTCTCTGGTAAACTCACAACCTATAGGCCTTCCTTTCCCTTTAAATAGATTCTCTCGTTATGCGTTAGATTCCCCGCAAAATCGACGCAAAGTCGGCGTAAAACCCACCGAAAACAGGGTATTAAAACAGTCGAAACCCCATGTTTCGAGATTGATTCTGATCAACCTGTTAGAAATTCTAGAAACTTTTCTGAATGGTATTTTTAGGCCACATGTAGCCCTTCAAATCCTTTCTTTTAGTTTAATTTTTCATTCACAGGATGTAAAGATATTCGAACCCAAAGTTTGTGAAAAACCTATTTTCGAAAACTAGAAATTCCTCCACACGACGTGCGTCCCGCCATTCCGGACGACGTGGTCGTGAACCGAAAGGATCGAAAGCTGCGTAACAGCTTCGTGGTCGTGTGGGCTTTGACGGAATTCAAATTGGTCGCGTGTGCGCGACGAATTCGACGCGTATCCGTCGGAATCGCCCCGTATCCGTCCAATGCAAATTCAGTAATAATTTCGTGCACGCTCGTCAGATCGAGACGAAACTTGCGCCATCAGGACCGTATCATTTTTCTGGTCCTGTATGCCAAGTTTGGTCCGATTCTGAGACCATTGATAAAATCGACGTCTTGCGGGCCCCACGATCCCACCCAACGGGTGATTTTGTGCACGGCCCGCCGGAATCCAACTCTGGACATACGGTTGGGTTCGTATCGAAAAACTGGATTCGTAGACATGTAGTTTGACGACTTTAGAGACCGTTGACTCTGGCACGCTTTTCGGTGCAAAGCGGGTCCAACGGCGGACATCGTTTTTGTCCGAAATGACCGTTTTGCCCCTGTGTCCAGAATTGGACTTAAGGACAGGCAATCCTAGCTAATTTGACTATTCTGAGAACGTTGGTACTGTTTATTTCAGCATCCGGATACTTCTGCATGTGTTGACTGATTGTGGCTCGTGAGTGGCATGGTATTATTGGTTTCTCCAGCTAAGGACCTCAGGCAAGTGCACTTTCTGATTGCTTTTCGATTCATAGTAGTCTTTTCATTTCATGTCTATACATATATCTTGCTGCTTGTTGACACGTTCGTCACACGGAGTAGTCGGGAGGGGAAATACTAAGTAAATACGTGAACAAACCCAATTACATTACTGAACGATAGCTAAGTCATACACACTCACGTATGAGTTAGCCGTACCATTACTGAACGATAGCTATCGTATGATGTGCCGTATTAGCCCAGCCGTTCACGTATTAAAAGGTATTTCACACCACATAGGTAGATGTCTTTTATTTTTCCTTTTACTTTTCCACCGTGCCATGTCATCAGTTTTCTTGCTAGCTTTCATCTCTCATATGCTATTTTCATGTCTTGTTAATTCTATTGTGTTTTGCATTGTCGTCGGTTTGTGTACTTGTTCCAATCCTGACTGGATAACCAACATTTTTCAGGTTTAGCCGCGATCATTCTTAGCACTGGAAAGAATTGGGTATGCTGAGGCCAACCTAGTAGTAGATAGCCATTGTATCATTTCAAATTGTAAAACTTTGTATTTTCTTTTAAATATAAACGTTGTAAATGTTGTAATAAATTAGAAATGTGAATGAGCAACAAATGTTTATTTTTGAGCATTTATTTTCTTGCGGACTTAACAGCGTTCTACCGCCGACTCTGCGGCGTAGGCTGGCTTGGACACGTCTCGTATCCGAAAAGCGGGTGCGGGTCGTGACAAGTTTTTGTGGTGGCCCATGCAGGTCAGTTTTTGCAAAAGATTACGAACTCGTGATGGTACGTTAGTCGTACTATTGCGAGCCTGCGCCCAGGAAATGCTCATTCACAACTAGGATTAAAATGATTTAAGATAATGACTAGGACTAGGAGTCCCTTGTTCAAATTGATCATTGGGTAGTTAAGGATGTTAGATAGGCCATACAATTTAGAATTTTTGCTGCTAGAACCCTATAGGTTACACTCTTACTTTGATATGACGATATAACCCATGTGGATATACTAATCGCTGGCTATGTTAGGCTTACCTATAATTAAAGCTTTAACCTTGATGAACTGTCTAAATTTCTTTTGCTTTATTAGATATAAATCTTATATCATAAATTAGATTTGCCTATTTTAAATTCTATTTTGCTGTAAGAAACTAGTTTAAAATTTCTGATTCCGTTATTCGTGTACAAAATCTCGAGTTAGATTTTGATTCTCACAAAACTCGAATTACTTGTGCCTCCTTTCCAAAAATCTCGCCTACTTATATTTTGACTATCTTGACCAATGCTGCTATCACAGCCTAGTTTTGCAAGTTTACTCTTTTATCGAGCTTGATTCAAGACATATATTTATTGGGGACGCCCGTTAACATATTGTCTAATCAGAATCATTGTATTACGGTCTGATCAACCACGATGCATTTGGTTCGCTCTTCATCTAATTTCTTTACGTGGATTGAGATGTAAATGTCTCTAGGATCTCATCCACGACTGCCTTGACAATTCCTCTTGAAATATGCATTCGCCCTTGTATCATGTAATTGTATTCAGTGACATCTCTTTTGAACTCTTTATTGGTTGTCTTTCACCAATTAGAAAGACGAAAGCTCGTAATTGATAGATAGATACCGAGTATCCCCATGACTGTGATAGTTGTATATGCAAGTATAGCTACCATCGGCCAGCCCTGTGACATGAACCTTGCCACCATATCCTAGTCTCTAAGGTGGGTAGACTGTGAGTCTTCTAAAACTTTTAGGATATACCAGGATTACCGATTGATTAGAACAATTCCTATTAGGATGATTATTAGAGCCCCATGGACTCCCACTTTCCATTTAGATCCTTGTGTGTCCCCGGTCGTGCCATTAATATTCGGAGCACGAGACAAACTGTTACCTTCCAACAAATTTTATATGTAAGATCTAGACGAGTCCACCTTCACCTAGGTATATCATGTCCCACTCAAACCCGTCCCCTTGTACTCTATTTTTATGGTACGACTTTCAGGACAAAAGGACTAACTATAACCCTTATCATAGTACCGGTAAACTTCCCGACTACAATTAGAGACTTAACCTTGACTCAGTTCACTCGGCCCAATATATGGTTATGACCTACTCGAAGTCCACTACGCATATGCCACTAGTGTGCCACCCAATTGAGGCCCCATGTGCTACTTAAACACAAAAGTCACGGAAGGCACATTTGGGCTTTAGGGACCTAGCTAACCAACCTGACGGCCAACTAGCTCAAACCTTGGATAGAAACCTATTCTAGGATACCCTAATTTAGTAGGAAGAGTTTTATCATTAGGATCTTGTCCAATCCATATAGATTGAAATCCAAGATTCATCCAACCAACGAGTGATATCCCTTGCTCGTGTGTTTAAATAACCACGGAAAAGATCACAATCTTGATTTCCCCAATTTCGTTCTATTTTGGAACCTTGTTTAGAATTTCGGGAACGGAATTTCCGTATTGCACGGATGGAGCGACCCTCCAAGACACGAAGGGTCCTTCGATTTAACAAGTAACTAAACTAGAGTAGCCAAATCTAGCAAATAAGTCTTTGGCTCATAAACTCTCTTTCTACAGGCATCATTGAAAACTCTCTACCGTTCTTGAGACTTCATATTTGCCCTCAATTATTTTCCTTATTTTTCTGCCCTTATTATTCCAGAGCGATGAATTTACCAATATGGTCATTAGAATTTACCAATATTTCGTAGCTACTTGTGTAAATTTGTTGCTTGTTAGATTTTGGGTAAGAGAGGATTATAGAGGCCAAAAGCAATAGAGATCCATTTTTAGCAAGTAGCTGGTAGATTACCAAGTTTTAGGGACATACCATCTAGGGAGTAGTGTGACCAAAGGTGGGTAGAAGTCCTCGGAGTTTCGTAGTTACAAAATGGCTAGAAGGAGGATACAACTATTTCGAGGAAATAAAAATTTAAGGAATAGTATGAGACAGAATTTCGAGGACGAAATTATTTTAAGGTGGGTAGATTTGTAACTCCCCTTCCCAAATTTTTTGTAAAAAAAATATTTTATTATTATTTATTTTATTGGTATGATTATGCTGTATTCCGTATTGGTGATCTACTAATATTTTTCTAAGTATTCTTAATTTAATATGAAATGAATGTTTGAATTGAAATGAAATGAAATGAAACGAATGTTTAAATTGAATGGAAATGAAATTCAATTCAATTCATTTCAACATATTAAGTTGCAAGTTGCTGCAACAACAACATGTATGCATGCAACCATACATTAGCTTAGTCAAGTTGTAGTTGATTGCCATCAGCTATGAGCTTCACGTGCACTTCACTTGGTCGCATATAGCATGGAACCATATAGAGACATTTATACAAAAACTATTGATTAAGCAATGAAGTAAATAGAACAGATGAACCCCCACCCCCACAGCGTTCAATCCAAACCGGACCCACAGGAACGAACCCAATCCTCTCGTAAGCAACAGCAGACTTTATATATATATGGAAGAGACCGAGAAAGCGAGGGATCGATCACACCAAAACCCTAATTCCGTGCCGCCAACTTCGACGCCCCATCCCCGCGTGTGCGCGTGCGCGTCCCCCGCGTCGCCGCCGTGGCGGCCGGCCGTTGGCCGGCGGCGACAGAGCCGCAATCCCCGCGCGCGCGTGAGCGACAGCGCGCAGGAACGACAGCAGTATCGTGGTGTCTCGAACCGACTTCGCAGCGACTGTTCGTCGCGCACCGTGGATCGTTCCGCCTCCCGTCTTCTCTGGTAAACTCACAACCTATAGGCCTTCCTTTCCCTTTAAATAGATTCTCTCGTCATGCGTTAGATTCCCCGCAAAATCGACGCAAAGTCGGCGTAAAACCCACCGAAAACAGGGTATTAAAACAGTCGAAACCCCATGTTTCGAGATTGATTCTGATCAACCTGTTAGAAATTCTAGAAACTTTTCTGAATGGTATTTTTAGGCCACATGTAGCCCTTCAAATCCTTTCTTTTAGTTTAATTTTTCATTCACAGGATGTAAAGATATTCGAACCCAAAGTTTGTGAAAAACCTGTTTTCGAAAACTAGAAATTCCTCCACACGACGTGCGTCCCGCCATTCCGGACGACGTGGTCGTGAACCGAAAGGATCGAAAGCTGCGTAACAGCTTCGTGGTCGTGTGGGCTTTGACGGAATTCAAATTGGTCGCGTGTGCGCGACGAATTCGACGCGTATCCGTCGGAATCGCCCCGTATCCGTCCAATGCAAATTCAGTAATAATTTCGTGTACGCTCGTCAGATCGAGATGAAACTTGTGCCATCAGGACCGTATCATTTTTCTGGTCCTGTATGCCAAGTTTGGTCCGATTCTGAGACCGTTGATAAAATCGACGTCTTGCGGGCCCCACGGTCCCACCCAACGGGTGATTTTGTGCACGGCCTGCCGGAATCCAACTCTGGACATACGGTTGGGTTCGTATCGAAAAACTGGATTCGTAGACATGTAGTTTGACGACTTTAGAGACCGTTGACTCTGGCACGCTTTTCGGTGCAAAGCGGGTCCAACGGTGGACATCGTTTTTGCCCGAAATGACCGTTTTGCCCCTGTGTCTAGAATTGGACTTAAGGACAGGCAATCCTAGCTAATTTGACTATTCTGAGAACGTTGGTACTGTTTATTTCAGCATCCGGATACTTCTGCATGTGTTGACTGATTGTGGCTCGTGAGTGGTATGGTATTATTGGTTTCTCCAGCTAAGGACCTCAGGCAAGTGCACTTTCTGATTGCTTTCCGATTCATAGTAGTCTTTTCATTTCATGTCTATACATATATCTTGCTTCTTGTTGACACGTTCGTCACACGGAGTAGTCGGGAGGAGAAATACTAAGTAAATACGTGAACAAACCCAATTACATTACTGAACGATAGCTAAGTCATACACACTCACGTATGAGTTAGCCGTACCATTACTGAACGATAGCCATCGTATGATGTGCCGTATTAGCCCAGCCGTTCACGTATTAAAAGGTATTTCACACCACATAGGTAGATGTCTTTTATTTTTTCTTTTACTTTTCCACCGTGCCATGTCATCAGTTTTCTTGCTAGCTTTCATCTCTCATATGCTATTTTCATGTCTTGTTAATTCTATTGTGTTTTGCATTGTCGTCGGTTTGTGTACTTGTTCCAATCCTGACTGGATAACCAACATTTTTCAGGTTTAGCCGCGATCATTCTTAGCACTGGGAAGAATTGGGTATGCTGAGGCCAACCTAGTAGTAGATAGCCATTGTATCATTTCAAATTGTAAAACTTTGTATTTTCTTTTAAATATAAACGTTGTAAATGTTGTAATAAATTAGAAATGTGAATGAGCAACAAATGTTTATTTTTGAGCATTTATTTTCTTGCGGGCTTAACAGCGTTCTACCGCCGACTCTGCGGCGTAGGCTGGCTTGGACACATCTCGTATCCGAAAAGCGGGTGCGGGTCGTGACAGGTTGCTTGTGCGATTTCAGGTAATCGCGTAGGCGACGTCTAGCGCGACCAACAAGTTCTCTCGTCGGAGTAAACTCAAGGTGAGTGGCTGACCCTTCTCTTCTCGACCCCCTTCTTAGGCGAAATCGATAGTGTTGTTGCGAACGAAAAGATAAATGCAAGTGCACGAACACGAATGAATGAGCAAGTTCTCAAAGAAAATGTAGGCTATGTCTTAACAACTAAAAACATGTCTTTGCACGGTCATGGACAACTTGTCGACAAGGTGAGCGTTTCCCCGCACGGCAACCCGAGGCCACGGGACCGTTGCGGCCGAAAAAGGAAACAAGTAATTAGCTGTGCTGGGCACGGGTTAGGCGAGGACTTTCAGCGGGACTCGCTACTCGCGCTGAAAGGACCCCGTCTAACAAAAGCTAGAGGAGTCCACGATGGCTTTGGGAGCCAGTGACCAACCACACGAAATATTACACTTGGTATGAAAATGATAACAATTGATAGGGAAGAACATGATAAGTTTTATAAGGCGCGACGCGGTCCGCCATGGGTAAGTTCAACGTAAATTTTATTATGCTTGTCATATGCTTGTTGAAATTCATTAGGATGGTTAGAAACATTCATGAATTAAGTCATATAAACTCTTCAACCAAATGAGAGCTTGGAACTTAAATAGCCATGCACCAGTACGAAGTGTAATGTACTGATCCTCGCTCTCCACGCAGGTACCCCGAACCACGAAGGACGTGCCACTTGAAATTCAAGGCGACGTAAACCCTTTTGAAGCCTCGTCCGCGTGTAAAGGCTTGTTTCTGGATTCCTTTTGAAGAAGACCCGCACTCAGTCCAAAAGAAAAGATGGCGACTCGACTTTCCTCGATAGCAGGTGGAAATGTGTAATAGTTTTGCTTGTAAAAAGGGATGTAATGTATGGAACGACTATCTCATCGGCGTTCATTTTGTAAGTCGAGTTATGTTGTAGACCGCGCGGGCAATGATTGTAAAGAAGTCTTGTAAAGTTTTATTATTATCAATGAAAAAGTCTATTTCCATTTCAAATGTGTCATTCAATTTCTCTGCGTACTCTAACTTGATGTTGTGTTTCGGATAACCTTATGACTATGCCTTGTGCGATCGCAACTTAGGTTCGCACGGCATCACGTCCGGGGGACGATTATCGATTCTACGAAATCGGGGCATGACATTGACTATTTTAAATTATAATTATATATGTTTGCAGGATACAGTACTTGAACTAGAGTTCCAAGGTGTTGAAAAGCAGTTCACCATGCTTCAGGTTTGTAATTAGCTTATAAATGATAATTGTAGTTGAATTAATCATATGCAGATACGTAGCAAATGATTATTTGGCTATAAGATAATACCAAAGCTTACTTGATTTAATTTCTGCTGACATGGCCTGTTCGTACACCAAGACATGTTGCCTCAAAACTTGTTGCTGATACCCCTTTCTTACTGGACAGGTAATATAATTAAAAATTATCTTACCTCAGGCTTAATGGTTAGCTTATCCAAAGTTGTTTTTAAAAAGAAATACCTTCCTAATTGTTTGTTTGTGAACAAACTTCAGCGCATTCTTGATGCCCTTTTCCCCTCCGTGCATGGAGGAACTTGTGCTATCTCGGGCGCTTTTGGTTGTGGTAAAACAGTTATTAGTCAAGCACTTTCAAAGGTAACCTTGCCAGTTTATTAGATTAGATAACCCTCCTCCTCTATATTATTAAACTATATTTTTTGGGCATGTATCATAGTTCAGAACTTTTTCTTTGTACAATACTCTAACTCTGACACTGTGGTGTATGTGGGCTGTAGAGAAAGAGGAAATGAGACGGCATAGGTCTGTGCATACATTGTTTATCTCTACATAGTTCTAATTATGATTATATATATATATATATATATATATATATATTATATATATATATATAGACACACACACACACACACACAAAATATATATACACACACACACACACACACACACACACACACACACACACACACACACACACACACACACACCAGATTCTTATGGTTTTCCCACAATTGACAATGACACTGCCTGATGGTCTTGAAGAATCTGTCATGAAGCGGACCACACTTGTGGCAATACCTCAAATATGCATGGCACTACCTGACGGCTGCAGAAGCTCCGTATGAGAGATGCTTTTATCTTTTATTTTTTGATGTGGGAAATATGCTACAATGCCTACCAAAATCTATAATTAATTTGGAATACCAGGATTCTTGCTATACTTATTGATGAAGTAATATATATATATATATATATATATATATACACACACACACACACACACACACACACACACACACACACACACACACACACACCAGGTTCTTATGGTTTTCCCACAATTGACAATGACACTGCCTGATGGTCTTAAAGAATCTGTCATGAAGCGGACCACACTTGTGGCAAATACCTCAAATATGCATGGCACTACCTGACGGCTGCAGAAGCTCCATATGAGAGATGCTTTTATCTTTTAATTTTTTGATGTGGGAAATATGCTACAATGCCTACCAAAATCTATAATTAATTTGGAATACTAGGATTCTTGCTATATCTATTGATGAAGTAGTCTTTAGATGATGCAATATTCTCTTTACAACATAAAGCTAATATTTGTATAGGAATCACCTATTAGTTACTCCAGCAAATTGATGCATTCATAAGTTGCGCTCCTTGCATACCATGATTCTTTGCAAGCAATACAAATGCAACAAAGATAAATGTTTATGGAATACATGGATACATGATCTTGTGTGAACTTATTTTTTATATAATAATGCTAATTTATTTTATTCTCAATTTGTGTAGGTTGGCGTGTAAATTTTTGATGGTTGTGGATATAAGCTAGAAGGAAAGAGTCGATCGAGCTGCATTTTGACCTATAGATATTTTGTATGGAAATAGAATGGTTTAGTTTTAGGTTACAAACATTTTGTACATCTTGAATTCTTTTTACATGGAAAATTTATTTTGGACGACTATTTTGATCACTTTAGGCGTACAACAACTTTTTGTACATCTTGAATGTTTTAATGAAAAATGTACGAATTTATTTATTTTGGCAAACCTTTTCTATATCTTGATTGATCGAAATAGAAATTGCTATTGAAATTATTGAAATCAAAATTACAATTCAGTATAAATTTTTATGATGCACAGGTTAATTGTATGTGATACAGAACAGGTTATTCAGATATAAAATTGTGTAGCATATTTATGGCACTCAAAACGCTGTAAAAAATCGATAGCGTTCAGAAATGCTATAATAAATCAATAGTATTAAAGAACGTTATGCACCATCTACAACATTCATGAACGCTAGACCATCCACAACATTCATGAACACTATAATCTATCTACAACATTCACGAATGCTATAAACCAATGTTATAGATTTCGCTAGGCGGAGTCGGTGCGTTAAGGGCCCGACTAGCGCCTAGGGCGCCTAGGCGCCGATTTGATTTTTATTTTTTATTTTTTTCTAAGTGTATGAGTTTATGTATAAATAATATGTATGTGCTAATTATAGACACAAAAATTGTTGAGCCTTTGTGGCTAGCACAGCTATACTGAAGTTTTGTACTCGTGAGGTAGGGGTTCGATCCTCCAAATATTTTTCTTTCAATTTTTTTTTTTTAACAGAAAAAAAAAAAATTTATATATAAGGGGGAGGAGAGGAGAGAGAGTCTGCACAGCAGACTTCTCCTCTCCCCTCTCTCCTCCCTTCCGCTCCCCTCTCCTCCTCCCCTCCGCTCCCCTTCCGCTCCCCCCTCCTCCTCCCCTCCGCCCCCTCTCCCCTCTCCTCCTCCCCTCCGCTCCCCTCTCTTCCTCCCTCCGCTCCCCTCCGCTCCCCTCTCCCCTCTCCTCCTCCCCTCCGCTCCACTATCCCCTCCTCCTCCCCTCGACGTCGACGAAAGCAACAACAGCAGCAGCAGCAGCAGCAGTAGCAGTCGACGACGGCGACGACGGCGGCTAACGGCGGCGACGACGGCGGCAAACGACGACGACGACGGCGAAGACGGCGGCAAACGGCGGCGACGACGGCGGCAAACGGCGGCGACATGTAAGTAATTTATTTTGTTGAATATGTTTTTTTTTTTTGAAAATTTCAAAAAAAATTGGCCAAAACCGGCCGGCTAGGTCCGCCTAGACCCGCCTAGGCCCGCCTAGACCCGCCTAGGCCCGCCTAGACCCGCCCAGCGCCTAGGCCGGCCGACTAGGGCCTTTTCGGTGCGGCCGGCGGCCGCCTAGCGCCTAGGCGCCGCCTAGGCGGCCGCCTAGGCCGATTTTTAGAACACTGCTATAAACCATCCACAGCATTCCTGAACGCTATAATCCGTCTACAGCATTCAAGAACGCTATAATATTATAGCGTTCATATACTACAGTGGGGACAATTATAGCGAACAAAATACTATATAAGGCTTTCTATAGCGTTCGGCGCATGCTATTGTAGGCCATATTTGTTGTAGTGTGATGTTTACCTCACCTCCACTACAGGATATCTCAATCCTGCTGATACACATATTTGTGAAACTGATACCTTTTTTGTCAAGTACTTAACCCCTTTTTCAAACTCCACAACTCTTATACAATATTTGAGAGACATCCATTAGCTATATACGCTGTTGTCCCATGCCTGTAGCTTCCCTAAATACATAGGAAACCCATTGCACAGACATTACCTTACTATCTCATTCACAACTGATACTTGATTTACAATTAATATATCATGTGTGAACTGATACATGATATACAATTAACATACCAATGTTAGACTGATCAGTCTACCTAAAGTCCCCCTAATGCTTCCCTTGCCTATAGCAGATACTACTGCTCCTTAACATGGCTTGTGCAACTCATATTCTCCTGTCCTAAACCCAACTTGTTTCCAGGATACCCCTCATACAGACATGCCTCCTATCAGTCTTATGGCTGATATTTCCCCATCAGTCACACTATCCTATAAGTTCATCCTATTTCGACCACCCCTCCAACCACTGATACCCACAGTAGATATCAACCCTTCACATTGGCTAACTCTGATATGTTACGATTTACACCTATGAACTACCTACGATTGATTGATGCACAGGTAAATCAAACAAATAATATCTAGGAAATCTTTCCCTAGCACACAACTGAACCCGTTTTGTGAATACTAAGATACTCCTCTATCCACATGGGTTCATGACCCCCAATACACTACTACTACACCTACAGTTTATGTCTATCCATACATTTTGTCAAAGAACAATGTTAAAACTGTAGTTTCCTGATACCCTTACATAGATAACCCCAATTACTGGTACCTGTACATACCACACGGTTAACATAACCTCTCTGCTTGTTGTACCCAACCTGTTAGTGATTCCTAAATATCTGGTATTCGAGAACCCACAGCTTCTTATATGTTCACATTTGCACCTGTACACACAGGTATTTCCCTACTTACTTACATGTGGTTAACACTTGTATCCCTCAGTTTCTTCTCAAACTCGCCAACTGATACCCTCATATGCAATTGTACACTGCCTCATATTCTCCCAAACTCCTCTCTGCTATAGCAACAACAGATACTACTATAGGTTCTCCTATACTCGACTAACTAATTCCTATCTGTTGAGAATCAATAAGGGCTTTTAGTCCCACATCGGAATATGTTATATGTAGAGGAGCTAGACTCCCTATAAGTAGTGAAGTAGTCCATCAATAAAAGAATCCAACTATTATTTTCTACATGGTATCAGAGCCATAACTCTCTCTCTCTCCACAAAATAAAAAAAAATTCTCTCTCTCTCTCTCTCTAGCCGACCCCCCCCCTAGCCGCTACCCCTCCTGCAGCACCCCCTGCCGCAGCCCCCCTCCTCCAGCACCCCCGACCAACTCCCGCCCTCCTCCACCCTAGCCCGACCAACTCCCGCCCCCCCTCCTCCAGCACCCCGACCCCTCCCTGCAGCCCTACAACTCCCGCCCTCCTCCACCCTAGCCCACTTCCCGCACCCCCCTACAGCAGCACCCGCCACCCTTCAGCGTCCCCCCTTCAGCCCGACCCCCCTTCAGCCCGCCCCCCCCTCCTCCCATACAGCCACCTCCCGCACCCCCCTTCAGCCCCCTCCCGTACCTCCAGCACCTACCACCTCCTAACATGGAAACCCTAACCCTAGCCCTAGCAGCCCCTTCCAAACCCTAACCCTAACCCTAGCCGTCAATTAAAAAAAAAAAAACGGCGTATTTCGAAGACAAGTCGAGATGTCAAATTCTTTATTTGCACCGACTCTGTTCCTAGATTGCGTCGTTTGGAACTAACACATGTTTATGTTGTTATTCCTCCTTCACATCGGGATCTATCCAGAGACTGATCATGTCTTCTCTGGTGTCCTGACGTGTTCACTTTACATGCGCGCGCCGGTGCTGGCCTAGTTAGTAGCGCATTCGTAAAGTCTGTGACGTCGAAGAAGACGTCGAAGCCGAAGGAGACGACGAAGTAGCGACGAAGACGAAGTAGCCGACATAGACGATGAATAAGGGTTCCAGTTGAAGAAGCCATGGATTCGATCAGTGGCAAACTGACGGCCGAAGAGATGAAGGCCTTGGTTGATGATATCTTATCCAAAAGATTAACCGAGGTCACCCCACGTGTGATCCATACTGATGTGGATCCGTCCCCTTACAAAATGGGAAAATTGGAGAAGCTGGAGACGAAGTTGGAAGGAACATCCAACTACTTGAAGTGGTCGCGGCAGGCGATGCGGACACTGAAGGGACGTGGCTTGGTTGGCTATGTCACTGGCCAGGCTACGGGCCAGCCGATCACTCCACCAAGGAGTATGCTGTTTGGGAGATTGTCAACAACGTTGTGGCTGGGTGGTTGACTGCCTCTTTAACCGACCAGGTGTCGGGCAATGTCGAGGCCATGGAGGCTGCCGCTGATATCTGGCAGACTCTCAAAGATATGTACTCCGGCTCCGGCAACCCTATGCGAGTCTTTCAACTGCAAGATGAACTCGATAGGGTGGCCCAAGACGACCGTACCATCTCTGAGTACGCGGCCCTGTTGAAGAAGTATTGGTCTGATCTGGATCATTATGATCCTCTTGGGATGGAAGATGCACAAGTCGAACCAGCCTTCGCAAAGTACTTTCAGACGTTCCTGGCTTATATTTCCCGGCAGCGTATGATGAAATTCCTGAAGGGACTACACCCTGTATTTGAGCAGCGACGGAATATCCTTCTTCCCAACCTACGCTCCCGACCTTGGAAGAAGCTATAGCTGTCATGACACAGGAAGAAGCTCGACTGAAGTTGATGCCCAACAAGGGCTCCTCCCAGGGGGAGCCAGCCGCGGTTGAGAAGTCTGCCCTTGCTACCTTCAATCAACCTCCATCTATGGGTGGTGTTTGTCACAATTGTGGTGACTCCGGACATTACATCCGATTTTGTCCAAAACCCTTGCGCAATCAGTCTACTGATCGAGGACGGGGTCGTGGAGGCCGGCGTGGTGGTCGAGGAGGATATGCCGGTAGAAGGGGCGGACACAAAGCAAATCTAGCGGAGGAAGGGGGAGAGAATCAACTGGCTGCAATAACCCCGCTTGAGCGGGAGTTCCTTGAGAAGTTGCGAGGCACAAAGCTGGGTTCGGTCGACTGTCCTGGGGCGTCTTCATCCTCGGGAGATCACCTCACTTGCTTTGTCCAAACCAGCACCGATGATTCTGCACGTGCTCTTGCCTCTATCCATCAGTCAGGATGGATTATGGACTCTGGGGCATCTCGCCATGTCACGGGTCCCGTGATGCGTTTCAGGGATATACTCACCTACCATTGCCGGAGAGTATTCAGACCGCTGATGGTACATCCAGACCTGTAGTGGGTACAGGCACTGTCGCATGCACCCCTTCCATCACTCTAACCAATGTCTTACATGCTCCTTTTTCTGTCAATCTTTTATCCATTAGTGCCATTATACTTGATCTTAACTGTACTGTTTCCTTTGACATTCCTAAGGTGACTTTTCAGGAGAAGGGGACAGGACGACGACTTGGGACTGGCACATGGCATAAGGGGCTGTGGTATTTAGACAGGACTGGACTGGACAACGCATTGGCATCCTTGGTAGCAGCCGCACCACCAGAAGCTTTCTGTCGCAGTGTTGAAGCCGACTTGCTACTCCACCACCAGCGTGTCGGTCATTCCTCTTTCCAAGTTCTTAGTCGAATGTATCCGTCCTTATATCAACGGGCTGATAAAGAGAAGTTATTTTGTGATGCTTGTGAGTTGGGAAAACATACCAGAAGCTCGTATGTAAGCTCGGGGAATAGGAGTTCAGCTGCTTTTCACATGATACATTCGGACGTATGGGGCCCTTGTCCTACAACCGGCATTAACGGTTTTCGATGGTTCGTCACCTTCATTGACTGTTATACCCGCGTGACATGGGTCTACCTTCTGAAGAATAAAAGTGACGTCCTTGCGACTTTCGGGACTTTCATCGCCGGGTGGAAACACAATATGGCGCTAAAATTAAGTGTTTCCGGTCTGACAATGGGACGGAGTATACTAATAAGCAGGTTGCTGAGTATTTTTCTACCCATGGAATACTACATCAAACTTCATGTGCTTATACTCCGGCACAAAATGGTGTGGCTGAACGAAAGAACAGACACCTGTTGGAAGTCGCACGGACGATGATGCTGGCTATGAATGTCCCGAAGCACTTATGGGGGCAGGCTATTTTGACGGCCTCGTATCTCATCAACAGAATGCCGTCTCAAGTATTGGACTGGAAGACACCATTGGAGATGCTTAGGGGCAACTACATACTGTTCCACCAAAAGTTTTTGGATGTGTGTGCTTTGTCCAAGATAATAGGCCTGGCGTTGGCAAACTGGATCCTCGAGCAGTTAAATGTGTCTTTGTCGGTTACACGGCGACTCAGAAGGGATATGCCTGTTGGAGTCCAGTCGAGCGGAAGATGTTTGTCAGCATGGACTTTACATTCAGAGAACTCGAACCATACTATGGTTCGGATGAAGGTTCAGCATTTGGTGACACATCTAACACAGGTGGTGTTCGATGTGAGGGGGAGATAATAACCCAAATGTGGTCGTCGGATCGGTTCCGTGTTCGGTTGTAGAAAACTGGACGAAAGGGGGAGAGCACAGTGACTCAGATACAGATAAAGAAGAAGAAGATACATATGTTATGCAGGAGGAGCAACAGACAAGGGAAAAGGAGCTCCAAGTCTACAAAGGAGACAACAGAAGTCCAGTACTGTGCCTATGCCGTGCCCTGTGCCTACTGTACCAAGTCCATCGTCTACTCCTGCTCCAACTCCTGAAGATGTTGCCCCCGCACTGAATCACTCGGATTCTGATGCGGATCTCTCTGACTCGGATGGTATGATCTCTCCACCACCTATTGCTCCCTTAAGGAGATCTTCTCGCATCAATGCGGGTAAGGCTCCTGCTCGTTTTGATGATTACGAACATGACATTGCCAACTTCTTGTCTTATTCTAACATTTCTTCGAATTATCGAGCCTTCATTGCATCGTTAGACTCTACTTCGTTGCCCAAGTGTTGGCAGGAAGCAAAGAAAGATCCAAGGTGGAAAGCTGCAATGATGGAAGAACTTGGGGCACTGGAGAAAAATAAGACATGGGAGCTGGTTCCATTACCCAAAGGGAAGAAAGCTGTGGGATGTAAATGGGTGTACACGGTGAAAGAGACGCCAGAAGGAAAGGTCGAACGATACAAGGCGAGGTTGGTTGCAAAAGGATTCACACAGTCATATGGCATAGATTATGATGAGACGTTTGCCCCAGTAGCAAAAATGAGCACCGTGAGAACTCTGGTCTCCATTGCAGCGAATTATGGGTGGAAGCTGTACCAGCTGGATGTGAAGAATGCCTTTCTTCATGGGGACCTGCAAGAAGAAGTATACATAGAGCTCCCGCCAGGATGCTACGCGACGGCATCAAATGGAGGGACGTCGCAAGAAAGGTGTGTAAACTGAAGAAGTCGCTATACGGGCTCAAGCAATCTCCTCGAGCCTGGTTTGACAGATTCAGAAAGGCTGTTACAGGCATGGGATACCGTCAAACAAATGCAGATCATACGGTCTTCCTCCAGCATGCAAGAGGCCACATCACTATACTTGCTGTATATGTGGATGATATAGTGATCACAGGTGATGATGAAGTCGAGATCACTAAACTGAAGTCAAAACTCGCAAAGGAGTTTGAAGTGAAGGATTTAGGAGCGATGAGGTACTTTCTAGGTATCGAGGTGTGTGAAGGCGAACAAGGAATTGTTCTCTACAGAGAAAGTACACACTAGATCTGCTGAAGGAGACAGGGATGCTGGGATGCAAAGCAGCGGTCACTCCAATTGACCAGAAGTGCAAGTTGGGAGCAGAAGCAGGAGAGCCCGTTGATCGTGAAAGATATCAACGACTTGTAGGGAGATTGATTTATCTGGGACACACTCGCCCTGATATCTCATTTGCGGTGAGTGTAGTAAGTCGCTACATGCATGATCCAAGAAAGGGTCATATGGAAGCAGTATTTCAGATCTTGAGGTATCTGAAAGGAACGCCGGAAAAGGGACTATGGTTCAAGAAGAATGGACGCATAGAAGTTGAGGGATACTGTGATGCAGACTGGGCGAGCTGCATAGACGACAGAAGGTCTACCACGGGATACTGTTTTTGTAGGAGGAAATCTGGTCTCGGAGAAGCAAGAAACAGTAGTGGTAGCACGGTCGACAGCTGAAGCAGAATACAGGGCAATGGCTCTGGGAGTGTCAGAGTTGCTGTGGGTGAAAGCATTGCTGACAGAGTTGCAGCTGGATAAGGGAGCACCATTGCGTCTTCTGAGCGATAGTCAAGCTGCAATAAGTATAGCTAACAATCCAGTTCAGCACGACAGAACGAAGCACATCGAGATTGATCGATTCTTCATCAAGGAGAAGCTGGAACAAGGGATACTGAAGATTGACCATGTCCGCTCAGAAGAACAAGTTGCAGACTGTCTGACTAAGGGTCTTAGTTCATTAAGTCTGTCAAAGTTATGTAACAAGATGGGGATGATCAATATCTATCGCCCATCTTGAGGGGGAGTGTTGAGAATCAATAAGGGACTTTTAGTCCCACATCGGAATATGTTATATGTAGAGGAGCTAGACTCCCTATAAGTAGTGAAGTAGTCCATCAATAAAATAATCCAACTATTATTTTCTACACTATCCTTCCTCTCTTACACACAGGTACAAGCACAGGTATCCCACATGCGCCTACATGTTCCTGATACTGATACTTAGCATCAGCAAGGCACACCTTCCTCTCACAGACCGGTATGATGCCCCAACCTGTATACCAGACATCCTATTATAATACAGGTTATACACTGGTTCCCTATTCCTGTATTGCTTGCCATGTACACCCATAAATCTTAACTAGTGTCAGTCGTTTCTTATACTCTATAGCACCAACGTGAACACTGGCCATATTGCTGCAATAGGCACTATAATTCCCAGGACCTCTATTGTTTTGGTACATATTAATCTATACAATACTTTACCATCAACTATGATCCCTTTAGAGGAGTTTTCTTGAACAGTTGAACTCAACTACCAATAATTAACCAAAAGACGGGAATTAGATTTAAAATTTATCTTATTGTTGTCTGCTTCTCTTTGAGAGATTGCTCGAAGATCCCGCGAGGAAGATGGCACGCGAACTTGGTTGTTGCTCAGGCGCCAGATGGGGGTAGAGGGATTCTAGGTTCCATATATATATATATATATATATATATATATATATATATATATATATATATGTGGAAGCGGATCAAAAGCCCCCCTTAGAAAGCCCCCCAAGACCCCCCTCACTCTAATCCGTAATTTAATGTTAATATTAATGTTAATGTTAATATTAATGTTAATATTAATGTTAATATTAATGTTAATATTAACATTAAATACTAAAATTAACATTAAAATTAACATTAAATTTAATATTAACATTAACTGTCACGACCCGGTCCCCAAATACTTGGGTCGAATCGGATCATGCCCAGCCTGCACCGTTGATGAGACGGCGGCAGTAAGCTGTAATCCATATGCAGGTGATCAACAACATTTGAAACTAAATTTTCCACAACATTTATTTAAACGATAATTCAAAATTTGTTCTGTTACAAAGTTTATAACTTGAAATAACAAAGGAACTAATAAACTCTCAACAAAAGTAGCATCTATGGAGACGCCACAACATCCTCATCAGCTGGAAGTACCGCCGGGTACAAATCGGGATCATAGTAGCTATTGATCAACATCTCCAGGTCATCAGAAATACCTAAAATATTGTCTCCAGTCAGGAGGGAGCAAAGTACAAATTTATGCAAATTTTAACAATTAAAATAACAATTAATATCATGCATAAACAGTTTAAAAAAAAATGAAACAGTTTTGAAATACAGTACAGTGACGTGAATAGGTAATGAATATGACCGAATTGGGTTACAGTAGTATCCTAGCGATACGGTATGGCTTGTCCCCGTGTGAAGAGGGGAAAGCTAATACAGTCATTTATCCTAATTTGGATTTGGTCATATCCACTACTCTACTCCCCCAGTCCCCAACAGTACAGTCAATACTCCCGAAAGAGTCCGTGTTAGAACAGTGGTTTAAAATTGCAAAGAAATGATTGCTAAAATAATCGTAAATCCACATAAATGTACTTGCCTTAAATTTAAGTTGGACGAGTTTGGTTCTTCAGGATTTGAACAGTCACCTCTCTTCTTTGAAATCCTACATTCCGGAAATTATGTCTCAGAAACCACAACTCTAGAATCTAGTTACAATCTCTAGATTTTGTTTCCTAGTCAATTTTAATCTGTTAATCAACACAATCAAAACACGCTTTTCTAGTGCGTTACAATTTAGGAAATCCAATTTATGTTTTATTCTGGAAAACTTGTTTTATCAATTTTATTGGGAAAAAGTTAGTATTTTATATTTATACATATAAATATTTTTTTCTTTTCTTTAAGTGAGAAAATCATAAATTTCTAATTAATTAAATAATAATATTAATTAATAATAAGATTAATTAATTCTACGCGTTCACAATCCCAGCAAAATCACAGCTAATTCCTAACTTATTACAATTCACAAAATAGATAAATGGCTTATGCCCTTACATTTCCATGAATTAAAATAAGAGAAATAAACTGTTAGTCCTACAAAATTAATACTAATAATTAAGAATAAAATAAAATGAGTCTCAGAACTGGTCCAATCTTCATTTACAGCTACTCTGCCTCAACGTCCGGACAAACCGGTGCGTTTGCATTTCACTGGGGCCCATTGACCGATAAGGTCGTCGCCCAAAAATATTATTTTTGAAAATATTTTAAAATCATATAATCAAATTTTATATAAATTTCGGCAGCATTCCCTATTTTCGGGATAACCCAAAACTGGGAAACGCTCCGTTTTCCTGCAAATTAATCCCAAACCCCAAATATATATATATAACCATCCACAGAAATAATTTCCAAAGCCAAACTGGAAAACCCGAAACAATATCGGAAATCTCGAACTTTATAGGAAACCACAGAACTATTTATTTTTAAAGCTAACAATATATCCCAAAAACTCACAGAGCCAAATCTGAAAACCCAACAAAGTCCAGGATACCAAATATGTAGTAAATTTAAACTCCAACTTATTCCCGAAAATTTCTCGGAAAACCCGAGAATTGAAAACACAGAACCATTTCCGAGAAATTCTCGGAAATCCCGAGAATTCTACAGAACTAAGTTCTGTCCAGATAATCCAACAATCAAAGAACCAAACCAGCAGCAAAAAAAATGATTTTCCGAAGAACTCGGAAAAGCGCGAAACAGTAATGTAATAGTTACGTTATTGGAAAACCAAATTCCCGAAGGAATTGATAAGACCAGAATTTCATCATGGACTACGTAATATAGGAAAACTACTGGATTAGAGGTTACCCAAACGACAATGGAAATCCGAAGTGGAACTCGGATCGAAACGTCACGGGCTCGGAAACGAAACACCGACAGAGCACACGGGGCCGCGCGGTTCA
The DNA here is from genome assembly GCA_029216955.1 of Iris pallida. Taxonomy (NCBI): domain Eukaryota; kingdom Viridiplantae; phylum Streptophyta; class Magnoliopsida; order Asparagales; family Iridaceae; genus Iris; species Iris pallida. The sequence goes on from JANAVB010028395.1 coordinate 7,334,771, forward strand.
GCACCGGGAAGCGGATCGGGACAGCGAAGGGGGTCGGCGGCCTCGGGATCGGCGGGACGCTGGCGTCAGCGGGTCGCGGGGTGGGCGCCGGGTTCGGCGGCGGATGGCCGGCCTGGTGCGGGTCGGGTGGCCGGGATCGGCCTAGCGGGTGTGGTCGGCCAAGACTCGCCGGAAGGGCGCGGCTTAGGCGGAGCTAGGGCACGGGAAATGGGTTTAGTTGGGGAAAAATGGTGGATGAAGTGTGGGAGAAGGAGAGAGTTTTTATAGGAGATGATGTGGGGGTTACGGAAAGGAGGAAGACGATCGGCCCAGCCTTCATGGCCGACCGGAGGGGAGACGAGGGATCGAGCGTTGAGTCGGCTGGGAGAAGAAGAGCCCCATCGGTTAAGCCAATGATAATAGTAAACCAAACTTTAAAGGCTAAGAATGAACAGAACTTTGGGCTTATAACAGTAAAAACTAAGAATGATAAATCAAGTCTAAAAGACTCCAAACTAAATAGGTTAAACCCTTATGGGCTTTATGATTAGAAACTTTGGGCTTATAAATATTGGTAAAAATATGGCTTTAAGGTTTTAAGAAAAAAATAATTTGTTTTCTTAAGAAATCATAACTAATTCAAAATATTTAAGTTCAATTTAAACTCAAACCGGTTTCATATCTAGGCTGACAATACAAAATCTAATCAATTTTTTTTTTGAACATAATAATAATTTGTATTCTAAATAACATAATTTTAATTAGAAAAAAATTGCATGTTTGATTAAACCCCAGTTTCAAAAATTCAATTTCCCAAATTAACAATTGAAATAAATTAAAAATAATTTTCTAAAAATTACGGATTTCACAACCTTCCCTCCTTAGAAAATTTCGTCCTCGAAATTTAAAGAGTTGGGTTTAGAAATTACCTCAGGTCTCAAACAAATCGGGTACTCCCGCATCTCATCTTCTCGTTCCCAGGTAGACTCGCGTGGGGAATCATGCCCACATTACAGAAACCGCATCGGAGTCACGAGAGGTCATGGTCCTCTCTCA